>CM061524.1:98358182-98873182 GCA_030068015.2 Neoceratitis asiatica | reverse complement strand
TTTTCATTTTTTTTGAATTTAATTGTTTTTTTTTAATTTTTTTATATTAATTTTTTTCTTTAACAAAAATATTCATATTTGTATTTATATTTTTATTTATATTTATATTTATATATATATTTATTATTATTTTATTTTATTTTATTTTAATTTATATTATTTTATTATATTTTATATTAATTTATTTTTTTTATTGTATTATATTACATTTTATTTTATTTTATTTTATTTTTTTTATTTTAAATTTATTTTATATTAATTTGTTTGTTTTATATTATTTTATTTTATTTTTTTTTATTTTATTTTATTTTATTTTATTTATTTTTTTTTTTATAATTTTTTTTTTAATAATTTCTTTTATTATTACATTTTATTTTATTTTATTTTATTTTTTTTTTTTAATTTATTTTATATTAATTTATTTATTTACTTATTTTATATTATATATTTTATATTATTTTAGTCTTATATTATTTTATTTTTATTATTTTATTTATTTTATTTTATTTTATTTTATTTTATTTGAATTTAATTGTTTTTTTTTTTAATTTTTTTTATAATAATTTTTTTCTTTAACAAAAATATTCATATTTGTATTTATATTTTTATTTATATTTATATTTATATATATATTTATATCTAAATATATCCCAACAGCCCACCTGAGCGTATGAGTAACATTTTTCGCCCTCACCATTCCGCCACTATTCACATTATTTATCAACTCTATCCTCACTCTTGGCGTACAAAGTAAATAAATCCCAATGAATTATGCAGTGCCTGCTATTAAAGTGGCTTACACGTAATTTTAATGTCATTTTTAATTATTTTATTTACGCGAACGAGAAGTAAATAAGAAAAAGAAAAAATACAAAAACAAGCAAACACAAACACAGAACTTTGCTTAATGTTCGTAGGCGCCTTAAAGTATGCAAGCCCAAGTGCGATTTTCACATTATTTCTACGCTACTTTATGCCAACATTAAACGTTGCCACTGGCGTCAAAGCGGCAGTATTAATACGCTGACCAAACTCAAGGTAGTCATTAATCAGGCCGTTGCTTCACTACATATAAATATACATATATTGTAAACTCGAGCATAAACGTTTTATTGCCACGCAGTAAAGGGTGTCGTAACGAAAACTGCCAAAAAATAAGAAGAAGAAGAAGAAGAAGAAGAAGAAGGAGAAGTAGAAGAAGTAGCAGTTTAAGCAAGTAAACACACACACAAGTACAAGCGTGAGCGCAGTGAAAAAAATGTAAAAAGTATCAGCTACTGGTGGAACCAAAGATGGATTTTGTCTATGTATGTAGTCTAACAGGATTAAATTTATGATGCCATTATTAATACCGGAAAATGGCAAATAACAACATAAAAGACAACAACAACAATAATGGCAAAAAATACGACAGATATACATAATATATAAGCTTGACAACGAAGTTTTGTATGAATATATAAGCTGAAAATACGAAATACACAAACGTATGTAAAGCAATAATAAATTTCGTGGTAATAAAGCTTTATTGAAATTGCATGTATTCGCAATTAAAGTGGAAGGAAATCGAAGCGCAAAGTCAATCGTTTGCTGAAATTGACGCAATCGGTATTTCCATCGAAAAACAAACTTTCTCGATATTAATTTAAAATTTTTCTTAATAGATATATTTCTGAGAATCTGATATCCTTGCCAGTCTCTTTTTATTGCGGGCGAGGATTAGTAAAACGCCTACCGCATCATCATTGCGCCGTCACGACAATGGTATGTACCACTTGCAGGTCGCTAAAAAAAAACTCACCTCTGAGAAACCGTCATGCACCCTGCTTTCACATTACTTCAGCGTGGCATTCCATACTTCTTGTCTTGAGATTTACAACTCAAAATCGGCATCCAGGTCCCGCTTTTTCTTACGTAGCACGATTTCTACGTAATCTGATATATATTTCCAGTTTGTTTCGATCTGAAGTACGACCTTGTCTGCATCCAGAGGACTCACCAAGCTCCCTAGGCACTCTCGTTCTGTTTGCCATCGTTCGCATTTAAAAAATGTGTGGTCGGGACTGTTTTCGATAGCGTCCTTTCGGAAGTATCCATGTCCGGATAACATCTGGGTGGCAAAGTAGTTCTTTCCCCGGAATTTTCTCTGTGTCCACAGTTGTATGCCTTTAATTAGTCTAGCGGTCCATCTGCCCCAAGTTTCTTGTTCCCAGCGGCTTTGCCATCGATTGTAAGTATACAATTTTAGAGTGTCTCTTGCGTTTTCCCACATTCCTTGGTTTTTAAGGCACCAACTTTTCTTTCTCTCTAGTGCCAGGAGTTCTATAGGTACACTTCCACTTATCACCAGAACGGCTTCACTTGACGGCTGCTGGCTATTACTTTTAGCACTTCAACAGGTATTCCGTCGGGGTCAGGTGATTTTTTGGACTTCAACTTGCTTGTTGCTGACCGCAGCTCTTCAGTTGTAAAAGGCGATGGTATCTCTGCCTGCAGCAGCTCCTTTAACATCTAGTTCATTCACTATTGTTTTGTGAGTCGGAAATTGGACGTTTACGATTCGGTCTATTTTAACGGCGCTCAGCTCGGTCAGAGGTGCTCTGCCACCTAATCTTAACATAGCGACTTTGTACCACAATTCCCATAGATTCCTATTTAAATCTTAATTCGATTATTTTATTTTGCTTGATTTTATTGAAGTTTATTTTATTTTATTTTTTATTTTTTTTTTTGTTTATTTTACTTTATTTTTATTATTTTATTTTATTTTTTTTTATTTTTTTTTAATATTTTATTTATTTTTATTTTTTTTTTTATTTTTTTATTTTTTTTTTTATTTTTTTTTTCTTTTTCTTTTGTTTTATATTATTTTATTTTAATTTATTTTAATTTATTTTATTTTTTAATTTTTAATCTTTTTTATATATTGTACTTTTATTATATTGTACTTTTATTTATTTTATTTTAGTTTAACTTTGGTTTAAATTTTAATTTTTTTTAATTTATATTTATTTAATTTTTGAATTGAATTTTTTTTTTGTTTTTTTTTTTTGTTTTTTTTTTAATTTTTTTTTTATTTATGTTTTGTTTTTTATATTTTTTTTTTTTTTTTGTTTTATATTTTTTTATATTTTTTTTATTTTTTTTTTAGTATTTAATTTGATTTATTTTTTTTTTCATTTTATTTGATTTTATTTTTTTTTATTTTTTAGCTTTTTATTTTTTTTAATTTTTTCTTTTATTTTATTTATTCTTTCTTATTTTTTTATTTTTTTTTGTTATTTTTTTTCGTTATATATTTATTTTTATTTTGTTTTATATTATTTTATTTTAATTTATTTTAATTTATTTTTTTTTTTAATTTTTAATCTTTTTTCTATATTGTACTTTTATTATATTGTACTTTTATTTATTTTATTTTAGTTTAACTTTGGTTTAAATTTTAATTTTTTTTCATTTATATTTATTTAATTAATTTAATTTTTGAATTGAATTTTTTTTTTGTTTTTTTTTGTTTTTTGTTTTAATTTTTTTTTTTTTTATGTTTTGTTTTTTATATTTTTTTTTTTTTTTGTTTTATATTTTTTTATATTTTTTTATTTTTTTTTTTAGTATTTAATTTGATTTATTTTTTTTTTTCATTTTATTTGATTTTATTTTTTTTTATTTTTTAGCTTTTTATTTTTTTTAATTTTTTTCTTTTATTTTATTTATTCTTTCTTATTTTTTTATTTTTTTTGTTATTTTTTTTCGTTATATATTTATTTTTATTTTTATTTTTATTTTGTTTTATATTTTTTTTTTATTTTTTTTTATTTTATATTATTTTATTTTGTTCTTTTTTATATTATTTTTATTTATTTTATTTCTTTTTTTATTTTTTTTCTTCTTTTTAATTAATTAGTTTAAATTTTTTTTTTCAAAATTTCAAAATTTTTACAAGTGTGTCCAGGCTGTGAGAACGAAAAATATACATAAAATAAACTCTTCCACCACAACTGTGAGCATATACATATATACAATCGCACTGCATGCATGAAAACATTGTCAAAAGTGATGAAACTGAAGAGTGCATAAACTTTAAAAGTCTCCAAAGAATTCAGCAACAACTGAAATATTTACACTCAATTTAAGCGAATTTAAGTATCGCGCATAAAAAACAGCGCTTAAACTTGAAATGCAGCAATTCGAGTTTAAAAGACTTCAGTCACTCATCCAACGCTTTTGGTTCGGTTGTAAAATGCAACAAGTTTGCGGCTTTGTCATAACAATATACAGATAAAAGTTAAAAGTTAACAGGTGTGTACACACCTACATATGTAGGTGCCATATAAATATAGGTATATAACACATACTGGCCTTCTGAATTGGAAGTTTGATATATTCTTGCTTTAAAATTTGTTAACAAATTTTATATTTGATATGAAATATATTATATAAATAAAGAAATTTATCAACATATACATACATACGAGTACACCCATTAAACATTCTCATGAGCTCTCATTTTTGTTCAAATAATAACCTTTTTACACACAAGTATGTATATTAGTATATAATTTAAAAATTTTTGCATGCCTCATTAAGCTGTTAGCTAAGACAAAAACATACCTTTGTGTATGTGCTGTAAACAAACACATGAATAAACAATTGCCTTTCGAAGATACAAAATTCTAAAGGCAGAATTTCTCTTCGCTGCTGCTTCGCTTTCTACTCATTTCCATTTACTTCAAGTCAATGTTGGATCTGCATTCAGCTGAATAACCAGAATATATATTTTCCATTCCATTGCAATCGCTTTTCAATTTCCCTCTGGTCGCCAAAGCAATTCTCTTATGCGCATTTAAGGCTTCTTTGAAGTCTTGGGGGTATAAATATATATGCTGCTGAATTATTGTTGTTATAGATTTATTGAAATGTAAAAAAGTAATATTTATTTCTGCATTATTCGATTTACTCGCTTATAATTAAGTTACATATTTAGCTGTTTCACCTGCGAGTTGTGGCATCGAAGAATTGCAAACAAGTAAAAAAAAAATAGTTTTCTTATAAGAAAACGTTTAACAGCTTAATTTAATTTTATTTTATTTTATTTTGTTTTGTTTTGTTTTATTTTAATTTATTTTTATTTTATTTATTTTATTTTATTTTGTTTTATTTTTTTAAATTTAATTTTTTTATTTCTTTTTATTTTTATTAATATAATTTTATTTTATTTTATTTTATTTTATATTACTTTATATTATTTTATTTTATTTTACTTCATTTTATTTTATTTTATTTTGTGTTGTTTATTTTAATTTATTTGTCTTTTCTTTTATTTTATTTTAATTTCTTTTTTTAAATTTATTTTATTTAAATTTTTTTTTTAATTTAAGTTTCTTTTTAATTTTTTTAATTTAATCTTATTTTATTTCATTTCATTTTATTTTAATTACTTTTGTTTTATTTATTTATTTTATTTTATTTTATTTTATTTTATTTTGGTTTAGTTTATTTTATTTTATTTTTTTTAATTTTATTTTTTTTTTATTTTTTTTATTACTTTTTAAATTTATTTTTTCTTATTATTTTAATTTATATTATTTTATTTTATTTTATTTTATTTTTTTATTTTTTTAATCATTTTTAAATTAATTTTTTTTTTTTTTATATTTTTATTTTTTTTATACATATTTTATTTTATTTTATTTTATGTTATTTTGTTTTATTTCAATTTATTTTATTTTATTTTATTTTGTTTTATTTTATTTCATTTTATTTTATATTATTTTATTTTATTTTACTTTAATTTATTTTATTTTATTTAATTTTTTTATTTATATCTTATTTTATTTTATTTTATTTTATTTTAATATAATAAATTTTATTTTATTTTATTTTGTTCTATTTTATTTTGATTTTATTTTATTTGATTTTTTATTTTTTTTATTTAATATAATTTAATTTTATTTTATATTATATTATTTTATTTTATGTTATTTTATTTTTTTTTTTTTATTTCTTTAATATTCTTTTTTGTCTTTATTTATTCATTTAATTTTTATATTTTATATATTTCTTATTTATTTTTATTTATTTATTTAAATTTTATGTAATTTGATTTTTATATTTTATTTTATTGTATTTTATATTATTTTTTATTTATATATTTTTTTTAATTTTTTTTATTTTTTTTTATTTTTTATTTTTTGTGTTGTTTTATTTTGTCTTTTTTATTTTTATATTTAATAATTTTTATATATTTTTATTTATTTCATTTTTATATTTAATTTTATTTGATTTTATTTTGCTTTGCCTTTTTTGTTTATTTTATTTATTTTATTTTTAATATATTTTTTATTTTTATTTATTTCATTTTATTTTATTTAATTAAACTTTTTTTATTTATTGTTAATTTTTTTTTTTTAATTTTTTTTTCTTTTTTATTTTTTTACATCTTTTTATTGTTTTTATACATCTTTATTTATTTCATTTTATTTAATTTTATTTAATATAGTTCTGTTTTATTTTTTTTTTTTTTGTTTGATTCTATTTCATTTTATTTTATTTTATTTTATATTTTATATTTATTTATTGTTTTTTTTTCTTTTTTTCTTTTTTTCTTTTTTTCTTTTGTTTTTTTTATTAAATTTTATTATTATTTTTTTTTGTTATATATTTTTTTAAATTTAATTTTATTTTTTTTTTCAGCTATAATTTTTTATATTTTATTTTTATTAGCTTAATTCAATAATTCTCATTGGAGAAGACGCTCCTTTATTTTGGCACATTGCAACAAAAATTGTTGTAAATACAATAAATTAATTAAATACCAAGAACAAAGGAAAATTTGAGAAACTATATGAAGATGTACTCAAGAGATTATTTTAATCAAAAGAAAAAGTTGAAAGTGCAAAACGGAAAGTTAAAAATTTGCTAGACATAAAAACAAGTTTATATGTACAAGTATATGTACATCTGCCGCCAGAAATAACAGTGTTTGTGCACTGGCATATAAGTTTTTGTTGGTGTGTTGATAGCATTGCGCTTGTAACTTTTGGGCGCAATTTAATTACCGCCAACTTGAATATTGCTATCAACGACAACACTAAAGACTAATGGCTCAACCGTGTACGCCCATGCTGGCGCGACATAACAATGAAGGCGTCGAAATTGTGAGAAAAGTTACTTAGTTGTTTTAAAATGGTTTGTGGTAGTGTTGTTGTTTGTAATCCACTCTTTGTCTCTTTGGTATTTTTAGGTAGCTTTACTTACTCTAAGTGCTCTTTTATTGTGTTACAGTGAAGAAAGTATTGAAATAATTACATACATTTGTAATAAACTTGTATCAGGTAGCAATTGTTGTTGTTTGATTGCAGTTGCTTTTTGCCTAGAATAAATTACAGTGGAGTCATATTGTATTTTTTTTTTATTTTACTTAAATTATTTTATTTTATTTAGCATAATTTTTTTAATTTTATTAAAAAAAATTTTAATTATTATTTAAATTTATTTCTATTTTATTATTTATTTTTATTTAAATTTATTTTTTAATTTTATTTTTATTTTTTATTTTTTTAATTAATTTATTTTATTTTATTTATTTATATTATTTTATTCTCTTATTTTCATTTTTCATTAATTGAATTTTATTTTACTTTTTTTTGTCTTTTTTTTATTTTTTTTATTTTTTTTAATTCTATTAATGTTTGTGTATTATTTTAATTAGGTTATATTATTTTTTAATATTATTTATTAAATATTTTATTTTATTTTTTATATTTTATTCTTTATTAATTTTATTTTTAATTTTTTTATTTTATTTTATTTTATATTATTTATTTTAATTTATAAAATTTTATTTTATTTATTTTTAAATTTTTTTTTATTATATTTTATTTTTATAAATTTTTTTTCTTCATTATTTTATTTTCAATTTTCTTTAATTGAATTTTATTTTACTTTTTTTGCCTTTTTTTTTTTTTTTTTTAATTATTTTAATTTTTTTATATTAATTCAATTAGGTTATATTTTTTTTATTTTTTTATTTTTTTATTTTATTTACTTTTTACTTTTTTACTTTTTATTTTATAATACATTTATTTTTAATTTTTGTATTTTATTTTATTTTTTGTTTGTTTTAATATATTTTATTTTATTTAATTAAATTATTTAAATTAATTAATTTTTTATTAATTTTTTTTTTTTTTATTTTTTTTTTATTATTTAATTAAAAAAAAATTAATTTTTATTTTTTTATTTTGCATTCTAATGGTTTTTGCTTCTTCTAATGGTTTCTATGAATTTTCTACACACTGTCTAACCTGGCGACCATGTGGCCTTCATTACACTAAGTGAACAACAAATCTCCCTGGTGTTTGAGTGCAAGCAAGCAAGGCAATAAAAACGAGCGCGGCCTGCCACAAAGTGTTGCCAGCAATTCAATTCCATGCAATTCAATCAAGTGCCACTCAGCCACACCGTTGCTAGTTTCACTGAGTTGAAGACAAAATGCCTAAATGACAAACAAACAGTTGAGCACCTCATGAGTTACGGCCAACTAGAGCATTAAAGTGTTGAAAGGCGTAAATTTATAATGAAAAAAATCCGTTTTTGAAAAGAAATCTAGAGCAAATGGATGACAAATAAGTGATTAAAGATGCATGAAGGTGGTTGGTTGTAAAATTGGCAATAAAATTACATATTTTTGGGCAGAAAATTTGCTTTTTTGCATTTTATATATTTTTTATTAGAAAACTAGCCAATGACAGAACTGGTGGCCTACTTTTCTCTGAACTTGTTCAAGATTTGACGCAGTGCCGATGTTGAATTTTCGGAACTAAAGCCACAATGATGAGGTCCAACTACTTATTTGTTAGAGGTAGGTTTTAGCCTTGCACACAGTATGCTTGAGAGGATCTTGTAAGCGATATTGAGGTGGCTTTTTCGACTTTAATTTGCGCAGATTATGAATTCGCCCACTTTGAGGATTGTTCAAAGCACAGTCACAGCCTCTGAGTAGTTCTTTGCCGCCACTTTTGAATTGATCAGCCAGCAAACCATCTCAATTTTTTTTGCGAAATGAGATCGTTTCTGCTTCAAATCAATATCGAATCTGTGCAAATGCTTTGAATAATATTTGCCGGAGATCCTTTTACCCTTTTCATGGTAAGCGATGTGAATGACAAGTAGTGCTTTCCCAAAAAACTTTGGTCATGACCTTGTTGGGTGACAGACCCAGCTTATACTTCTTTGGTGCACGTTCACCTGGAAAACCCCACTGTCATGATTACTCTTTGGTCTATGGTGTGGTGTATCCATGCTTCGTCTACGCTAACGAAACTTCTCAAATATTCTTTTGGGTTGAGGTTGAACATTACCAAATACTCCCTTGAAGTGGTTACACGGTTGCGTTTATGGTCGTATGTGAACAATAGCGGCACCCATCGCGCGGTTAGCCTTTTCTTGTCCATATACTATATGCAAAATGTGTTGTAGTCGCTCAGTTGAGGGATCTACACACTCATCTACCCCACGCTCTTTACTTTCCGATCTTAGAATATCATTTCATCAATTTTATCGACGATTTCTGGCTCTTCTGGATTTGGGCGACAGACCGGAACATTCGGAGCCACTTGAACTCCACCTGATTTTTCCAACAGAGAGAAAGTCTTCCTCATCCTCTGCTTCCACCATCGGGTACCTCATCGAGGACTTTCATAGCAGTAATAATTTCATCCTTCTGGATCACATGATCTAAACCACAAAGGGAGTGGGTCTTGATTCGCTGAACTATGTCAATGTCGTCTTATAGCTACCTGTAATCGTTCTATCGTCTGCGGTATTCACCGTTGCCAACGCGCGAAGCACCATAAATCTGCCGCAAAACTCTTCTCTCAAAAGCTCCTTAACCGACTCAGCGAATGTTGACATTGTTCATGTCTGAGCACCATATATCAGAATGGGCATGATGAGCGGCTTGTAGAATTTGGTTTTAGTCGGGTAATGGAATACATAGTCATATATTGGGTATTCGTTAATGCCAGCTTTGGTATTTCATACAGCCGGTTGGATAAATGTTTCATAAACTCAGTTTGCTCTGAACATTGTTCATTAGATTACCTCGCTGGTTTCCATAAGAGTATGCCCGAATTGAAATCTTCTACTAATCTTTTCGTTTATTTTTATAACATTTTCGCATTTTTTTTTTTTTTTAATTTGGTCATTTTTTTTGGTAAAGGAATTCCGCTTTGATGAGATACCTATCCACAGTGAAGTGGATGCCAGCTCTCTCACTACAAATCAAATTCACACACCTGTCGTTCTAGGGGTTTTGCCAACTCCGTCTAGGGTCAGGTAGATCTAGTTTTAGTCATCGAGGTCATCTAACGGGACGCCCAGAAAACGTGATGTTTCGGTGGGTTCGGACCACATGGAGAGGGGTGTTAGATGAGTTGAGTTAAGTGGGCATGCGGCGGCTCGTTACATGCGGGACATGTGTTGGGTATGTCAGCGGCGAGTCTGAATAAGTAGGAGTTATATCTGCTACAATAGCCAGACCTTAATTGTGACAGGGTTACGCGCATCTCTCGATGCAGCTCAAGCTCTTGTTCTGCTATCGGTGGTGATTGGACTCCGAGAACACCATTCATGGAAAGAGAGTTCACAAAGGTGTCAACGGACTCTCGGTGAATGGTGTTTACGGCCTGTCTGTACTTCGACCTGTCCAGCGGGTCTTGTATGTATTGCTTTATGGAGTCACGGTGGTCAAGTATTCCCTTCATGATGTGCCTAAGTGGTGGTTCTGCTTCCAATAACTGTTTGTTTGGATGATTCCGATGATAGCATCCTAACAGGTATTGCTTACACAGCATAACTTTATGCTCCTTAACTGGGAGCATAGATGTTTCACTGTTTCAGGAGGTTTCACGTCATTACCCGAAGGGCTGTGTTCTGACATGTCTGAAGCTTCTTCAATTGCGTTTCGCTAATCCCCGGCGTCCAGATCGGTGCAGCATAGTTCACGACCGGCCATCTAATTGTCTTGTACGTTGCCAGCAGCGTTTCTTTGTTTGTTTTTTCTCCAGTTGTTGCCGGCTAGCGATTTAAGGATTTTGTTTCGGCTCTGTACTTTGCTGGCAATTACAGTCGTATGCGTCAGTGTGAAGGAGTGCAGGCTGTCGAATGTGAATGTGGTCGGAATTTTAACGTCATCAACCTTTACATTGAGTTCTAGTCGGTACTCCTTCGTCCAGCAGGTGAAAAGGGTGGCAGAGGATGTCACGGGTCGTAAGTGAAGATGTCGTGCAGTGAAGAAGTTGGGCAGGTAGGCGTGGATAACAGTTTACTCTCGAACAAAGGCTATTAATATCCTGGCCGGATACCAACAACGAACAGTCATTGGCGTATGAGATCAAAGAAACGCTCTCTCTGGTATTGGAGAAAGCCTCGAAATATAGAAATTAAACAGCATCGGGGAGAGAGTACACCACCCTGCGGAACTCACTGTTTAATTTACCGTTGATTTGAAGTTCTTCAACTATGGTGATGACAGTCAGTTCCTGGATATTGAAAAATTTTCATCAAGACAGGGTTCTCTCGAACTTTTTTTTCTCCTTTTTTTTTTTTGATTTTTTCCCCACCTTTTAATTAACAAAATTTGTTTAAGAGATTAAGAGAAAAAATTCAGATTAAAAGAGCAAGTTAAACGCACACGACACTACCCCACTGATAACGGTTTAGCGCTATTAATACAACTCAAATGGGGAATTGTACTGAGAACACTCTCGTTCCTAGAAAACTTTTTAATTATATTTAATTAAAACGGAAAAAAGAAAAGCTAACTAAAGGAAGAAAAGGCGAATAAAAACAGCGCGCAAGAAAGGAAAATAGAAACAGTAAAGAAAATAACAACAACAACAATCCCAACTACAGCAATTTGCCAGAACATATCAACAACAACAGCTGAAACGTTAAGAAACATTAACAAGACAAAAACAAAAGCACAAGAAAAAACAAAGAAAGACGCAAGTAACAACAACAAAAACAAAAGTACAAAAAAAAACACTTGATCGCTTGTCTGAAATCAAATCAAAGCGTAACAAAACGGAAGTGCTACGGAAGGATGAGTTTAAGTGCTATGTAAGCGACGGAAAGGACTTTGGGGGAGTGTGAGTAAGGCAGAGAGAGTGTTGCGAAAGCTGGGAATTGTCTGCAAGTAGTCGTAGTTGGACTTTTGTAGAGTTGGCGAGTTAGTTTTTACAAAAGCAAAAACAAAAAAGCAAAACAAAAACAACAACAACAGCTACAAAACCAAAATAAAAACAAAAAAAACACAAAAACAAAACTAAAACTAAAAACAACAACAACGCAACTACACAACAACAAAAATAAAAACAAAAACAAAAGCAAAAAAAAAAACAGTAACAACAACAACAGCAACAGCTGTATCAGCATCATGCGCGGCAGTCATCGGTTGCCTGCCAAAGTTTTCATATTTTAATTAAGTAATGGCTTAACGGTAAACAACATGCACAGTGAGTAGAGCGAACGAAGTACATGCAATAATAGAAAATTGAAAATGTTTTTGTTAAAAATAAACATTGCGCGCTATACATACATATGTATGTATGCATGTATAAAACTTAAGATTTTCATTTCGACGTTCAATGCAAATGAATTTATTATGAAATTTATTAACGTAACATCAACAGCAGTCGCGGAAAAAAATTTTTATACCACAAAATTTTGCTTCAGATGAAAATAAGATTTTTAAAAATATATATATATACTCTGTGCAGCATTCACAAAGCCTAACCCAACTTGTATTCATACCCAGAGGGGACAAAGGCTTAGCCGAGTGAATCCAAAGAATCTCAGGCTCACAGCCTTAATTAATGTTTTCTAAAAAACAAAAACATTGAAAGGCTCCTTCACGTCTATATATGACACAAAAACTACCCTCAAAGAAAATCTGAGGGAACCAATACGCTTACTGTAGGGAAGAACAAGAAATAAATGCTTTCTTCGGCCATGCCGAAGTCTTTATATCCTTCATGAACATATAAAATTTATTGCAAATTGCAAAATTCGATTTTGTTAACTTTCAGTGTCAATATCAACTTGAATTTATGTCTGTAGAATACCAAGACTCTTGATTCTACGTGTCTTTTTGACGAAATTTCGACCCAAAACCTTATAACTCAACAAATCAGTTGTATGGAGGCTATATGATATAGTACTCCGATTTCGTTGTTTGTCACTACCAATA
Source organism: Neoceratitis asiatica (assembly GCA_030068015.2). Taxonomy (NCBI): domain Eukaryota; kingdom Metazoa; phylum Arthropoda; class Insecta; order Diptera; family Tephritidae; genus Neoceratitis; species Neoceratitis asiatica. The sequence goes on along the minus strand of CM061524.1, from coordinate 98,859,930 downwards.
TTCAATTCATAATATTTGTGGATATTACCAAAATTTCAAGCTCCTAGATGTATTTTTGAAGGATATTTTCACCCAAAGTCTAATTTCTGAACAAATCGGTTGTATGGGGAATATAAGATATAATATTCCGATTTCGATGATTTTCAGAACCAACAGACTGAGATGACTAAATCAATTCCGCTCGTCATTATGATATGATCTGTATTCATTTCGGTGGGTCTATCTCTTCTCCTTCTGGTAAATACTTCTGACCAAAGTGAATATACCATTTCATGTACACGGAAAGTATAAAAATCCATCGACATAGCGCTGCAAATCGAATTCCAGTGTATGGAGAAAGCACTTGCCTTCACTGTATGGACTCTCGGCACTTTCCTTTTCCGGCTTCCGGCTTTAAAAACGTACTTCCCGAGGTTGTAATAGGTGCCCTTCCAGAAATGGGCCTTAGACAATCCAAAATGAAACTTGTTGACTTCATCTTGAGAAGTAGGATAATCTTTGCCTAGCGTTTTCCTTTGAAAGGTACTCCTAAGAAGCAGTTTCCTCCTCGCTGTTATGGTGGGTGTCTCACTGTAAGCACTCTACTCCAGGTATTTATGGGCGATGTCTATGATGTGATAGCATACGAGGCCAACATCACAATAAAAGTGGGGAGAAAACAACTTCAGACTTTATCTCTTCTTCTTCAAAATACATTACACATAGTAGAAATAATAGGTAAGGTTAGGGGGTTGAAAACTGCACCTAATAAGAAAAGTTCGCCTGAGACCGTATATTGTCCTCTAGATACCAGTATATACAGCGGTAATCAGATCCATCCTTTTCTACGGCAACATCCTTTGGTGGCCGGCATTAGATAAGATATTAGTTTTTTAAGAAAACTAGACAGAGATAAGAGATCCGCAGCCATACTTACAGCGGGAGCTCTTCCATTGACTCCAACAAAAGCACTAGTAGCTCTTCTAAGCTTTCTTTCTCCAGGCATCTTGGAGAAAATATTGGAGTACGTAAATTGCGCGAAAAATGATCAGAAACGACCGAGAAAGGATGACAAATTGACTTTGCAATATGTCAATGCTCGGCCTCGCGTGGCTGCAACGGTCAAAAACTACCTGGAAACTCTGAAATGGGAGGTCTTAACCCATCTGCCTAATTCTTCAGACCTTGCTCCTTCCGATTACTGGCCCTTTCGATGGATGCAAAAGGATTGGGAGGTCACCGGCTCTGGTCATTTGAAGAAATCGAAGAATTTATTTGATCGAAGATGGAGAGGACTCATTTTTTCGAGATGGTGTTCGAAAATTAGCAAGAGATGAGAAAAAGAAGGACCATACTTTCGATTACGTACTTTTTACTTTTTTTGAAACAATCCTTAATTCTAACGGGAAAAAAGTCATTTCATGTTTTTGAAATCAGGCACATTTGTGATGCGGAATCCATGATTTGCAAGAACTCTTTTGCCTAAAGTATTTCGGAAAAAAATTGTTGTGAGATTGAGGCTGTGATGTGTTGATGTGATGTGATATGTTGGTGTGATATTGATGCGGTGATGTGATATGATGCTGATGTGATATCGATGCGAGAATGTGTTATGCTAATGCGATATTGCTGCAATGATGTGATATGCTAATGTGATATTGTTGCAGTGATGTGATATGCTAATGTGATATTGTTGCAGTGATGTGATATGCTAATGTGATATTAATGCAGTGATATGAAATGCTACTGTGATATTGTTGCAGTGATGTGATTTGATGCTGATATGATATTGATGCAGTGATGTGATATGCTAATGTGATATTGTTGCAGTGATGTGATATGCTAATGTGATATTAATGCAGTGATGTGATATGCTAATGTGATATTAATGCAGTGATGTGATATATTAATGTGATATTGTTGCAGTGATGTGATATGCTAATGTGACATTAATGCAGTGATGTGATATATTAATGTGATATTGTTGCAGTGATGTGATATGCTAATGTGATATTGAGGCAGTGATGTGATAGGCTAATATGAAATTGATGCAGTGATGTGATAAGCTAACGTGATATTGATGCAGTGATGTGATAGGCTAAATTGATGCAGTGATGTGATAAGCTAACGTGATATTGATGCGGTGATGTGATATGATATTGATGCAGTGATGTGATATGCTGGTGTGATATTGATGCAGTGATGTGATATACTACTGATGCAGATGCAGATATAATATTGATGCAGTGTGATAAGCTGATGTGAGATGCTAATGTGATATGATGCTGACGTGAAATTGATGCTGTGATGTGATATGTTAATAAGATATTAATTCGGCGATGTAATATGTTTATGTGACACTGATGCTGATATGATATTGATGCAGTGATGTGATAAGCTGAGGTGATATTGATGCGCTGATGTGATATGCTAATTTGATATGGTGCTGAAGTGATATTGATGCCGTGATGTAATATGTTGATGTGATATTGATGCTGATGTGATGATTGTCGTCCAAAGGTTACGACACAAGTTAGTAATAATTGAGGCTCGATTTGCAATGAGGCGGATCAGTATTGGTTCTGTACATATTTAAGGACATCATTAACAAGATGAGTGTTTTAATTGTTGGCAAAAAACCCTTCCAAATAGTTCAACGAGCTCTACAAGTTATTCTAAGAGCAAAAGAGATGAAAATTTTCATACAGACCCTTAACTCCATCAAGCTTGTAAAGCCTAATTTACTCTAAAACTGCTTAACAATCTTCTATTCTGAATGACCTAAACCTAAAATGTTTAAATTCGAAGTGATGAAGCCACAAAAATCTTTTACATTTTACATATACTAATATACATATGACTAGTGACCTCGCACAGCGCTTTCAAATTACTTGACCACGTTAATGAAACTTATCTCACATACTGCCAGCGTTCTGCATATAACAACGGTTGAAAGTAGTGAAATTTTTATGATTTGTAAAAGGCAAATATATGCGCATACATACACACACATGCACATACGCATAAGTGTATGCATAATTTGCAAGAAATTTCTTAATAAGTTGCCAGTTAGTTTTTACAGCGCACAGTTCACTTCATCACTTTTTAGTAGAGAGAGACATATACATATGTCAGTATGTATATTCACTAACGATATAATAATAATAATAAATGTTGCATGCTTCCCACTTAAAATGCACAGAGTAGCATATTTTTCGGCGCTCTTATGTACATATGCACATATGTGGGAATGTTATTTTATGTTTTTACATGCATAACTCATATTCAGATACAAATGTTTGAGTCATATAATTTTCATACAGGAGTACATGCAATTCCTTCAAAATCATGTGTGTTGTTACAAATAAAAGTGGCATAAGTACACTTTTGACATATTTTATTATAATTTTATTTTATGTTATTTTTTTAAATTTTTTAATTTTTTTTTTATTATTATTTCCATTATTTTATATTTTTAATTTATTTAAAAATATTAAATTTTTTATTTTACTATATTTTATTTCGTTTTAAAATAATCATTTTTTTAATTTTTTTTGTTTTATTTAATTTTTTCATTTAATTTTATTTTTTTATTTAATTTTTTTTTTTTTTTTTTTTTTTTTGAATTTATTTTTATTTTTATTTTTTATTATTTTTTTTGAGTTTCAATTAAGTTATTTTATTTAATTTTTCATTTTAATTTTTTTAATTTTTTTATTTTATTTGATTTTACTTTATTTTATTTTTTTAATTTGTTTTATATTATTTTATTTTAAAATTTTTATTTCATCTTTTTTTAATTTAAATTTATTTTGTTTTATCAGTTTGGATTTTTATTTTTTCATTTAATTTAAATTTATTTTATTTTTTTATTTTATTTTTTATTGTTTTTTAATTTTTTATTTTTATTTATTTTTTATTTTTTTTTTTATTTTTTTTATTTTTTTTTTACTTCTTTTATATATTTTTTAATTAGTTAATATTATTTTATTTTATTTTATTTCACTTTATTTAATTTCATAGTTTTATTTTATTTTAGTTTTATTTTATTTTAGTTTTATTTTAATTTAAATTAACTATTTTTGTATTTTAATTATTTTTATTTCATTTTAAATTTATTTAATATTTTTATTTTTTATTTGTATTTTATTTTATTTATTTTTTATTTTTTATTATTATTATTTATTGAATTTATTTTGTTTTATTTTATTTCATTTTAAATTAATTTGATTTTCGAATTTTTTTTTATTATATTTTATTTTTTTAATTTTATTTAATTAATTGATTTTCTTTCATTTTAATTTTACATCCCTCATTTTATTTCATTTAATTTTATTAAATTTTTAATTTATTTATTATTTTTATAGTTTTTAATTTTATACATTTTTTTATTTTATTTTGTTTTATATATTTTTATTTTTTTTTTTATATTAAATTTTAAAATTTTTTTTTTAATTTTTTTCTTTTTTCCATACATTTTAATTTATTTTAGAGTTAAACCATTTTCATTTACAACACTTTTACTCCTACACACTTGATTTTCTCCTATGCTTTATATGTAGGTTACGCTTCTGGGAAATCATTCTCCAAAAAAAAAAAAAAAAATCATAAAATAAAATATGCTTTGTTTGCCATGTCCACTTTGCTTATTCAGCTACTTGGAAAAATATTCTACCACAGAGGATGGACATATGCGCAGATGTAGATATTTGTAATTTGTAATTTTTTAATTACAATTCAAGCGCTTTGTAACTTTGCTTGCAGGATTTTAATCAAGTAATTTCATACATTGGTTTTCATAAGGAGGAAGCGACAGCAGAGACTAATCAGGGGGTGCACCACTGCGTATACGTAACATTTTGTAAATATTCGTTTATGGCAAATGTTTAAGCTTTTACACATAAATGGAAATTTAGCATGTATCTTATGTGACAAATGTGCGTAGCATGATAAAAGTGGCTAGCTGGAGGTTAATGTTAATTGAAGGAAAGTTCATACTTGTCAGATTTCCATAGTTATGTTTAAAAGCGAGCGGATGGGAATAAAATTACCTGCTGTAATGAAAAGTTGAAGAAAAAAATAATAATGCATAGCTAATTGTAGCTTATGTTAGTATGTGGTGATGTGAATAAAAAAAAATATATCACTGCAAAAAGATTTGAGTTGAAAAAATTATTTATTTCATTTAAAAAAAAATATTTAATATAAAAAATGTGAACGTACATATGCATTTCTTGAAATTATTTTTATTTTTTTAATTAAACTTAATGCTATTATCAGATTAATAACAATTTAAATTGCCCTGCATCCACACAAATTTAATGACAATTGTTACTTCCGCTCTAGGTACACACACACGAGCGCCTGTGTGACACGCCTCAACTTATCTAATTGAAAATTTAACAACAAATAACACTCAAAATCATAATTACAACTTTTCCTCTCGAGAGATTTTATGATGACAAATGCATATTTATGTACATTATATATTAGAATTTATGTGTAGATATGTGCAAATTTATATGAATATTTACATTCATTTAACTACGAAATAGCACAGCAATAAAATTGCAGCAACTCTGCTCATCACTGTCGGCCAAATTGAGTTTAACAAATGAAATTACATGAAAATAGGTGTGAGAGTAATAAAATTGCGCACAGAGGTTGTTAAAAATAAATAGAAGTCTATATGTATATATATGTATTTTTTCATATATATATATATAAATTTTTATGTGCAAATTTTTGCTCATCTAACCATTTAAGACTTCATTTTAAATATACTCAATGTAAATATTTTGAAAAGCCTACCAACGTACATATTTATGTGTGTGCTCTACAACCACATAGGCGAATGACTTTTTCCACGACTCAAAACAATCACATTTTATTTTCTAATTATAGTTATAAATTTTTTTCCAGCTGCAGTATATACTCACGCACATACACACTGACGCTGGTGCAATATTCGCTAAATCTTTTTTCTTTTGCTCGTTTTTCGCTACATTAACGCCGCAAGCAGTGTTTATTTTAGCCACAAGCCCAAAAACGTTGAGCGTTGGTGGTGGTTTTTTAGTACGCTTCAATGAAAATTCAAACCAAAAAATAAACCACCTAAATGTTTATGCATACATACATACATAAATATAAATTTATATGCATGCATATGACCATATATATGTGCTAATGCGAGTCCCTGCTTATATTTGTGCATTTCTTTTTATACATTTTTGTGGCTTTTTATACGTTCATGCATAACCGCAATTTTATTTGTGTGTAGGTAATTTTCAATTCGCTGCAATTCAACCTCCTCAAATGTCCGAAAATACTTCTACATACGTGCGTAACTCTCGCGCAAAATTTGGTTTTATTTTACTTTAATATACTTTTTCATTTTATTTAATATCATTTAAATTAAACATATTTTATTTAATTTATTTAATTTATTTAATTTTATTTATTTTATTCCATTTTATTCCATTTTATTATAATTTATTATATTTTATTTTATTTTATATTTTTTTTACATTATTTCTTTATTTTTATTTAAATTTCCCTTTTTCATCTTATTTGATTTTATTTTACTTTATTTATTTTATTATATTTTTTTCCTATTTATTTTATTTTTTTATTTTTATTTTTTTTTTTTCATTTAATTTAATTTAATTTTATTTTTTTATTTTATTTAATTTCATTTTATTTCGAGTTTTATTTTCATGTCATTTTGTATTCTTTTATATTATTTTATTTTGTCTTTTTTATTTTATTTACTTTTTCTTTTTTTTTTCTTTTTCTTTTTTATTCTATTTTATTAAATTTTGTTATTATTTGTACTTCAATATTTCTTCATTTTATTTAAGTTTATAAAATTTTTTTTTTCATAATTTTTTTATTCTTTATTTTTTTATTTTTATTTTTTATTTTTATTATTTTTTATTTTATTTTATTGCGTTTTATTTCACATCATTTTTTTTATTTACTTTATTTTATATTTTTTATATTTTAATTCAATTTACTTTATTACATTTTATTATACCTTATATTACTATTTTTTAATATATTTTACTTTGTTTTATTTAATTTTATTATATTATATTTCATTTTATTTTTTCTTATTTTATTGTATTTTATTTTTTTCTTTTTATTTTTTTCGTTATTTCATATCATTTTATTTGATTTATTTTATTTTATTTTTTATTATATTTTAATTTAATTTACTTTATTACATTTTATTATACTTTATATTTTTATTTTTTTTTTATATATTTTACTTTGTTTTATTTAATTTTATTATATTTTATTTCATTTTATTTTATCTTATTTTATTGTATTTATTTTTTAATTCATTTCATTTTATATTACTTTATTTTATATCACTTAATTTTTTTTTGTTTAATTTTATGTTCATTTTTTATATAGTTTTTATTTTTAATTTTTTTTTTATATTTTTTTATTTTTTTTTATTTTTTTTATTTTTTTTTTAACTGTTTTATTTTACTTTTTTATTGTTATTTTATTTTATTTTATTTTATTTTTTTATTTTTTTTATGGTTTATTTTATTTTATGTTATTTTGTTTTATTTTATATGCTTTTATTTTTTTTTAAGTTTTTTTTAAATTTCCTTAATTTCATTTCTTTTATTTTATTTTACTTAATATTATTTTTTACAAATTTTAATTCAGTCTATTTTATTTTATATTCCTTATTTTTTTTCTTTCATTTTATTTAATTTTTTTAATTTATATTTTTAATTCAATTTATTTTATATTATTTCATTTTATTTCACTTGATTTTTTTTCGTTTAATTTTATTTTATTTTTTATTTTTTTTTATATATTTTTTATTTTTTTTTATTTTTTTATTTTTTTTTATAAATTAATTTGTTTTAATATTTTTTTTTTATTTAAATTGTTTTATCTTACTTTTTTATTTTTATTTTATTTTTTATTTTTATTTTTTATTTTTTTATTCTTTTATTTCATATCATTTTATATTATTTTATGTTTTTATATTTTAATTTGATTTAGTTTATTTTATTTTATTTAACTTTACGTAATTTTTTTTTAATTTTTTTTTACTTTATTTTATTTTAAAATATTTATTTTTTTATTTCATTTTAATTTATTTTATTTATATTTTTATTTCATTTTATTTTATGTTATTTCATTTTATTTCACTTAATTTTTTCTTCGTTAAATTTATTTATTTTTTTATATATTTTTTATTTTTATTCTTTATTTCTTTTTTTTTCTTTTTTTATTTATTTATTTATTTATTTATTTTTTTTTTTTTTGGTTTATTTTATTTTATATTTTTAATATTGTTTTATTTTTTTTTTCAATCAAATTTTTGATATTGTAATTTCTCTTTGAACTTCTTTATTTCAACTGTCATATATGTGTATGTTTCTGTAACAATAACGACGGAGTAGTAAAGAACGTAACTCGAAAAAAATACTCCGATATACAAAACGATAAATTAGCAGAAGTGCTTTCGCTTAGAATTCAAGAGAGACTGATGGAGGCTGCCTGCGGCAGACAAACTTTTAAGAAAACACAGAGATAAAGGAAATTGAAGAAGACAAAAGAAATACAAAACAGTAACACACAAAATTCCCCAAAAAAAATTTTTTTTTTAAATAATACTAAACAGAAATTTCAACGAAGAAAGTCATTATGTAAAAGACAAAATTCGCAGCAACTCAAAAGAGTGAAAGTTTAGCAATATATGAGCAATGTAGGGGGTAGAAGCGCAGATATGGCCAGAATTTATTTGACATGTTTCAAGTCCAATAAATTTTTGTAGCGCAATTAAGTAGGCTATAATGTGTGCGTGTTACTTTGAAGGCATACACTTGCAGGCGCACGTGAGCGCTCCGGTGCTGTGTATATAAATAAAAGTAGAAATCTCAATGTGTGTGCGATTGTAAATGAAACAAACAAATCTTAAACAGTTTGCATTTGATTTGCCAGCCTTGATGTGTTGTATGTATGTATATGTTCATACACAAACAAACACACACACATGCATTTATTTATGTTTTCCGCCTATAAGTATGCCATTTATAATGTTTTCTTTTCAAATTTATGCTCTCTGCCGCACACTCAAGCTTTTCTCTTACTCTTTTAAGGTTTTAAGGCACACAAACACACACACACACACACACTTACTATTTTACAACACAAATAAAAGACATTACCACAAAATGTTGCTTTAATATGCCAGCAAGTGTGGCGCACATTAAAAGTTAATGAAAAACAAGAAGTTAAAAGTTTTGCTGAAAGTGTTTCAAACAACAGTCTAAGCAGGAAGAAGAAGATGAAGAAGAAGTAAAGAGTTGGCGTGGCAGGAAAAATGTATGAGTTGACAAGAATTTTTTTTTTTTTTTTTTTTTTGCTCCAAGTAGTAGAAGCGATTGCTGCTTACGACAGCTAAGGAATGGAAAAGGCAAAACAAATCTATTTGGTATAAATATTTGCGTGTGTGCGTGAAGATAATGGCTTAGTAAATGAGTTTTCTTCATGTAAGTTCTTTAAATAGTTGTTATTGTTGTTGTTGTTGTTCTTCAAAGTTGGCAACAGCTGGTTGTATTTGCAAATCAAATAAATGTTTGGAGTTTACATAATTACAAGGTTAGACATGTTAAAAATGGGCAGTGAAGCGGCTCAAATGGGTAGCCTGGGAAAAGTGGTGAATTCGCAGAATTTTCGCCTCATAATGCCATGGAAACGTTGTTACATACTTACAAATAAATTCCGTTTGTCGAAATATTATTTAATTCTCTGGAAAAATTGAGTGCAGAAGGAGTTTCTTAGCCATAGCCGGTACCAAGGACATGTGGGAAAGAGAAAGTTTGTTGTATATTCTGACCTATTGGTTTCCCAGTAAGCATCTCGAGAAATATTCCCTCTGAATAGTCGCATAAAATGCTCATTTTAACATGGGATGTACTTGAGATGGTAAGTATAAGCCACCGAATGGCAAACACAATGAGGAATATTAATGCTATGGACTCGGTACTCGGACTGCCTAAGCACTGACCATCAAGCAGAAAAAAAGAGTTATAAAAAATGCGGTAAAAACAAAAAGGTGAACAAAAGCGAGTTTTTAACAAATATGCAATAAAATCAAATTTTTAAATTCACATAACTTTTTATATCAGCGCAGCAGACGCTATGTTTGGCTAGAGCCACCACACATCACCCGTACATACATATATTCTATGCATCGTTAGCACAACCATTATCATATATTTAGCAAATTTCTTACGATAGACTCGGTTCTAGTTATCTCTGACCAACGACACATAAATCAAACAGATTTAACGATACCATATAATGTCTGCAAAAGATTTAAACTTTAACGAGCAACTAAAATTTCATTTTGACAGCGGAATTTCTATGCTCAAATTGCAACTAAACATTTTAAATCTTTGTGGTCAGAAGAAAAAGAAAATAACAATAATAATAAAATTATATAAATAATGTGGTTAACGAACCCTAATAAAATGCCGGCCGACGAGTTGCCCAGGCGGTATATGTACGCATAAATACATACATATATGAGGTACATAAAATTATTTGTGTGTATAATTTTGAGCTTGTTTATATTCCACATGCAAAAATTTATGTCTAATGAAGGAGGCAAAATCTTTAAATGAAAATACAACAACAAAATTTTAATTAAATTAATAAAAAAATAAAACAAAAAAATTTTCCCCCCTGTTTTTCTGGAATGTTTTCTACACATGTCATGCCCCAGGCAGTTGTCAATCGAAGAAACCAGCAGTTTTTCTGAATATGTATTTTCATAAATAATTAGAGTAAACAATTCCCACATAAATTTTGGTAATATTTGCGCAAAACCTAATTTGAAGGAAGACAAAATTACTTGTGTTTTTCACATGGAGTTTTGGGACATTAACACCAATGACAGCCATTTTGACAATCTGCTGGCCTCCAGCAAGGTACAACTGCACTAATATACATACATATATGTAAAAGAAAATGTACATATAAAGGATGATCCAAGTAGAGGCAATTTTTTCAGTAGCCTTTTTTTTGATAGACCACGCGTGAGTCGTGTTAAGCTGTCAAGTTTATCTTTGGTCAGTATTATTTGGCATTTCCTCAAGGAAAGACTTACGCCTGAACAACGTATATCCAGATCATTCAACTTTATTACGAAAATTCACGCTCTGTAAAGAATGTGTTTCGCGCGCCTCGCTCAACTTATGGTCAACATAATCGGCTTACTGAGCAGCGTACTATTCGCAACACCATCACCCTTCGTGAGACCAAGCATTCATTATTGGATAATATTCGACCGAATACCGACCACGAAAATATAGCGGCTGTAGTTGAGAGTGTACACGAAGACCGTGGAGAGCCGATTCGGCACCGTTCGCAGCAACTCGAACTGTGGTATGGACCGACTTGGTGCATTTTACGTCCAGATCTTAAATTTAAAGCGTACAAAATACAGCGTGTGCAAGAACTGAAACCGCTGGATCTACCCAAGCGACATTGGTTCGCTTTATCGGAGCTTGAAAAGTTTTAAGAAGATCCACCGTTTTCGAGCCAAATTTTGTTCAGCGATGAGGCCCATTTCTGTCTTGCTCAATGGGTATGTAAACAAGCAAAATTGCCGCATTTGGGACGAAGAGCGACCTGAAAAGATTCAAGATCTGTCATTCCATCCAGAAAAAACAACGGTTTGGTGTGGTTTATGGGCCGGTGGAATGATCGGTCCATATTTCTTCAAAAATTATGCCGGAACAAACGTAACCTAATGAAGACCTTTATCACGTAATTATAACCGACTATGTGGTGCCTGAAATTGAAGCTCGTGATCGTGGTTTCAACAAGACGGTGACTCCCACACATCGCATCAATCAATCGATTTATTTTGAGAGGACACCTCGATGAGCAGATAATTTCATGTTTTGGGCCGGTCGTTTGACCACCAAGATCGTGTGATATCACACCGTTAGACTTTTTCCTGTGGGGATATGTAGAGTCTAAAGTCTATGCGAGCAATCCCGCTTCGAGCCAGGTCTTGGAGTAGAACATCACGCGTGTCATTCGCGTGCCAGTTGCCAGTCGAAATGCCCGAACGAGTCATCGAACGAAAATTAGACTCAACGGATGGACCATCTGTGACGTGGCCGCGGCCGGGATTTGAAACGGAAAATCTTCAAAAAATTAATGCCAAAGAATGTTCTTTCGAATTATAATAAACATTTCCCATTAAATTTGAATTTTCTGTGGATTTTTTTTTTCTTTAAAAAAGTACGGAGCCTCGAAATGGATCACCCTTTATAAGTAAATATATGACTAACAGTGCACTTCAGTTCAACAATTCCAACTATTTTTAGCTGTCGGCAGCAAACGAAACTTAAATACTAGTGTAGAACGAGCAATGATGGAAATATTCGAAAACAGCTGTTGGCGTAATTTTGAATGCTCACACAAGAAGAACAACAAAAGCAAAAGTAATTTGAAAGAGACCTACTCCTCTGTGGAAGTTGTAATGTCACTTAGAGTGCGCATTTAATATAGTTTGTAAATATATTTGGTGAAATTAGTTATATAAATACATACTGGAATGGGTATGTGTATGAATATAGATAATTATATGTATATATGTATATACATATGCATGGAGGGCATAGGCAAATAAAAGCGGTTTTTGTGTTATTTATGTAGACGTATATGCAAAAGCATATATATATTCATACATATGTAACATATTAATATGTCTTTGCGCCCTTTTGTGAGGTTATGTCTGAGCACTTGCTTGCCAACGGGAAAATATGCGGAAATATTATGTCGGCAACTAACGGATATAACAACTAAATGACTTGGCATAAACAACAAATACAACATGCAACCACACACACACAAAAACACACACTGAGTGAGAGAGAGACAGAAAGAGAGAAAGAGAGAGAGAGACATACACCCAAGGCAGTGTACGCTATCTTTTGTGGTAAACAACATTTTATTACCACAACCAGTGCCGATATTGTTGTTGTTGTCATTATTATTGTTGTTGTTGTTGTTGTTTGCCAAAGCATTTATAACTAGTGGTGGTAGCATAACTAGTGGAGTCGGAAGTGGTTGTCATGTGTTGGCTTATGCCGCAGGCGTCTAAACGGAAATGAAGCTTGTGAAAGAAGTCTGTACGCAAGCAGAGGATGCTTCACATGCATATGATGTACATATGTACATATGTACATATGTACATATGTATATTTGTATGCACGTTTTCTGTTACTAATAACATTTTTTTTTTTTTTGCCTAAAATGTGCACAAATAACTGATAAAATTAATTATTTCAGCACCAAGAGCAGCGCACATATGAGCTGAACTTTAATTAATTTTTTGACGAAATGTGAAAATTCCCAAAAAAAAATTTATTAAAAATAGTTGCTCATAGAAAGTATGATTTGAAAAAATTCCTAAAGTTAAACCATGACTTCTAAAAAGAATTTCAATTTCCAGAAATCTAGCACTAATTTGATGATCCATTTCGAGGTTCCCTCATTTTTTAAAGAAAAAACATAGAAAATTCAAATTTAATGAAGAATGTTTATTACAATTCGAAAAAACATTCTTTGGCATTCATTTTTTGAAGATTATCTCTTTCAAATGTTGGCCGCGTCTACGTCTCAGATGGTCCATCCGTTGAGTCCAATTTTCGATGACTCGTTCGAGCATTGCGACTAGTAACTGGCGAATGACAAGCGTGATGTGTTTGCTACAAGGCCTGAATCGCAGCGGGATTGTTCACATAGCCTTTAGACTTTACATATCCCACAGGAAAAAGTCCACAGGGTGTGATATCACATGATCTTGGTGGGCGACCGACCGGCCCGAGACGTGAAATTATCTGCTCACCGAAGTGTTCTCTCAATAAATACATTGATTGATACGTGGTGTGTGGGAAGTCGCGACATTTTTTTGAAACCAAATATCGCGAAGATCACGAGCTTCAATTTCAGGGATCACATAATCGATAAAAACGGCGCGATAAGGATTACGTTCTCGACGGCATCAATTTTGAAGAAATATGGACCGATTATTCCACCGACCCACAAACCAACACCAAACCATTGTTTTTTTCAGGATGAAATGGCAGCTCTTGAATCTCTTCAGGTGGCTCTTCGTCCCAAATGCGGCAATTTCTCCTGTTTACATACCCATTGAGCCAAAAATGGTCCTCATCGCTGAACAAAATTTGGTTCGAAAACGTCGGATCTTCTTGGAACTTTTCAAAAGCCCATAGAGCGAAGCGCTGTCGCTTGGGAAGGTCGAGCGGTTACAATTCCTGCACAAGCTGTATTTTGTACGCTTTCAATTTAAGATTTCGACGTTAAATACGCCAAATCGTTCCATAGGTCAGTCCGAGTTGCTGCGAAAGACACCGAATTGGCTCTCCACGGTCTTCGTGTACACTCTCTTCGTTTACGGCCGCTATATTTTCTACACTCCATGCTGGATGTGGTCGGTATTTGGTCGAATATTATCCAATAATGAATTCTGGGTCTCAAGATGGGTGATGGTGTTGCGAATAGTACGCTCAATAGGCCGATTATGTTGATCATAAGTTGAGCGAAGCGCGCGAAACATATTCTTTACAGAACGTGAATTTTCGTAATTGAAAGTTGAATGATCTGGATAAACGTTGTTCAGGCGTAAGTCTTGCCATGAGGAAATGCCAAAGAATACTGAACGAGAATAATATGACAATTTGACACGACTCACGTGTGAACTGTCCAAAAAAGGCTATTCAAAAAGGTATAGCTACTTGGATGACCCTTTATAAGGAGAGAAATTCTACTGAGAGTTCCAATGCATATTTCTTAAGGCAAACAGGAGGAATTGATTTCCAATAGACTCTAACATTTCAGAGTAGATTTGTTAACTCGGGTTGCAAACTACCGAGTCGTATTCCAGAAAAGTTCTTATTAATGTTGCATACAAAGCTCTGGTAACATAAGGATCATTAAACTACTTTGACCAATGTTTTACAAAACCCTTTAGCTTGGTTGACTCTCAAACCAATTTGATGTGTGGAATTCAATTCCATAGTTCCATAGTGATCTCCAGGTCAATAAAACGGTGATGGCTACCCTGAGGTATACCGGAAGAGAAATTAACGGTATCTGAAATGAAATTTTCAGACTCTTACACTTACTTACTGAACTCACCACACATCAGATTGCGTGTATGTACGTATGTGTATTTAAATGCCGCTTACCAAGCCAAGGCTTATCCTTTCGAGGTTGAATGGTTACTAAGCCTTAAAGTATGCTTCAATATTATTTATAAAAATGCAGATATATACATATATATATATATATTGCCATATGTGTGTCTTTGCTCAAAAATATTTTAGAGCTCCTCTCATAGGCTTAAACCTAATAAGTGAAGAAAGAAACTTTCAAAAAAAATAAGTAAAAAAAAAATTCGAAAAAAAGGAAAGCCAAGTAAATCATGAAAAGTAGCGCGTGTAAATGCCTTTAAATAATGATAAAAGCTTTAAGTGAATAGAAGCGTATGCAACATTTAGCTGCAATGAAAAATGCGCAGCTTAAATGTGTTTGCGATGACAAATGAGTTTAAATGGCTGACTGAGAAAAGAAGAAAAAAAGAGGGAGAAAAGAAAAGAAGAAAAACAGTAATAAGTAGAAGAATAAAGAATAAGAAGAAAAAGTGATATGAAGCTAGCAGACATTCAAGTATTTTAATGAGTTTATAAATTTAAATAATTCTTTAAACCAACTTTCATATGAAGAATTTGCCTTATCATAGAATATGGCACTAAATAAGAGCCTTATCAAGACATAATAGTTTTAAAACTCTTACAAATCTTTTAATAAGCATAATACACATGAACTAGTAGTAATAAAATAAAATGAAGTAAAAAAATAAAAAAAAAATTAAAAAAATTAAAAAAAAATAAATTTAAAAAAATAATGTAAAAAAAAATATATAAAATAAGATAAAATAAAACAAAATCAAATAAAAAAGTTAAAAAATAAAATAAAATAAATTAAAAATATATAAAATAAAATAAAATAAAATAAAATAAAATTAAAAAAATAAATAAATAAAAAAAATTAAAATAAAATTAAAAAAAATAAAAATAAATTAAAAATAAATAAAATAAAATAAAATAAAATAAAATAAAATAAAATAAAATAAAATAAAATGTAATAAAATGAAATAAACTAAAATCAAATAAAATAGAAAAAAAAATAAACAACAAAATTAAATAAAAATAAAGTAAAATAAACAATTTAAAAAAAAATTAATTAAAATAAAAAATTAAATTAAATTAAATTAAATACGATTAAAAAAAATGAAAATTAAAAAAATAAAATTAAATTCAAAAAAAAAAAAAAAAATAAAATAAAAATAAATAAATAAATAAAAATTATAATAAAAATTTAAATAAATTTAAAAAAAAAAAATAATTGAATAAATAAAATACAATAAAACAAAAAAATAAAATAAATTAATATTAAATAAAATAAATAAAGTAAAATAAAATATAACAAAATAAAATAAAATGATATAAAATATAGCAAAAATCAAATAAAATAAAATAAAACAAAATAAATTAAAATAAAATAAAACAAAATAAAATAAAATATATTATATATAACAGGTCAATTGAAAAGTACCCGGCCTGGCACATAGATGGCGCTAGTAGAATTAAATATATATAGATTTTTAGTTAGCCCTAACCTTCAAAAGACTCGTGTAACTGACATTGTCGGATTATTAATTTGTGAATTCTAGCATTTTGAGTGAAGCAACTTTTGTTATTGTGAAAAAGGAATTTCGCGTGCTGATAAAATATCACTTTTTGAGGCGAAAAACTACAGTTGAAGCAAAAACTTGGCTTGATGACGAGTTCTCGGTCACTGCCTCAGGAAAATCAACTATCAAAGATTGGTATGCTAAGCTTAGATGTGGTAAAATAAGCACCGAAGACGATGTACGCAATAGACACCCAAAAAAGGTTGTCACCAACGAAAACAACAACAAAAAATCCTCAAAATGATTTTGAATGACTGTAAATTGGAGTTGAATGACATAGCAGGCACTCTAAAGTCAACAACTGAACATTTACCTTCAACCAATCACGAATATTTGGCTATGATAAAGCTCTGTGCAAAGTGGGTGTCGTGCGAGCTCAGTTTTGACCCGAAAAAAAGACGAGTTGATGATGCGGAGCTGTGTTTGGAGATGTGCAAGCGTAATAAACCCGTGTTTTTGCATCGGTATGTAGGAATGAATGAAACATGACTCCATCATTTACACTCCGAATTCCAATCGACACTCATTCGAGTGTACTGCACACGATGAACCCGCTCCAAAGCGTGGAAAAATGCAACAGTCGGCTCGGAAGGTTATGCCGTCTGTATTTTGGCAAGCGCATGCAATAATTTTCATTGACTACCTTGAGAAAGGAAGGACTAACAACTAAGCGACTATTATATAGCATTGTTGGACCACTTTGAGGCAAAAAATCTCCGAAAACAGCCGCATTTGAAGAAAAAGAAAGTGCTGTTTCACCAAGGCAATGCACAGTGTCACAACTCAGTGAAATTGATGGTAAAAATCCATGAGTTAGGCTTCGAATTGCTTCCGCATCCACCGTATTCTTTAGCTCTGTCTCCCAGCAACTATTTCCTGTTCTCAGATCTCAAAGGGATGCTCGCTGGGAAGAAATTTTTGGCCGAATGAAGAGTTGATCGCCGAAACTGTGGACTATTTTGAAGCAAAGCACAAATCGTGCTACAAAAATGGTTTCGGAAAGTTGAATTGTCGCTCTAATATGTGTATCACCCTTGAAAAGAACTATGTTGAATAAAAAAAATTTTATTTTACCACAAAAAAAAAGTGTGTTTTACTATGGTAGGCCGGGGACTTTTCTATTGACTTGTTATATACAATAATAAAAGGAAAAAGTTGCAGTTTTTTATGTTTAAAAATTTATTCAGTCGGTTAAATTGGTTAAATTCAAATGATAAAAAATTCTCAAAAGTTTTTAAAGGTTTATCGAGAAGAAGAAATCTCTTTCCTTCTTTTCTTGAAGAATAGGTAGATGAAAAATATATATAAAATATATCTTACTTTGGCCTGCAATAAAATTAAAAAATTACGTCTTAATATGAAGGTTTTTTATGCAATAAATGCGAAAATGATCAACGAAGCATTTTCCTGCCTCTTTGCTTCTTCTACTGAGGTATACACGCCGCGTCCAGGATTCGTTACAAATTAATTTGGAAATCGTATTTATTTATGAATTAATTATAATCTTACTTGAATTGATATACTTAAATAATATTCTGTCTTGAGCATCGTCACCCCAAGAAAGTGTTACGGCCGAGTAACTATCATATATACAAACGCTCGTGTATGCTATGCGACTTTGTGGTACTGTATATGCTGACGCTCCTATGGGCTGTGACGACTGTGCTGTACCATAAGCGCTGGCACTTGTGTTACCTGCGGCGTACTATTGAACTCGATTTACGGCAGGCTGTGATAGTGATCACGATGTCAAGTTTTGGAACAGATCAGAGCATCGATTCATTACCTATCTCACACTTAGCATGCAAGTTTTTCACTTTAAATTTATCAAGACTTGCCAGAAGATCAACTCACTGTTAAATTTGATATCCAACGTGCTGGCCGTTCGTTGATCGGCTCGTGACCGTGCGTTCGCAACATATATGGCGTATAATGCTAGATATTGGTTGTGTTGGTTTCCTTGTGATTTGTATATTTGCTCTTACAGGGTGTGGAAACTGGTTCAATACGTATTTAGTAGAACGCGAAAGCCATTGAAAAGTATCTCCATGGTTGTTTAATATGTAAAGTATTGCATACTTTTAGGCACAACCTCATTGATTCTTGCAATTCAGTCAGTTTTTTGCAATGCTCAAACGGTTTATGAATAGTTTGTTATATGATATAACCAATTATGGGGACAATCAAAATTTAATTTTTAACTAATTTTTATGGCTTTATTGCCAGCTGCTCAGTGCGCAGATGTGAGTGTTATTTGTTAAGCATCAGTTGCCTCAAGCACAAAGGAATGGATGATTTGCTCAATACTGCAGTTCTTTTTAAGGGAATTTTCAGTACTCTGCAAGTTTCAGCTGTTTTTATATGTTTCACCAAAATATTTTTTATGAATAAGCAAAGCAAATCTAATGCATAATCATAATTTTTGAGAAAAAAAAAACAAAGAAATAATTTTGGTTTTCACTACTATTTTACTACCGAAATACTATATGATTGTGATGAACTAAATTTCATATCCATCCTTTGAATATTAACTTACAATTGCCTTTACTACTCCCTACTTTCAGGTAAGCACTGTAATTCATCGAGCCCCCTAGTGAACTACTAATTTTAATTTAAGGTAATCCAAAAAATATTAAATTTATATACAAAGCATCAATATTAAACAAGTGAAATATTTAACGGTTATAAAGTGCAGGGCTGTATTTTTACATCTGTCAAAGTAAACTGCCAAACAAAACATGTTTTGTTTTAGTTGAAACTCGGACATTTATGAAAATGGATTGCTTCACAACCTACTACGAAAATGCTGATTCAAGCCACGAGACAACGTTTCGTGCTTTAAGACGAGTTTGTGGTACACATAACCGTCCAACTACTCAAGCAATTGCTAAAATGTTAAAGGAATTTGAAGCAACTTTATCGGTTAAAGATATTGTAAGGCCTGAGCATCATAGTTTTGCTCGTTCCACCTCAAATATCGCTGCGGTAAGTGAAAGTGTAGCCAATGACTCAAATGCTTATGGTTCTCTACGTTCTCAAGAGCTGGGACTTTCCTACGGCACATTATGAAAACAGCTGATCATTCAAAACGCCGTAGTTACGTCGTCCTGGGTGCTTGAACCACAAGCGATTTTTCGAGTAAAATGCTCTCCAGCGACGAAACACATTTCTCAGCAAAATTGTTGCATTTGGGGCTCCGAAAATTCCCAAATAATCATCAAAAGAAAAAAACTTGCTGTCTGGTACGATTTTTTGGTCCGGAAGTGTAATTGGAGCTCACTTCTTTGAAAAAGATAATGGCGAGATTGTCACTGTCAATTCGGAGCATTATAGGCGTGTGATAACCGACTTTTTTGTCCTCCAAGTGAAGAATGCAACATAGACAATATGTGGTTCCAACAAGATGGTGCCCCACGCCTCACAGCAAGAGCGAATATGGCTTTATTGCGAGGGAACTTTCACGCCCGCTTAATCTCTCGTCTTGGCGATGTGAATTGGCCAGCGAAATCGTGCAATTTGACACTACTGACACTACTTTTTTGTGGAGCTACGCGAAAGACCATAAAGATAAGAGCTTCTTTTTCTTCTTCTTCTTTGTTATTGGCATTGCTCATGCGTTTATAGGTTAGGTTAGATTACACTGGCCGGCGGATGTGCCTTGCATAGAGCCGTTGGTTTTTTTTTTTTTTGTCATGCCAGATTAAGGTCCGTTGTATTGCGATCTAAAGTAGTAGTCGTCAAGCAGTGGAACGTCAATGCTTTCCACGAAGTTCAAGAGATCCTTAATATCCTAATTCAAAGCCTTCACTAGTTCATGGAACTGCGAAACTCCCGAGATATCTAAGAAACATAGGATGCGTTCTAACATTTCGCTCATGACTTCCGCACTGCATATCCTGCATGTATCGCTGCTACTAAATCCGATTTTATTTTCATGGAATGCCAGTAGGTTGTGGCCCATCATTAGACCGACAACTGTACTGTATTTTTTGCGTGAACGTGTAAGCAAGAACTGGGTGATTCCCTTGCTACTATTGCACATGCTCCTGATGGGTGGGTGGTTTTGCATGTCGCTAATACATTCCATCTCATCGTGGATGAGAGCCCAGCTCTTTTTTTGGAAATTATTTCATATGTTTTTTTTTTTTTTTTAGAGATTTTTATAGTATTTCCTGTACTGGTTCGCTAGTAAGTCCAAACTCATCAGCTATTTCGTCCAGCTAAGCGCAATCCACTCCATCAAACATTTGTGATCCATCTGTGTAGATGTTATACTTTTTATTGCTTGATCGCGCTTGTTCCTGTGCCGTCCGCCTTTCCTAAACGTAGCTTGAAACCTTCCTTCACAGATGAAAAGGTGAAGTATGTGGTCTGTTATTTTCCCCTATCCCCCTGAATATCGAGCTGTGTTGGTAGTTTCGAGCGAAAAATTCACCTAAGACTCTTAATCTTACAGCGAACTTCGCTACGGTGTAACCCCCACTACGATGCCAATTGGTGGTAGGTATTCGTCTGCCGGTGCATAAAACTGTTTGAGGAGACTTGGGATGTTAAAGACCGCCACCGGTCGGACCGTCCATGCACAGTTCGAACGCCGCAAGTCATAAAAGCTGTCAAATCAAGAATTCTGCCAAATCCGCTCCGAAAACAGAAAATCATGGCCCGGGAGATGAATGTTTCGCAAAAGTCCATGAGTCGAATTATTAAAAAAGACTTGGAACTTGGGACTTTCAAATGCCGTACCGGACATTTGTTGACTGCAGCTTTGAAAAAAAAAAATAGGGTGGTAAAATGCAAACGTCTTTTGGTGAAGCACGCTGATAACCTGCACAGAAAAATCTTGTTTACCGATGAAAAAATTTTTACCGTGCAGAAAAAATTTAATAAACAAAATGATAAAGTGTATGAACGGTCATTTAAGGAAGCATCTGAACTGATACCACGCGTCGAAAAAGGTCATCACCCAGCTTCAGTCATGGTTTGGTGGGGTGTCTCTTATGATGGGGTAACTGACTTGCATTTTTTGCGAACAAGGGGTCAAACAATCGGCCAAAGTTTACCAAGAAACCGTTTTGGAAGCTGCTGTAAGACCACTTAACCATTCCATGTTCCAAAAGCAATCATGGACTTTTCAGCAAGACTCTGCGCCGGCCCATAAAGCTAAAATGACCCAAATGTGGCTCCAAAACAATTTACCAGCATTCATTTCCACTGAAGAGTGGCCCTCTGGCAGTGCTGATTTTAGGCCGCTGGATTACAAATTGTGGACAGTTTTAGAGGACATGGTTTGCCACAAAAGATACCCCCTACATTGATTCTCTTAAGACAGCTTTGATTCGCGCTGTGGCCAATTTCTCAATGGAGGAGGTGCGTGCGGCTTTTGATGATTGGCCAGTACGACTTAAGGCGTGCGTGAAGGCCAAAAGGCGTGCATTTCGAATGAATACTGCTTTTTTGTATACAATATATATTAATAAATATGTAAAAAAAATGGTCCAAAAACATTCCGAACATAGCATAAAATGTGTGTAACAGGAATTGTGTCCCTACTAAGTAAATATTTTTTTTTTTTGAAACTTACCGTACAGAAAAGCAACACTTTCCTTTTTAACAATCCATATTAAAAATTCTTCTTCTTCTTTGAATATGCAAGTAAGAATTTATCTGGGTTCCAATATATATAAGTTTTAATAAAAGTTGAATTTCTTCATAATTAAATGCCTTTAAGGTGAGCACATAAAATGAGGAAAATGAAATGGGGAAGATGAGAAAATTCGAAAAATATTTTTTTATGTCACACTCTCACACTCATATACATATTTACATATATAATCCAACGTAAAGACGCTACAAAGTGATTAGTCTTCTGTGTATGTATGTAGTTGAGAGTGAAAAATTTGAAACACCTAAAAGTATGCTACAATTTTATGAATGTTACGCCTTACACACACACACACACACACATACGCACGCACGCCTACAACACAAACACAATTTAGTAAGTAGAAACTGTTATTTCAACATAATTTACATTTTTTTCCATTTTAATCTCTACTCTTCCAACACAGTTTCTTTCCACTTCAAACATAGACACACGCCCACACACACACACGCACGCATGCATAATTTTCAAGTGCCTTTTGTCACTTGAAAGCCACTTTCGCTGAGTTCACATCCT
Source organism: Neoceratitis asiatica (assembly GCA_030068015.2). Lineage (NCBI taxonomy): Eukaryota > Metazoa > Arthropoda > Insecta > Diptera > Tephritidae > Neoceratitis > Neoceratitis asiatica. The sequence continues at coordinate 98,836,939 of CM061524.1, read as the reverse complement.
AAAAAATGTATAAAATCTTAAGCGTTCAGACAGGTGTTTCATTGGTATGTGTGCAGCACATGTGCATGTGTTGGTTGTGTGTGTTGGTGTGTTTATATGTAATTTTGTTTGCGTATATATGTAAATGTGCGTATTGCTTGCCTGCTGCTCATTATTATGGGCATTTACAACTTAATTGCTTTTCAACGAGACAAAGGCAGATACATGCACACACACACACACACACACACACACACTCCATGGAATATCTAGCACAAATGAAGTGTTGAGAGTGAATGTGTTTGTGGCACTGTCTATATGGAATAATTGACAAGTGGCAAGTGTAGTTCTACTACTCGTAGTGAGTTGACTTACACTACACTTAACCGTTACATAAAAATAACAATAACAATTACAACTACATGTGCAGTTTTATTGGTCATTATTCTTTTATGTGGGAAACGTTTTTAATTTGCCACTTTGTTGCCTCTGTTGTTAGAACTCTTTTGAGAAGTGGCGCTGAGAAGGTATAATTCCAGAAAAATTCAAAAAAAAAATCGAAAAGAATTTCTTAATTAAAAAAATTTTTTTTTTTTATGAACGAAAGATTACTTTCAACTCACAGTCTGGAGCATCATTTTAGTGATTCCGTTTCAGAAATTGTGTTCAAAACCCAAAAATTTCAATAAATTACTTGCCCCAGTGAAGGAAATTGTATAGAACTGTATCTATACTGCACGTTTCACCTCACTTCGCGTACCCGCCATTTTATTTTTAACATTTGTAGGCTTACTGGCGTCTCGATGATTAATTTTTCTAATTGCCTTCGTCTCTGTGCCCCTCTGCCCCTCTGCAGGAAATGTCAAGCCCACCGAAAGTCAGTTTCTAACTTGAAATAGAAAGCTTACTTCATATCAGTACAGTCGCAGAAAAGAGGAGTAGATTATGTTATCCTTCAAGGAGCTCCCAGTCTGTCTGCATACCGTCTTGTCAGAAGTTGGTTTGTCTAGCCTCGAATTAGCTTGGCAATGTCATCTCATTACTACATTTACTGTGACAATTGTCTGTCCGAATTCGCGGAGATCGACCTAGGTTTCCGAGAAGTCATTGATTGCACTGAATGCGAGCTTTTCTAATCAAAACTCCCTGCAGTAACTCATCATGATGCATGATATCAGCAGGGGGACGGAAATATCGTCCAAGGATCTTGACACCTCTCTCTTGCTCTCTCTACCTCTCTCTGTCTCTGTCTCTCTCTCACTCTCTCTATCTCTCCCTCTCTCTCTCTTCTCTCTCTCTCTTCTCTCTCTCTCTCTCACTCGAACCTCTTTCTCTCTTTCTCTCCCTCTCTCTCTTCTCTATCTCTCTTCGCTCTCTCTCACTCGAACTCCTTTCTCTCGCTCGCTATCTCGCTCTCTCTCTCTCTCTGTCACTCTCCCTCCCTCCTCTCTCTCTCCTCCTCTCTCTGGACGAATCCAAAGCGGTGTTCATATCATGCCCGCTAGGAATGATCAAGAGAGTTTCATTGAGTGGATCAAATGGTTTGAACGCTACTATAAAACGGGATAGCAAGAATTCTTCCATTTGTGAATCAAAATGGCGCATTTAGCGCTAACAGAACCCGGAAAGGCTGCATTCCTACCTACCTACCTAGTAAGGGAACTTTGTACCGTTAATCTCAATGGCTAGAAAGTAGTTTACTGAATTCCGTTGTATTTAGTACCAGCACAAGTGTTGCCGATCGTTGAGGTCCCCAGGCGTTCATAGGTTCAAGCCATGAAATGATGTTGGAATATAGAATACTGGAAAGGTGCGAACTAGCGGAGACCGAACGATTACTCAACAAATTGTTTGGCGCCCTTTCATTACGGTAGTCGAAACACGGAACCATCCAACCACGGAGAAGGCCACTAAAGGTTAAAACGACCACAAGCAAATAAAATTCAGTGATTCTGGACAGACTTGATAACTGGCGAAAAACTACTACCACAAACAGGATATTCTCCAGCTTTTACACCCCTCTGCTGTCACTGTTGTGGTAGCGGTTCGGTAAACTCAATTAGGAGTATTCAAAATTCAATGTCTTAGAGGTCATCTAACGTGAGACCCAGTAAATGAGCTTTTTCGATGCGTGTGGTCTAGAAGAAGACTAGTTTTAGACCAGTCGGTTTATGAGGACTTAGATAATGTAGATTATCTGCACCGCGGCCTTAGGTCTGTTATGACCCCAGATCCCCGAGAGATGGTCAATTTTGTACGGAGAGAACTCATTCCATGCTGAACTACTACAATATTCAGTCCTTTGTATTGCTAAGATTACTCGAAGCAGCAGCTTCAGCTCTACGTCTATTATAGTAGGTATGGGGTGATCGTGTTCTGATGAGCCGAGCAAGGTATTGACTGACTTTCTGAGTAAGGCGTTCAAGAGCCATCAGAAGTATGTCGGGTTCAGAACTGCTTTCTGTTGTTGTTGTAACCGCAGAAAATTCCCCAAATTGGACTTCGTGGAATATTGCGTGAGTGACTGTCTTTGGCCGGATAAAAATCTGAGTGGTTCCGGTATAAAGACCCGACTGGACCGCGAGAACTATTATATTTTAGTCGCCTCTTACACACAGGCATGCCTTACCATGGGTAAATTCTTGAAAACCTAACCCGCATGCGGAACTTCTAGTATGTTGTGCTAAAAGCAGTCTGTGCAATCTAATTCACCCTACCTGATGTGCCTGACGGCGTCTCTGTTCTGCACAGGACTGACCAGCTGTTGGCCTTGTACGTTAGCAACGCTAGCAACGCTTCTTGGCTTCTAAGCTTCCATGCTACCTGCTACCAAGCTTGTGGAGAGTCCATTGCGACACTGTTCTCTGTTTAGAGAGGAACGCAGAGTCGCGCTAGTATGCGGAGTGACGGAATGAAGGCTATAAAAAGGTCGCTCTTCTTAACGTTTGGGTTATAAGCAGTCTCGTTCTCGGCATTGCCATACAGATTGAGACGGTACTCCTGCAGCCGTGAATTTCTTAGATAAGAGCTATAGAAAGGTCTCTAGCTAGTTTGTTTTACACACCAGAGCTTACACGAAGTTTACTCGGAGGCGATCCGGCCACGCTTAGAGGTCAACCAGTAAAACGTTAGATCCCTATCTAAAAATTTCCTATTTTCAAAGTTGTTGCGATGATTTGCACTCATCGTTTATATCAAGTCCAAGCCCTTTATGGCTCTGCCGACACTATCTACACATACTTGGAAGCAAACATAGCTACTCCCGTTGACTACAACAATATTATTTAAATTCCTACTAAGCACTCGGTTGGGTGCTTTTATAAAGCTAACGGTTCTTTTTGTGTTTTTTTTTTTAATTTTTTTAATTTTTTTTTTTTTTTTTTTTTGTTGGCAAAAATTGTTGTCATCTATCCTTTGTTGTCCTACCCTTTTGTGAGCCTCTTTAACACACCTCATTATTTTCTACTAAGTGCAGGCATTTCCTGCACAATTTCACAAACAACAACAACAACATTAACAATGTCAACATCAGAACTAACAGCGCCATAAGTGTCTCAACAATTGTTCGCCATTATCATTATAGTTGTTGGTAATTGTAACTGCAAAGCGCTTTATAGTAAGCAAAAAAAAAAGAAAGAAAACTGCTCAAAGGAGGAATAACAGGTGTTGGTACATCGCCCACTTACAGCTGTATATTCGTGAGTACTGCCATCAAATCGTGTGTCTCAAAGTACTATTTTGTTTAATTGTAATTAAATAAAAATTTCAGTAAAAATATTTTAAGTGTGCCAAATGAAATAGAAAATTATAATGGCCCCAAAGAGATTTTTATTATATTTGAACTTGCTTTTTATGGGTGTAAAAATGTATGAACATCTAGACGCAATTCGCATGAAAGCGATGTTCCTCAACATATCGTTGATTTACACCCACTCACCGACAGAAGGGAAGGACGATTCGACCAAATATGCCTTCCATGAGCGTCTAGAACACATTATTATTATGAGCGCTGCCACCCGCCACGATTTCAACGCCAGGGTGGGCGAATATGATGTTTTTTTTTCGCAACAATCGGATAATTCAGCCTTCATGACGAAAGCTCCCAAATGGACTGAGGCTGATTGACTTCGCCGGTGCCCGAAATATAGTTGTCTGTAGTACCAGATTTCAGTATACGAAAATTCATCAAACTACATGGCTGTCGCCAGATCGTAAAACACAGGTACGATGAGGAATGTCGCGCTGCAGTAGAGCGAAAGCAGACTGCCTACCTCGTAAGTTTGCGATCGACTGCAACACGTGAGCAGTGGGATAGATAAAACGCATTTGCAGACAAAAAAAAGGGAACGTGGCGAGATGCATGAGTATGAAGAGCTTCAGAAGCTAGGGTACTGCTCGAAAAGTTTACGAGAAGATGCGGCGATTAAGGAAATTTCCAGACCGCAGCAAACTGCGGTTGGAACCAAGGAGGCATTTCTGGTGGCATATGTCTTAGCGAAATCCCAATCGATGATTATGGTATGGCGACTATGAAAAAGTTCGAATAGCGATTACCCGCTTAAAAAATAACAAAGCGGCGGGAGCCGATGGCTTACCAGCAGAACTATTCAACTACGGCGCCGAAGAGCTGGCAAGGAGCATGCATCAGCTTCTTTGCAGAATATGGTCGGACGAATGTATGCCTGACGAATGGAACCTAATTGTGCTGTGCCAAATACAAAAAAAATTATACCCCACGAATGAGTCCTTATCGGTGTGATTTTAGATCTGGCATATCCACCTTTGACCAGATAGTTACCATGTGCCAAATCTTGGAGAGGACTTGAGAGAAAAGAATCTATACACACCACTTTTCCATCGATTTTAAAGCTGCCTTCAACAGCCCGATAAGGAACTGCCTCTACGCCTCTATGTTTGAATTTGATATCTCCACAAAACTCATACGGCTATGTAAACTGACCCTGGATAAAACCAGAAGTGCAGCCAGGATGACTCTTTATCGTGAGATTTCTTCAATTTGATGCTGGAGAAAATAATACGAGTTGCATAGCTGAATAGACCAAGTACAATCTTCTTACGTTCTCTAGGTTAGACAAAGAAGCGAAGGGAATGGGTGTAGTAGTAAACTGGGGCAAGACGAAATAACTTCTGTCATCAAATAAACAGTCATCGCACTCGCGACTTGGCTCTCACGTCACTGTTAACAGTCATAATTTCGAAGTAGTAGATATTTTCGTCTATCTGGGAAAGAGCATTAACTAGAACAGCAGCTGCTACTTTGGACTGGAGAGGCAATTGAAAAGTAAGGTCCTCTCTCGCCGAACCAAAACCAAACTCTACAAAGCGCACATCATTCCCGTTCTGACATGTGGGGCTGAAGCCTGAACCATGTCTACATCCGATAAGTCGGCTTTAGGAGTTTTCGAGAGAAGAGTTTTGCGATATATCAATGGTTCTTTGCGCATTGGCAATGGTGAATACCGTACACGGTGGAACGATGAGTTGTACGAGCTGTACGACGACATTGACATAGCTCAGCGAATCAATCAATCAGCGGCTAAGCTGGCTGGGTTATATCGTCCGAATGCATGAAAGCGCTCCAGCTATGAACTGGTAAAACTGGGCGAAATCCTTGTTGAGAAACGTTATCAATTACAACTTAGACGTTTGAGCCGCGCATTTAGGCAAAAAGATTCCGGAAACGAACGAAAAACATTAAAAGCGAATTTTGCAATATGAAAACACTCGGCCACACTTGGCTGCAACGGTCAAAAACTAACCGAAAGCGCTAAAATGGGAAGTCTTACTCAACATGTAGTACTTTTCAGACCTTCCTTCTTCCAAATGCGAGCTTTTTCGTCAAATGGAAACGAATAGGGGGACACCGGTGCGGGCCAGTTGAAGAAATCGAGGAGTTAATTGGATCAATGACAGAGAGTGCTCATCCTTTAGAGATAATAATCAAAAATTACCAGAGAAATGGCAAAAATTAGTCGCTTGCGACGGAAAATAATTTGAATGATGTTTATTTTGAAATTTTTCGGTTTTTTTTTTCAATAAAAACCTTTTTTTAAGGAAAAATTTTTCTGAAACAATATTTTTATATTATTTATCAAATTCCATATTTTTTACATAATTTTCTACTTTCTAAATAACAGTTTTTCCTAATTTCCTTATTTTTATTACAGTGATGTTTTGACAATTTTCTTACAACAAAGCAATTTAATTAAAAGTTACTCATACGCCGTGGCTGACTTTCATGCGACACAAGCTAACTTGAGAAGCAAGCGATAAGCACACGCATACATTCACACACACAAAAAAAAGCTAAAATTGTCGCATGAGTGTGTTTTTATTTACGCTCTCGCAATGCAGTCAGCATGTTTATATGTATGTGTGCAAGTGTATGCATGTATGTGTGAGTAACCAATCGACGGTTGGCTGTACTCTTAACTGCGCCACATGTAATTACTCGTACATACAGTTATCGTTACTTGTTTCCTGCTATCATTACTATACAATTTCATTGTGATTATTGCCAACTCCACCCACTGCCTTAGTGCCGAGGACAAGTTCACTGAGACAGAAGGTTTTTATTTGATTACTTACATTGTCTTTGTGTTGTTGCTGCTTTGCATTTGCAACTTTTCTTCCTTTCTTTCTTCCTTTCTTTAGTCAAATTGTGTAGTCAAATTTCGTCTTTCACTTTTTATTATCGCTTTCTTTTGTTTCATTAAAAAGCAACAATAATAACGATTAAGCAATAATGAAATGAAAACATATTTGCAGACACAAAGAAAGGGTGATCCAAGTAGAAGTACTTTCTTCAATAGCCTTTTTTTAACAGAACACACGTGAGTCTTGTCAAGCTGTCATGTTATTTTTGTTTAGTACTGTTTGACATTTCATCATGGAAAGACTTACATACGCCTGATAGAGCATGTCTAGCACGCAGTGAAGAGAGTAAGAGTGTACATGAAGACCGTGCACAGTCGACTCGGCGTCGTTCGCAGCAACTCGGACTGACGTATGGAACGACTTGGCGCATTTGACATCCAGATCTTAAATTGAAAGCGTACAAAATACAGCTTGTGCAAGAACTAAAGCCACTAGATGTTCACAAGCGACATCGCTTCGCTCTATGGGCTCTTGAAAAGCTCCAAGAAGATCGGACTTTTTCGAATAAAATTTTTTTTCAGCGTTGAGGCACATTTCTGGCTCAATAGGTATGTAAACAAGCAAAATTGCCGCATTTGTGACGAAGAGCAACCTGAAGAGATTCAACAGCTGCCATTTCATACAGTAAAAACAACGGTTTGGTATGGTTTGGTCCATATGTCTCTACCAATATGATGATGGTGAGACTGTAACCGTCAATGACGACCGTTATCGCGCTATTATATCCGGCTATTTGATGCCTGAAATTGAAGCTCGTGATCTCCGCGACATTTGGTTTCAACAAGACAGCGCCACTTCCCACACACCACGCATCAATCAATGGATTTACTGAGAGAACACTTCGGTGAGCAGATAATTTCACGCTTTGAGCCGGTCGATTGGCCACCAAAATTGTGTGATATTACACCGTTAGACTTTTCCCTGTGGGGATATGTTGATTCTAAAGTCTATGCGGGCATTTCCGCTTCGATTTATTGGGTCTTGGAGCAAAACATTACGCATGGCATTCGTCAGTTACCAGTCGAAATGCACGAACGAGTCATCGAAAATTGTACTTCGGACGGATGGGTAATCTGAGATGTAGCCGCGGCCAACATGTGAAAGAGATAATTTTCAAAGAAATAAATCCCAAAGCATGTTGTTTCGAATGATAATTTGAACATTCCACCCAATAAAATTGAATTTTCTGTGTTTTTTTTTTCTTTAAAATGTGAAAGGAAACTCGAAATGGATCACCCTTTTTATGGGAAAGCAATTACAAAACGTTACACTTTAATATTGTCTCCCAAGCAGTTGTTGTTGTTTTCTTTTTTACTGTTTTATTTGCCTGGAGCCAAAAATTTGTTATTGCTTTAAAGCAGCGTGGCTGTGTGTATGGGTGCGAGGGCAGATAGCATATGTCGTTGGCAAAGTAAAATGAAAATTTTTAATAAAATAATAATATTTTTTCCCCATAAGTACCAACACATGTTGGTGTTGTTGAATTGTGTATGTATGTATGTATGTATGTTGGTTATTTGCAAGTCTCTACGCGCGCTTTTTTGTCAGTTTGTTGATTCGCTTCGTTTGCTCGCACATGAAAATAACTTAATTAAATTAACATGAAAGACGCAAAATTTAATGTATTCAAATGCAATAACGCATATTATTGCATTAGCATTTTAAATTGTTGTTATATTAAATGATGAAAGCAAAAAAAAATGTTATTTACATTCAAGAATTTTAGGTTAAGGTACACGCTGTGCTGTTCCCTTTTAAATTTGAATTTTTTTACGATGAAATTCGTTTCTTTTAACTCTAGATTTCGTGCAAGCTATCAATTGAGGTTAGTATAAATGAAAAATATTTTATATATTGATTCAAGAAATGTTTGAAAATTATTGAAAATTTTTCCATTTTAGTACATACGCCTAACATGAAATAAAGTGCTCCTCATAGCACTCATAAAAACTCTTCATTCAGCTTTTCAAGCAAAACGCAATCAACTTTCACAAAATATCCCTGTTAGGGCTCCTTCAAATTTACCCAGTTCAAATAGTGGTCAAATGACCTTTGCTAGCATATTAAAATCACGTGAATAAGCCTCACCCTTAATTCCACATAGTACTCTGGATTAGAGGGCATGATGATCAATCTTACCCATTGCATTACACATTTCATCTCGATCATGCAAAGTATGCTCCAAGATCTAATAAAGGCGCAAAACCATGATGCTTCAAACCCTGATGACCAAAAAATGAGTGAACTCAGAATATGTAAAACAGCTCGATTGAAAGGACCCCGGCCTGACACATAGATGGCGCTACTAGTGCAAATACTTGTAAAGGGTGTTTTTATAGAGGTATAGAACTTTAAGTTGCAATAAAACAACGACGGATTATTCGATTGACATGAATTTTATTTATCCGAAAGATAATCTTGTGGCATTGCATTTTAAATATGATTTCTGGCATATGACCGTCACGGCTGGCGCGGATGTAGTCTAATTTTCGATGACTTTTTCCAACATTTGTAGCCGTATATCGGCAATAACACGGCGAATGTTGTCTTCCAAATGGTCAAGCGTTTGTGGCTTATCCGCATGGACCAATGACTTTACATAGCCCCACAGAAAGTAGTCTAGCGGTGTTAAATCACAAGATCTTGGAGGCCAATTCACAGGTCCAAAACGTGAAATTAGGCGCTCATCAAACGTGTCTTTCAATAAATCTATTGTGGCACGAGCTGTGTGACATGTTGCGCCGTCTTGTTAAAACCACATCTCCCACGGACATCATGGTTATTCAATTCAGGAGTGAAAAAGTTAGTAATCATGGCTCTATACCGATCACCATTGACTGTAACGTTCTGGCCACCATCGTTTTTGAAAAAGTACGGACCAATGATTGCACCAGCCCATAAAGCGCACCAAACAGCCAGTTTTTCTGGATGTAACGGTGTTTCAACATACACTTGAGGATTACCTTCACTCCAAATGCGGCAGTTTTGTTTGCGCTTCATCGCTAAACATCGCTAAAATGGACGTAATGTGCGATACGTTTTCCGCACAGAACCATTATTTTCAAAATAACATTCGCACGTGTTATTTGCAAGCGATATACAGGCGTGAGTCTACAAATGTTGCCAAAACAAACTGAGAATAAATCACTTAACAGCTGTTAAATCGGTCGCCATCTTGAAAAGTAATGCCAACTTAAAGTTCTATACCTCTATAAAAAACACCCTCTACTATATGATTTTTAGTTAGCACTAACCTTTAATTTGTTTCAGAATTATAGCATTTTGTGTGAAGCAAATTTTGTTATTGTGAAAAAAATGGAGAAAAAGAAATTTCGCGTGTTGATAAAATATTGTTTTTGAAGGGAAAAAGTACAGTTGAAACTCGATTCGATGACGAGTCTCCGTATACTGCCCCAGGAAAACCAACCATCAAAGATTGGCACTCCCTGCTTGGATGTGGTAAAATGAGCACCGAAGACGCTGAACGCAGCGGATGTCGACGAAAATATCAAAACAAATCCATAAAATGATTTTTAATAACAGTCAACTGTAATTGAATGGCATATCGGGCACTCCAAAGACACCAACTGAACGTTTACATCTTATCATTCACGAATATTTGGGTATGAGTAAGCTCTGTGCTAAGTGGGTGCTCACTTTTGACCAAAAACAACGATGAATCGATGATTTGGAGCAGTGTTTGGAGATGTTCAAGCGTAATAAACCCGTGTTTTTATGTCGATATGTGACAATGGATGAAACATGGCTCCATTATTTCACTTCAAAGTCCAAGATACCCTCATCCGAGTGGACTGCATACGTTGAACCCGCTCCAAAGCGTAGAAAAACGCAACAGTCGGCTGGCAAGGTAATGTGCATTTGTGTTTGGGTTGCGTATGGAATAATTTTCACAGACTCTATACAGAATAAGGAAGGAACACCAGCGGCGACTATACCATCGTCATCGATTGGGGTTTCGGGTTCCCCATCTCCGGGGTTCCCACTGCTTTCACTGCCACTAAGCAGGTCGGCCAAGTGTTCACCAGATTATCTCCTGAGTCCCTACACGAGCTTGCTGCGGTTTTGAAACCGACTTCTGTAAGTCGTCGCATCTTCTCATTAGAATTTTCGAGCATTCCCCTTGTTGGGCAGCTTCTCAAGCTCTTCATACTCAAGCCTCTCATTTCGGCTTCTTTCATCTTTTGTCTGCAAATGCATCCCGCTTCCCTCTTCAGCTCTCGGTATCTATCCCATGCCGCACGTGTTGTAGTCGATCGCAAAGTTGCGTAGTACGCAGTCTGAATTCTCTCCACTGCAGTTCGACATTCCATCTCATCGTACCAGCTGGCATTGTTGAAAACCAATTGTGTCCGAAACAGCGATACGCAAGAAATTTGCTATTTCGTTCCGAAGCTCCTCCCTTATATCGAGTTGTAGATGAGTGCTCTTAGAGAGCAGGTGTGTAAGTTGAGAAGAAAGCCTGCTGGATGTCGGCTGGTATTGCAACTTTACGATTTCGAACCTTTATTAGATATTTTGACGGGCGTTCTTTGCTGCAAAGAGGCGGGTGCGTATCTTCGCTGCGACAAGTTAATCATACGAGTGAATGTTAGGTCCACAAAACGTACGCAGATTTAAAACAATGGAGACATGTCCTCCGTCTATCACAACATGATTGATCTCGTTGTGTGTTTTCCATTTAGGAACAGTCATGTTGCTTGATATATTTTCTTGTGCTGGAAGCTAGCACTACAGGCAGCGACTGGCAAAGCAGGTCAGCCTCAGCCCGTTTGGGCTTTGCTTACCCTGGCGTTGAAATCGCCTAGCACAATTTTGACATCGTGACGGGGGCTCATAAGTGCGTTCTAGGCGCCCTTCTAACGGCGCGTGGTCGCCTATTAGCGATATGTTAAAGAATTTAGTTTTCTTGCGGATTGAATGATAGACTTTCCTCCATCGGCGTGACTGCCAGGATTTCACGACGGAGTCTCTCTCCCAACACAAATTCCACTCAGCAATATATGGCCGCTGTAGTAGATTCCACAAGGACTCACTCTCTGCCGTCCTTGTCCCGTCCATTGCCCATCTTTGATGGTGGATTATCAGTCTTTAGTAGTATAAGGACATCAACGAGCTGAGGAAGTGGACATTCCAGGTACACGCTCTCAAATCGTGATCCTTTAAACAATTTCAGGGATCATCACCAAAAGGGAGTACGCACAAACGAAGCTTATTTTTGTGAACTTTGTATGAGGCAGGTTTTTTTTTTTAGCTAAGTATCAAACATTGCGTGGAATCCACCTTCTCACTTTAGCTCGTCTCCAAACGAAACTTTCTTGGCTAACCAGAGCAGCACTTGGTCTAACGCCGGAAGTCGAGGGCTACTTGAAAAATATGTGTGAGTAAAGAAATCGTTTATTTTCACTCTCCATTAAGTGGCAGTGGAAAGCTTGCCTCACTTGCGTGACCCTCTACACATAGCTCCAGTCTTTTTAATGATTTAACTGAATAAAATTCACAAAATTTCTTCGAATATAATTAAATTGAAGAACCGTTTCAGCACTGTCGATTATTGCGAAGAATTTAATTAATTATTTTTGAATATGATTTCCGCTATTTTTGAATTATGCAACAACAACAACAAAGCCTGTTAGTTGAAATTTCCTGCAAACGACAGCTGTTTGGTGCTAAGCTTGAAGTATTATTTGCTAATAACCGTTATACCGACAACTACTCCAACATATCTAATGATGCCGTTAATGAAAATGTAATAATTATTTCAATTAAATATCAATAAAAATGGCTTTAGCGCGTGTGGTATTGCGGATATTATGCGTAAATGCCACTGTATGGGTAATTTTAATTATTTGCAGATGTTATTATTACCGTTATTAGTGTTGTTATTATTGCTGTTGTTATTATTATTATTATTATCACGAGCGTTTCATGGCCTTCAATTGCATGTAAATATGAGTTTAATATGAAAACATAAACAATAAATGGACTTTGGAAAAGGCTAATAATGCCAACTATTAAAGCCAGTTTACTTGCGTCGGTGTGTGTGTGTGCCTGTGTATGTGTTGAACATGCACATTAGCTGTTCCATGCATACCTGGAACACCCTACACCTATGCGAATGACACTGAAATTTTATCAAGTTTAATGCGAAAATGCATTAACTATGCAGTAGTTGGCATATTTTATTTACACACGCACACACACACACGCATATAGGCACACACACACATGCGTATAATGGCTTAAACACCATATTTCCATTGCTAATGTGCCAACACAGCGAAATTTTGAAAGCACACCACCACACACCGATTTAGGGCGCATTCAGGTATATTAATTATAGAAATGCATGCATGTGTGTGTTATAAAGGGTGATCCATTTCGAGGTTGCCTACCTTTTTTTAAAGGAAAAAACACAGAAAATTCATATTTAATGGAGAATGTTTATTGTCATTTGAAAGAACCTTCTTTGGCATTAATTTTTTGAAGATTTTCTCCTTCAAATGTTGACCGCGTCTACGTCTCAGATGGTCCATCCGTTCGAAGCACAATTTTCGATGACTCGCTCGAGCATATCGACTGGTAACTAGCGAATGACACACGTGATTATTTGCTTCAGGGCTTGAATCGCAGCGGGATTGTCGTCCGCATAGACTTCAGACTTTACATATCCCCACGGGAAAAAGGAAAAAGTCTAACCCTGTGATATCACACGATCTTGGTGTCTAATCGATTGGCCCAAAACGTGAAATTATCTGCTCACCGAAGTGTTCTCTCAATAAATCCATTGATTGATGCGTGGTGTGTGGGAAGTGGCGGTGGCGCCGTCTTGTTGAGACTAAATGTCGCGAAGATCACGAGCTTCAATTTCAGGCATCAAATAATCGGTTATCATGGTGCGATAACGGTCACCATTGACGGTTACGTTCTCACCGGCATCATTTTGCAGAAGATATATAGACCGATGATTCCACCGAAAGGGCAGCTATTGAATCTCTTCAGGTTGCTCTTCGTCCTGAACGCGGCAATTTTACTTATTTGCATACCCATTGAGCCAAAAATGTGGCTCATCGCTGAACAAAATTTGACTCGAAAACGTTGGATCTTCTTGGAACTTTTCAAGAACCCCTAAAACAAAGCGATGTCGGATGCAGCTTGAGAAGATCGAGCGGCTTCAGTTCTTGCACACGCTGTATTTTGTACGCTTTCAATTTAATATCTCAACGTAAAATGCGCCAAGTCCTTCCATACGTCAGTCCGAGTTGCTGCGAACGGCGCCGAATCGACTCTCCACGGTCTTCGTGTTCACTCTCAGCTGCGGCTAGTATATTTTCTTCACTGCGTGCTGTACGTGATCTATTCGGTCGAATATAATCCAATAATGAATGCTGGCTCTCAAGATGGGTGATGTTGTTGCGAATAGTATGCTCAGTAGGCCGATTATGTTGACAACCTCTACTTGGATCACGCTTTGCAAGTAAGTGCATGTGTATGCATGTGTGTGTGTGTATCCCAAATCTGCCTCCGTTGACCTTGTCCTAATTAATACGCATAATGCGTTGTCTTACATACACGTGTGTCTCTGTGTGTGTACTGATTTATGCAAAGTTAATATTATACACATACTCACACATACACACATACATACTCGCATATGCATAAATATTGACAGTTTAAGTTACAGTGACAGTGAGTACAGTGCTATGCTGTCAACTTTAGTTGGGAGTATATTATTTGACTTTAAACATTGCAATTGCATTCCACACACAAACTCTCACACACACACATATATTTATATACAAGTATGCGATATATGTATATATGACCTCAGCGCTAGATGAATAAGCATTTATGCATGAAAAGCATAAGACAGCTGTAGTATGTACATATGTATGTTAAAATCAAAAATGAAACTTTACAACATTCTATTACATACATTCTACACATACATACTGTATATATGTATGTAGTAGTAGTAATGCATACGCTTAGCTTGCTCTTCGTGTTTGTCAAATTTTGAATTACTCAAGCTCAAGTTCGTCTTTGGTTGGTTGATTTATAGTTTGGTTTGAAAGTTGAATAATTACTTACCGTTATATTAATTTGAAAGTGAATATAACTCAAAGTCATACAGCGTAGGGTCCTTCATACTAGGCAACTAGCCATGGGTGGTGCTCAAGGTCAACTTTAAATCATTAATTTTACCACTAAATATTTAAGCGTATTTATGAAAGCATATGATTTTTTTATATATCAAAATTAAAAATTTTGATTTAAAATTTAAAAAATTAAAAATTAAAAATTAAAAATTAAAAATTAAAAATTAAAAATTAAAAATTAAAAATTAAAAATTAAAAATTAAAACTAAAAATTAAAATTTAAAAATTAAAATTTACAAATTTAAAATTATAAATTAAAAATTAAAAACTAAAAATGAAAAATTAAATATTAAAAATAAAAAATTAAAAATTAAATATTAAAAAATAAAAATTAAAAATTAAAAATGAAAATTAAAAATTGAATATTAAAACTTAAATATTAAAAATTAAAAATAAAAAATTTTAAATTAAAAATTAAAAATTATATATTAAAAATGGCGTTGTTTTGTGCCTTGAAAAATATGGGGTAAGAATTGTTGGAAAAGTTCGGGGAATGAAAATAATGTCATGGTGGTTGAGGAGCTAACAGGTCAATTGAAAAGTCCTACCATAGCAAAACACATTTTTTTGGTAAAATTCATTTTTTTTTTTTCAACAGAGTTCCTTTCATAGGCGATATACTGTTTGTAGCGACCCTCCAACTTTTCGATACCAGTTTTGTAATAAGATTTTTCCTTTGCTTCAAAATATGCCGCAGTTTCGGCGATCACCTCTTCATTCGTATAGAATTTCTTCCCAAGGAGCATTCTTTTAAGATCTGAGAGCTATAACTAGTAGCTTGATGCTAGGTCTGGGGAATAGAGTGGATGTGGAAGCAACTCGAAGCACAGTTCATGGATTTTTGCCATCGGTTTTTGCCATCGGTGCATTGTCTTGGTGAAACAGCACTTCCTTTCCTATCATTTCTTCAAATGCGGCCGTTTTTCGGCGTTTTCGTCCTTCAAACGGTCCAATAGCGCTATTTAATAGTCGCCTAATGGATGGTTCTTCATTTTTCAAGGTAGTCAATGAAACCATGCACGTCCCAAAATACCGACGCCATAACCTTGCCTACCGACTGTGGCGTTTTTCCACGCTTTGTAGCTGGTTAATCATGTGCAGTTCACTCGGATGAGGTCGATTTCAGTTCGGAGTTTAATGATGGAGCCATGTTTCATTCATTGTCACATATCGATGCAAAAACTTGGGTTTTTTACGCTGGAACATCTCCAAACACTGCTCCGAATCATGAACTCGTCGTTGTTTTTTAGCCAAAAGTGAGTTCGCGCGGCACCCACTTTCTCATAACCAAATATTCATGAATTATATGATATAGACGTTCAGTTGATATTTTTAAAGTGTTTGCTATTTCATTCAATTTCAATTTACTGTTATTTCAAATCATTTTATGGATTTTTTTGATATTTTCGTCGGTAACAACCTGTTTTGGGCGTCCACTGCGTTCACCGTCTTCGGTGCTCATTTCACAACGTCTAAACTTGCTATGAAGATATTTGATGGTTGATTTTCCTGAGGCAGTATCCGGAAACTCGTCATCAAGCCAAGTTTTTGCTTCAACTGTATTTTTTGCCTTCAAAGAGCAATATTCGATCAACAAGCGAATTTCCTTTTTATTCAGTTTTTTTCACAATAACAAAAGTTGCTTCACTCAAAATGCTACAATTCACAAACTAATTACGCGACAGCTTTCAAATTTATACACGCGTCTTTTGAAGGTTAGGGCTAACTCAAAATCATATGGTATTAGTACTAGTAGCGCCATATATACGTCAGGTTGGAGACTTTTCAATTGGCCTATTATCTTATTGTGCTGTTCATTAGGACTCTTCATTGGCATATTAATAAATTATAATTTTCTGAAAAAAGTGAGTCTTAGAAATATAAACATTCTTCTATACATACAAAACTCTGAAAATAATTCTCTTGCGATTTATAATGTCGCATGCACTAAATTTATCAAATTTCCGGTGTTTTACCCAAAAAAACTTGTGAATTCACCTACGTAAATCAAAAGAAATACCAACTAACTGTCCTTTAGGTATGTACATATGTATGTTTGCGCAAAATTTATTGCGCAGCATCTAATTTATTTAATATTCAATTGGATTGCATAAATCAAATTAAAGTGTATTTTATGAATGGTCACAGTGGGAGTACAAGAGAATTACCGAAATGAATTGCAAAGCACATTTGCTCCCTACACGCACACACACACCCATATGCAAGCACACAGCTGAACGGCAGTGCAGAGCATTAAGTTGCAATTGTTACAGACAGTAACAGCAACAACAACCACAATTGCAATAACAATAATGAACCCTCCGCGCTTCCGCAAATATCATCTTACTTGGCGCTATTTTGCATCCGTTCAACTTTCCGTGAAAAAGAAATAAAAAAACAAATAAAAAATTGTAAAAAAAAAAATTGCAAAAGTAAAATGTGTAAAATAATAAAATAAAATAGAGCAAAATGAGGTGAAAAAAAAATAAGCGGAAATTTTAACTGAAATCGAAAGTACCAAAAGCACACCCGCCAAGCAGGAAAAAACAACAAAAAACTCGCAGTACCTACACATAGATATAGGCATGTGGTGTACTTGCAAATATACTTACAAACAGACAAGAAAAAACCGTCACGTAAGGGCGCTGCTGCATTGCAACGTTTGACTATCAAAAATTTAAATAAATGCATAATTTAACAGGAAAGGACAACAGTGACGAAAGAAGGTCGGTAGATGGGATTGACTGTAACAAAAGAAATTAACAATTCACGGGAGGCATGCAGCAAGTATATTAGCATGTAAGTAGATGACACAGAAAGGGTGTTGAAATATAACTATATTAAGAAAAAGTAATATAAAATAAAATAAAAATTAATTTAAAAAAAAATAAAATAAAAAAAATAAATAAAAATAAAATAAAAAATAAAAATAAAAAATAAAAATAATTAAATAAAATAAAGTGAAATAAAACAAAACAAAATACAATAAAATAAAATTACAAAAGAAATATAGGAAAATAATAAAATTAAGAAAAATTAAAAAAAATAAAAAAAATAAAAATAAATAAAATAAAATAATATAAATTAAAATAAAATAAAATAAAATAATAAAAATAAAATAAAATGAAATGCAATAAAAAAATAAAACAAAATAAAATAAAAAATAAAATAAAATGAAATAAAATAATATAAAATATATGAAAAAAATAAAAAAAATTTGATACTATAATATAAAATAAAATAAAATAAATAAAATAAAATAAATTAAAATTAAATAAAAAATTAAAAATAACAAATATAAAAATTAAATTAATTTAATCAAAATAAAATAAATTAAAATAAAAAAATCAAATTAAATTAAATTAAGTAAAATAAAACAAAGCAAAATTAAATGAAATAAAATAAAATAAAAAATATAAAATAAAGAAATATAAATAAAATAAAATAAAATAAAAAATTAAAATAAAATGAAACAAAATAAAAATAATAATATAAAATAAAATAAAACAATAAATAAAAAATTAAATTAAATTAAAAAAATAAAAATAAAAAAATTTAATTAAATTAAATAAAGTAAGATAAAAATAAAAAATAAATAATATAAAATAAAATATAACAAAATAAAATAAAATAAAATAAAATGGAATAAATCAAAATAAAGAAATATATATAAAATAAAATAAAAAAATAAAATAAAAATAAAATAAAAATAAAATAAAATGAAAAAAAATTATAAATACAGATAAAAAATTAAATTAAATTAAATGAAATAATGAAAAAAATTTAAACAAAAAAAAAAAAAATGATGAAAATAAAATGAAATAAATAAATAAAATAAAATAAATTAAAATAATAAAATGAACTAAAATTAAATTAAAAAAATTTAAATATATTAAAATATATTAAAATAAAATAAAATGTAATAATATAATATAAAATAAAATTAAATAAAATGAAGTAAAATGAAATAAAATAAAATAAAGTAATCCAAAATAATATTAAAAAAAATTTAAAATTTTATAAAATAAAATAACATAAATTAAATTAAATTAAATTGAATTAAATTAAATTAAATAAAACTAAAAAAAATGAAATAAAAAAAAAAGAAATAAAATGGTCTAAAAAACAAAATAATACATAATAAAATAAAATAAATAAAATAAAATAAAATAAAATAAAATATAATAAAATAAAACAAAATAAAATAAATAAAATAAAATAAAATAAAATATAATAATATAAAATAAAATAAAATGGAATAAACCAAAATAAAACTAAAAATAAAATAAGATTAAAAAATTAAATAAAATAATAATAAAAAATTAAATTAAATTAAATTAAATAAAATGAAATAAAATAATGAAAAAAATTTAAACAAAAAAAATATTGAATATTAAAAAGTAATGAAAATAAAATGAAATAAATAAATAAAATCAAATGAAAAAAAGTAAAGTAAAATTAAATTAAAAAAATTAAAATGTATTAAAATAAAATAATATAAAATAAAATAAAAAATATAAAATAAAATAAAATTAAAATAAAAAATTTAAAAAATAAAAAAAATTAAATAAAAATAAAATAAATTTAAAAATAAAAAAATAATAAAAATTAAAACAAATAATATAAAATAAACAAAATAAAATAAAATAAAATAGAATGAATTAAAAGAAAATAAATTATAAAAAAATAAAATAAATAATAATAAAACAATAAAATAATAAATAAAATAAAAGAAAATAAATAAAATAAAATAAAATATAATAAAAAATAATAAAATAAATAAAATAGCATAAAGTAAATTAAATTAAATTAATTTAAATTAAATTAAATTAAATTAATTTAAATTAAATTAAATTAATTTAAATCAAATTAAATAAACTTAAACTAAATTAAATAAAATTATATAAAATTAAATTAAATCAAATTAAATTATATTAAATGAAATAATTTTTATAAAAGTTTGACAGAAAAATCAGCGCTGGCTTTGTATAAATTATACTCTACTACTACTGGAGCACCCACTAACTGCTTGTAGCAGCTTAACAATAGCACAGTAGAGTTGCCCGATTCGTTGCAGTAAACAAAATAAATTTGTAAATGCAGCTGAATGCTAGCTGAACGGAAACGGATATTCGCTGCAAAGGACACTTGAATAAATATATACATCTGCACCCGAATAAGCGTAAAACACAATAGCAATATTTAAATTGATGTGCAGATGCGCCAAAAGGGCAAGGTTATCGAGCGTTACATTAAAAAAATATTTTCACAAATAACAGCCGTGAAAGGATAAGCCCATAGGGAGAAAAAAGTGAGAGTTAATACTGACTTGACTTAAACAGGCGAGATATTAAAACGTACAAACATACCTACCCACAAGCATGCATGCCCAAGTGACAACCGAAGACATTTTACATTAAAGTCAGAGAAGAGAGTTGTTGCTGGTAAATTGCTATGGTGAGGAGCAGCTAGTGATCCCTAGAAGCTCAGCTGATCCCTGCACTGCATATGCTGTATGAAAGCAGAGCGTAGGTGTTCAAATGCAAATTCCATCAGCCGAACGCTGCCCACACACATGAGATGGAAAGTGAAATTCAATTGTTAAGTGCACGTGTCATGGCATGGGCATGAGTTGTTGGTGTGCGTGGGTGTGTGTGTACGTAAGTCCATATGCATGGATTTGTAAAGGACACGCCGCTTATTGATGACAAGGACATCAGAGAATTGGGTCATTCGCAGGCATACGCACGACTGCACACATCCACCCATACAACAACAATTACCTATCAGTGCACACTGATTTGGACAATCTGTATGTGTAGGCCGTTAGTTTGCAGAGATTTCCCTTGAATTGTTGTTATTTCTGTGATGTGTAAGCCAATATTGTTTTAACATCGATTTTGAAATAAATAATATATTTTTCTTTGAAATCAGAGGTGGCAATGACAGTTTCGGACTGAGGTTACAATACAATTAAAATTGTTTGTGGTTCTGAGACTGTCGGACAGAGGTGAATAACAGCTAGAGTGTGGTGCTAGCATGTCAGCTTGGGCCGAGAAATAATAATGGAAGGAAAACGCACACCGTCCATCAGCATAGCGGCCTCTCTACATGACACTGCTGGCAAACTTCTCGAAACGCTGTTGAAACTACGTCTAGAAGAAGCTATTACTAGGGAATGTGGCTTATCACCCAGGCAATACGGTTTCAGACCTGACAGATCAACACTCGGGGCAATTGAGACTATAATGAAGAGTGTTCGAGTTGAGCGGCGAGACAAGTTGTTCTACTGGCTACTCTTACGTACGGAATGCATTCAACAACGCTTCAGGGAAGAATATGAAAGGTCACGTCAGGAGCAGCGCAAAGATCAATTATCAGCCCAGATATCTGGAACGTCTATTACGACGGTAGATTAAGTCTCCAAATGCCCGAAGATATATACCTTGTTGGCTACACAGACGACGTCGTCGAAATAATCACTGCACGGTAATGATAAGAGCAGAAGTGTGGCTTGAGGTGAATGGTCTTAAGTTTGCCACTGAAAAAAACCATCTGGTATTGCTAACAAAGAATATATATTGAAATAGACGTGAGTACAACCACGGAGATTCTAAGGATGCAAAAGGTCATCAATTACTTTGGTGTAAGGCTGGACTCTAGGCTTACTTACCGGTTGCAAATACAAAATTTTGGGGATAAGGCGTCTAATATAACATTCCAACTCAGCAGACTGATGACCAACATAGGGAGACCGACACAAGAAAAACGGAAGATTTTAATGTCAACAACACTGAATGTCTTGCTCTACGGAGCAGAGCTATGGGCAGACTCACTGAGGAAGAATTACCGACGTGAAGCCTTGGAAAAAGTTTATCGCACAGCTGCTCTGTGAGTAGTTTAGGGCATATCGTACAGTTTCAGACGAAGCTGAATTGGTAATAAGCGAAAGCAGCCCCATTGACTTATTAGAATTTGAAAAAAAATTAAAATGTGGACCTTGAAGAGACAAGGGACCACCATAAAAGCGAAAGTAAAGAACGATGCCTTGACACAGGGGCAAACTCGTTGGTATCAAAGACATAATGGTAGATGGACATCAAGTCAAATCAAAAATATGAAAGAGTGGAGAGACAGGACACATGACAAGCTGAATATTTTAAGAAATATCTGCAATCAAGGATGACGCCGAACACATATTTTTCAAATGCTTACGCTGACAAACTCAACGAAATAGGTTGCAGACTTTGGTCGACCCACTTAATGCTGACTACATTATAACTGTCATGCTTCGAAACGAGGAAAATTGGAATAGCGTGAAAAACTACATAGAAAACGTTCTCCGGTTAAAAAAAAATGATACCCCAACTCAAGTAATGACAGGAAAGTCTTAAGACGAGAAATATGGAACGTCATTCCGAAGTAATGCGAAAGTGGTCCCAGGGTGGGCGACGGTCCCTCAGAGGAGACGCAATGATCGGCAGACTGAGCGTAATATTCACAACACCATCACCCATCTTGAGACCCAGCATTCATTATTGAATAATATTCGATCGAATAGATTACATCCAGCACGCAGTGAAAAAACTATATCGGGCCTAGCTGAGAGTGTACACGAAGACCGTGTAAAGTCGATTCGGTGCCGCTCGCAGCGACTCGGACTGAGGTATGAAACGACCTGGCGCATTTTACGTCAAGATCTTAAATTGAAAGCGTACCAAATACAGCTTTTGCAAAAACTGAAACCGCTCGACCTAACGAAGCGACAGCGCTTTGCTCATGGGCTCTTGAAAAGTCCGCTCAAGAATATCCGACGTTTTCGAGCCACATTTTGTTCAACGATGAGGCCCATTTACGGCACATTACATATGTAACCAAGGAAAATTGCGGCATTTGGGACGGCGAGCAACCTGAAGAGATTCAAGAGCTGTCATTTCATACAGAAAAAACAACGGTTTGGTATGGTTTGTGGGCCGGTGGAATCATTGGTCCAGATTTCTTCAAAAATGAATCAATGGCGTCAATGGCGACCGTTATCGCGCCGTGATAACCGACTATTTGATGCCTGAGATTGAAGCTCGTGATCTCCGCGACATTTGGTTTCAACAAGACGGCACCAATTTCCAATCACCACGCATTAATCAATGGATTTATTGAGAGAGAACTTTTCGGAGAGCAGATAATTTCACGTTTTAGGCCGGTCGACTGGTCACCAATATCGTACGATATCACAACGTTTGACTTTTTCCTGTAGGGATATGTAAAGTCCAAAGCCTATGCGGAAATTCCCGCTTCGATTCATGTCTTGAAGCAAAACATCACGCTCTTGTCATTCGGCAGTTACCTGTCGAAATGCTTTAACGGGTCGCCGAAACTTTGACTCCACGGATGGACCATCTGAGACGTAGCCACGGCTAACATTTGAAAGAGATAATCTTCAAAAAATAAATGCCAGAGAAGTTCTTTCGAATGTTAATAAACATTTCCCATTGAATTCGATTTTTCTATGTTTTTTTGCTTTGAAAAGTAGGGAGCCTCGAAATGGCATAATTTTATATTATATTAACATAATTTTTTTTATTTAATTTATGTTAGTTAGTGTTTATATTCTTATCAATTTTATTCAGATTTATTTGTTTTTTTATTGTTACCTTAATTTATTTTAATTAATTTTATTTTATCTTTTGTTCTTATATTTATTTTATTTTAATTTTATTTGTTTTATTTTAATTGAACAAATATAAATCTTTTAAAATTTATTTATTTTTTTTTTTTTTAATTTATTTTTTTTTTTTTTTTTTTTTAGTAATATATTTTTTTTTTTAATTTGTTAAATTTTTTTTTTTTTTTAAATTTTTTTTAATTTTTTTTTTTTAAATTTTTTAAATTTTTTTTTTTTTATTTTTTTTTAATATTTTTTTTTTACTTTATTTTATTTTATTTTATTTCATTTCTTTTCATTTCATTTCATTTTATTTTATTTTAATTTATTTTATTTTATTTAATTTCATTTTTTAATTTAATTTTTATTTTTTATTTTAAATGCAAAATTCAAAACTCCTATTGAATTATGCCATTGAAATATTTCAACATAAGCATAAATTATAGAACATTTTGAAATGCCGCTATGTATGTCAGAACTTTCAACACCCATTACGAGTTGTCAGCTCTGAATTTGGCGCTACGATGGGCTACACTTTACATTGGGATATATACAGAAATGCATGCGCGTACAAATTTGCATAATTCATAACAACAATTCGTATCACAATCGTATCACTCGTGCAATAACACCTTTCAAATCTTGATTCGCACCCAAATGCCGTTATACGCGTATTTACCATGACCATGCAACTCCCAAGGCTATCAACACCATGTCCACGTCTGTCAAACTAAAACGTCCATCTGCCCGTCATCAAGCTGTCAATGCACACTGCACAGTGATTTTACCCATGGACAACAGTGATGGATAGAATGTGGAATGTGGAGTTGCGCTAGGAAATGCGCTTAAAAGCTTTAAATGGGTATTGGAAGAGTTGGGATTTCAATTGATTATAGAGCTGCAAGGAAGTAACTAGTCAGCTTATCTACATACATACGTGTGTTCTCCTTTACGTAAAGCGGTTAAGTTAGCCAGATATCTCTTTCAGCAGACAAGAGTTGATTTATGTTGAAAGCTTCTTTGAAACGTAGTCCGTATTTAGAAGACTATGAGGTTGACTTGAACCTTGATGCGTGAGGAGAGGAGAGGAGAGGAGAGGAGAGGAGAGGAGAGGAGAGGAGAGGAGAGGAGAGGAGAGGAGAGGAGAGGAGAGGAGAGGAGAGGAGAGGAGAGGAGAGGAGAGTAGAGGAGCGGTCCCGATGTATGATCAACCAAGTATGGTATAATTCTCATTAACTCACTACCACCTAATAACACTAGAATGCGATCTACAAGTCGAGGATGAGATAGGATATTTTCTTTTGAGGTTAAATATCGGGTACATGACGACGAATATCCCTAAAAGAAACTATGTTCATTATCCAACGATACTTCAGACACTCTTTCGCATCAAACATCGTCGATCGAGTTTTCAGCGACGGTTACTTCTTTTTCTTCTCTCGATTAGAGTTTCTTCTTCTCGCCATTTGTTGAATTGGAGGCACCAAGTAGAGGTAAAGAGCTCTTCCTTGCCCTCTGCTTCCAACAACGGATACTGCATCGAAAATCTTGAAAGGTGTGGGGTGCTTTCAGCCATACGGATGACAAACATGAAATCTTTTGCAAAACCTACCTCTCTAAAACTGCTAGTATCGACAGATTCTGATGTCAATAGCGTCCAGGCCTCTGCGCCACATGGAAGAATGGGAATTAATGAGCGTTTTGTAGTATTTGGGTTTGGTTCGTCGAGGGAGGACTTAAATTTTCAAATCCCTACCCAGTTCAGAGTAACATCTCTCAGCTACTCTGATTCGGCATTGGTTTTGAAGGTATACCATAATAATTCCCTTCCTTGCCTTATACAGTGTGGAAAAAACAAATCTAACGGTTCATTTGTTAAGCCTAATAATATTAATATCATCATCAGCATATTCCAGCGAAGCTTAAATCTTATTAAAAAGTTCTCAGAATCAAAGTTCACTAACTTCCATACTCTCGACTCTGAAAAACAAATTTTTCTGTGAATTACACAATCAATGGCAACAGCAGTAGATATTGGTAAAATTAGCATATGCCCAGCATGCTGCCAATCTGTATTGGTCACCATAACGACAGCTGATTAAATGCGTGTGTAGCAGCATAATCCACCTCGTGCCGCCAATTGTGCTTTCCCACTCCTAACAGTTGCGTCAAACAACGCTGCATACATGAGACAGGCATACAGAGGTACCATACATGCAATTTCCGGTGCCCTTGCACCGGGGAAAACGAAGAGAGCTTGCACTTACGCAATGCGCTGTCAATATTTGTATATTCGCATACACATTGAATGCACTCCGCTTACGAATCTTGCCAATTAGGCTTTGCATTTTGTGTGTTTCTTTTTTTCTTTTTATTGCTTAGTATTCTCATTTCGGTATTCCACTGAACTGCATTACATTTCGGCTTTGACTGAATTTTACTCATTTCACGCTAATCATCAAAAGCTAATTTGTTCACGCACAAACAAAATACGTAAACACGTGCACTGCGCTCTAATGACTTTGTTGCGCTGAATTGTCATTGTCATTGTTTACTTACCGTATGCTTCTTCATGTTACAGTAGGCATTCACAATGGACTGTCAACTGACGGCGCTGAAGTGTTGTGCGCTCATTAATGGTGTTGACATATTTTTTGTTTGTTTTGAACTTTTTTTTTTTTTTTTTTTTTTTTTGTAAGAGAATATTTACACAACACTTTCAATTAACATAAAAGTGAGAAATTTTTCCCTTCTGAGTGTGTCACGGAAGTGTAGTGCAAATGAATTTCATATTATGGAGAAGCGGCTAATGAGCTCATAAGGCTTTAGTGACAGTTTCCAGTGAGAGTATCACAGCCAAATATAACAAAAGACGGAAAAAGGATTTTTTTCTTTGACTCATTAAAAGATAACTGAAAGCAGACCAACTCATGAAAATGGAAAAAAGTGAATTTCGTGTGCTGTTTAATGATTTTTTGTAAAAAAAAAGCAACACCGAAACCGAGGTAAAACTTGGTAAATACTATGAGAACTCCCACCCTACATTTCATTGGTTAAGAAAGTGTTTACTGAATTCCGTTGTGGTCGTACCCGCAGAACTGACGCCGAACGTTCAGATCGTCCAAAGGAGTTCGTCACGCCCGAAATCGTCGATAAAATCCAAACAATGATATTGGACGATCGGAGATTGAAAATGCGTTCGAGAACAATTGGTTTTGAGTTTCGGAAAATCGAATTTTGCTTAAAGGTTGTCCCTCCTGGAGACTTCAACCAACGAAACTCCCTGAACTTCGTCTATTCATGGAAGAAGTCACTTGCAGTTCTGTAGTTGTCGTTTTTGCAGCGAAATCAGTTAATTTTTCTTTTTGCGATTGTCTCCGGTGAAACTTTCAGTAGCACCTCAGTGGGCTATTGTAGATGTGGTGAAGGTGGTAAACATACAATATCTGGAGGTTTCATGTTATGTTCAATGTTTTGATAAATTTCACACCGTCGCACTAAGAATAATCACAATATGAAATTGGTCGGTCGATTGTGAGCTTTGAATGAAAAATGATGAAGAATTGATTCATTACTACAGCTCTAAATGCAAAAAATCATATGTGAAGTCTCGCCAACCAGCCAAAAACATAGCGCCAAAGTGCTGGTCTGAATTTAGTGGGATTAGAAGGGCCTAAATGGGGTTAGGTCCCCGATAGGATGACGGCCCTTGTACTAAAAACGGGGTCGACTCCGGTACGTAGAATCGGCTGTCATGAGAGTTGACCATAAAGAACCCAAAGTTATTGCGAGTCACATTTGGCAGCTTGAACTCCTTCACTCCGCTTACGACTGCAATTGCCTCAAAATTATAGAGCCGCAACGAAATCCTCAAATCGCTAGCCGGTAGCACTTGAGGTAAAGGCAAAGAAACGTTGGATGCCACTAGCGAAACGCAGTTGAAGAACTTATAAGCATGTAAGAACACCGCCCTTCGGATCGTGACGGGAAACCTCCTGATGGCGCCGGGGCATCACTTATACATTGAAACATCTATGCTCCCAGTTAAGGAGCATCCCAACAGACCCTACGTTGCATTCCAACAGACACCTACTAGAAGCTGCACTGCACATCAGGAAGGGATTACTTGACAACCGCGACTCCGTACAGAAGTACAGGATGGCGTACAGACAGGCTGTAATCACCATTCACCAAGAGTCTGTTAACAGCCATCGCAGAACAAAAACTCAAGCTGCTTCGAGAGACCCGCGACTTCGATACCTAAAACTGGACCTACCTGACCCTAGGCGGAGCAGACTAGCCGTTACAACAACTACAACACTATTGACAATAATTCATCAACTTTCCGTAATGGTAACGCTCGTTCGGATGATGCAATACCGGTTAAAAACTATTTGAGAACAGCGGCTGGGTAGATGTACCTCTCCGCCTTGCAGCTCCGAATCTTGCAACTTCTGACTACCATTTGTTTCGACCGATGCCGAACGCTGTCACTAGAATACGGGTACCAAAGTTGTATTGACTCATGCTTGACCGCCACTGCAGTTCTTTTGAGATGGAATCCACGAATTGCAGGAAAGATGGTCAACACTTTGAATAATACTATTGTACGAGGCAGAATGCCGCAAAAGCGGGGATCACAATAGCCGAGGCCGCAATAGTCGAGTGGTTAGCATTGCTTACCACAATTCGGTAGGCCTATGTTAGAGTCCAGCTTCGAGCAACATCCAAAATAATAGAAAATAATTCTAATTGCGGTCGCCCCTCGGCAGAGAATGTCAAGCCCTCCGAGTGTACTTCTGACATGAAATAAAATATCTTCAAAAAAATCCATCGGAGCTCGGAGATGTCTTAGAATAAACTGTAGGTCCCTCCAATTTGTTGGTAAAAACATCAAGACGTAAAACCACAAAGTGGAGGAGGAGCTCGGAGAATGTGAGATGACCTGTCGATATCTCTTCAACCTCGGAGAGAGTACTGATTGAGCTAGATTTCATAATTTTTAATATAGGCGTCGCCTTTCATAATCCCAAAAGTTATCACTAACCCTTACACTACCCCATCAAGTTAAATGACACAACAAATTATGAAATTTTTCACAACTTTGCGTTCATTCTCGTTTTTTTTTTTTTTTTTTTAAAAACTTTGCGTTCATTCGCCCATTTTTTTTTTTTTTTTTTTTTTTTGTTCCTGCGTCGCTTGTGCCATTTATTTTCCCATTATACAGTTATACACTAACAACTCATCACGCTGAAACTCATTTAAAGCATATTTGCAGATAATTTTATGTCCAGTTTGCAATTAGCACAGCAGTAGCCGACTGGGGGAGAGAGAGAGTTAGAAAGGCAGAGTGAGAAAGGCAGAGTGAGAAAGAGTGAGAGGTAGGGAGTACGGAACAATACCGTTAACTGCCAAATTATAATAATTAAACTTGGATGATGAGTTTCTGTGCTCTTGTTTTGTGCCTTTTTATGTGAATGTGCGTTGTGCAGTACTATTTTTTCCTGCTTACCAAGTTTTCTACAAAATAATAATTTTTTTTTAAATATTTTTCATCCAAATACTTCTTTTATTTGTTTAGAATTTGCGTGGCTTGTTGCTTATTATTATTATTGTTGTTTGTTTTCGGCTCTAGTTACGACACTTGTTTTTCGAACAGCATGATTTATTTAAAAATATACAGCAACACGCACTTTTATATATGTATGCATGCATATGCTATTATATGTATGTATGTATGTGTTTATTTGTATTTTAGTAGCTTTCCAACTTTTAATTTTGACATTTCCCATTTGAAGTGTCTTGAGCAAATTTTCCAATTATTTAGTTTTTTTTGCACTCTCTCGCTGCCTCTCTCTCTCACTCACACTCTCACATTTGCAATTATTTAGAATTTTTGTGTGCAAAAATAATGAGAAATGCTGAAAAATAATTGGACACGTTTATCGTTCTTCAAGTGTTTGTGGAAAACTGAAAAAAAAAACAAAATGAAAACTCATTAAAATAAAGTTTCGAAAATAATTGCTTTTGGCCTTGGTGTGGAAATAATTGCCTGCGTTTTTGGCCTTGTGAAATTTAAAAACCATTAGAGCATCATATTTTTGATACTACTAAATTCAAGAAGCACTCACTGGTGTGTGCTTTGCATTAGAAGTATCCTTTCTTCACATTAAGGCTGCCTATTAAAGGCAAACTAATTTTCTCCATATTTACAGAGCAATCTCTGAGGTGAGTACTTGACAAATAAGCAATAATAATGGGCAACCTTGAAACCTTTGTGAAGGTTGTTTTAAATAAACTTACCTCGACCAACTTAAGTGAAGATCCCACTTTTATTACCACAATAAGCCGTTGAAAGATTCTGAACGTCACCCCGACCTCAGCAGAAGCGCAGACTGGGATGAGCAACTTGGAGGTGCTGAGAGAACACTCATTTTCCAATCACCGCTACATGGAAGAGTGACTTCTGGAACTGTACACATTAGAAATTTAAAAAATCCGTACTTTCAGCTATACAGACAGAGAGAGAAAAGCATTGACAGCTTCACGTCGAAACCCTACGAACAGTAAAGCACTGGAGAAGCTGATGAGCCGGTTCACTAGCGGTAGTTCTAAAGCTCTTGCCAACAAGTCTACCCAGTTAGGCTTCCTAGATGCAGGAAAAAGCTTTTATGGTGACACTGGATCTTCAATACTTCAGAAAAGCCTGTATATATACTCATATATTTGATGCTTTGTAACCGCTGTAGCGATTTTTGATCGAGCTCCTCCGCCGATTTGTGATTTTGCATCTTGATGTTTTTACTAACAAATGGAGAGACCTACAGTTTATTCTAAGCCGCCTGCGAATGGCCGATGGATTTTCATGAGGAATTTTTATTTCATGTCAGAAATACATTCGGAGGGCTTGACATTCCCTACCGAGGGGCGACGCAAATAGAAAAATTAATTTTCTATAATTTTGGATGTTGCTCGAATCAGAACTCGAGGCTGGCCTTCGGAATAGCAGTATTCATTCCTCGGCTATTTCGGCCACCAGAAAAGCCTGTAAGCTTATTACGCAGTAGCCGCTTCATCTAGTGTGGGGCTTTGGATCAGATACAGGCAATATCTAAGAGATTATAAAAAGGCCCTAGAAAGTCAAAGAAAAGCTCTTGGAGCCACTGCTACAGTATTGTGGAAACAGCATCAAAGGGGATTGGGCTGAGGAAAGTACGCTCAAGTAAGACCCGATCGGACTTGGACAGTACCTACAGAGGATACCCTTGACCTTCTCATTAAGAACTCACTTTGCTGACAATAACCACATAACCGGACCCCATAAAGAGAGTAACAACAGCCATATTGAAACTTCTTTTTTGGAGGGCTATTGGCACCGTCGAACCATATAAAACTCCAGAACCAGCTGAAATTGCACCTATCTAGATGCAGGGTAGTAGAGTCGGCGCCCGCGAAATTAGCTGCACTTAGGCATATCAGCTCACGAACCCTTCAAGATTGTGTTTTTTACCGCTTCAATGAGTCTTGGCAATTAGCCAACATCAAGGAGAAGGAGAGATGCAGATTCATACCAATATATTAAGGAGGTTTCGTGTACTAAATAGGATGGAATTCTTCATGACTTTCACTCATTTTAGAAAAGACTACGAAGTGGTTATTCCAGATAAAAACCAATGGGACATGGGTGTTCCAAAAAATACAAACTCGATGCATGTGTTCACGGATGGTTCAAAAAAACTGGAAACAGAGTCAGTTGTGGAATCTATTCAAATGAACTTGGAACTTGGTCGCAGGTATTTTCGATCACTATATTTTTCTTCAAGCGGAGCTGGTGGCCCTGGAATCCATAACAATAAAATCAGAGACGGTAGGGAATTGCCGCAAATCACTGAACGTGTTGGCCAGTTCGCTTTCGACCTTGTCTGGGTGTCAGGATACAGTAAGATACCAAACGCAAATAATCCGCATTGGCGATCATGGAAGAGTCTAAGCATGCCGCTTCCCACTTGTAAGCTCATTAGAGGAGTGATTCATCACTGATCCTAACTCAAAATGGCAAAATCTCAATTATTACAATGTGATTATGATAACTTGGAACAAAGGAAGGTCATGCGAGCTTATGGGACTGTAAAGAAAAGAGTTCTCCATGATGATGGGTATTCTTACAGGGTATCTACTGGGCATACCATCAAATGACTTCTTCAGGAGTTGTAGAGAAGAGAAAGAACCTAAGAGCCTACAGCAGATTCACGTCGAATACTGATTGTCGATTGGTTAAACTATCGGGAAGATGCTATAATTGGATCCTCTGTGGTATCACAATGAGCTAAATCAGTTTAACCTAACCTAACCTATATCAAATACGGTATACGAGCTTCTTCGATATTCAAAGGCTGTAACGAGCGCCATAAATGAGATGGAGCTCTAATCCATCCGGTTTAATCCCGTTAAAGAAACTAAGCAGGAGGAAATATACTAAAAGCAGCCTCAGTACACCTCAAAGTCTCATACTAATATTTGGTGAGGGGCGATAGGAAGAAAGAAATGCCGCACTAAACCACTTGAGGAAGCTTCAACGTAGCCGTCTACCTTGTAGACTAGATGCAAAGGACTACCAAACCCTTGGACGGATTACTTTACATAAAGTATATGTTAGTGTTAGCAGCCAGACGCTTAAAAACCGTAGACAATTGGATCCAGTCTCCGAACTGTGAAGGACATTGCAGCATACAGAAAGTTATAACAAAAGTAGGACTAACCGTATAATACGACCAAGAAAATAAAGAAGGGCTATATTATACTATATCCCTGCTGTTGGGTCTAAATGCGTGGCAGTCACGGGAGCAGGATTATTCTATTACCGCCTTCTTAACCAAGGTAACTTCAGACTTCACTCCGAACATAATGTAAACCACTAAGCTTCTCTATCACAGCGAGGGTTTTAGGCGGGCCAAAGTTCCACTTACACTGAGCAAAAGGGAGCATAATATCCTTACAAGTGTATTTACGGAACATAACCTCTGAGTTATCGTCGAAGTAGAGTTAAGAAGTTTATGTACTGAGGGCGTACAGAAGCGGACGAAATGCTGCGGCACTGCCTTTGCGAGTTCATGAGATGTTACGCGTTTCAGCTTTACAGATATGGGCTCGCTTGGTTGATTGATTTGGGTTCCGGCATAGAGAGAGCGCTAGATTTTGGATCCGATGCTTCAAAAGTTGATTAAATGAGAACCCAAAGTGTTCGGTCCATTCGCCAATTATCGAGGGAAAGCCACCATTAATGAAGCTTTAGACTTGGTGCGCCAAATCTGTGGAAAAGAAAACTCTTCATCGATTTTAAATATGGACGCTGAGCGGGCTTACAACGGTTTCGAGAGAGACTTTCTGAAGGAGCTAAACGGCGGTATTGATATAATTATTTTAGCTGGATCGGATGAACGAACCACTGGAAAGTATTCCATGTATTATGCACTGAGGGACCTGGATATAGTATAAATAAGTTTTAATGTCTTCTAAAATAATTTCTGATATTAGGTTGTTTTAAAAAATCAATATTTTTTATAACAATTTCTAATGAATATTTCTTTCCTCGCTCCACTTTCAGAAAGCTGCCAAGGACCACACGAAAAACGTCTACTTAACCACCTATTATCCACCTATAACACACTCGAAAGACCCGTGGCGAACGAATCGGAGCCGTTAGAAGTGAAATTCGGTTTAACGCTGCAACAAATAATTGATGTGGTGAGTATTTGAAAATCCAAATTAAAGTTGACAAACACAAAGACAACAACACATTCGTTTTTTTAATTTCAAAAACATATTTTTCGTTTTCCAAACAACATTTTTTGCAAATGAAGTAAAAAAAGACACAAAAATCACTTTTTACACAACAAACACGAAATATGAAATAATATTAATAGGAAATCAAGAAAAAAGTAGCCGACAAAAATAGTAAAAAAGCGAAATTTGTTTCAAATTTGTTTTTTTAATGAAAAAAATAAAAAATTTGATTTTCACAATTTTCAAAGGATTCAAGTTTCAAATACTATTAATGCATATAAAATTTTTTATAGGATGAAAAGAATCAGATTCTGACCACAAATGCGTGGTTAAATTTGGTAAGTGACATGTACCCGTACAAAAACAAATACTTCTATATTCGAATTTTTTTGTTGTTATTTATTATGGTAAAAACAAAGTAAGAACAAAAAAAATACTAGCCTAGAGCAAAGCAAAAATGAAAAGCGATTTCAATGGTTATCATGCAGCTATTTTTTTTTTTTTTTTATAAAAATTTAATTATTTTTTATGAAATATTAAATTTTTTTCTCACTAAGCTTACATTTTCAGTTCTGAAAACTAATACATAGAAAGTCATTTATTTTTTAAACATAGGAATGCGTTTGATTTCAAAAAGGCAGACAAAAAATTATTTTTATAATATATTTTAACCACTTATATGTGTCTGTAAACGCGTTTGTTCTATCTACAACGAATTTTTAATTAATAAATAACATAAATAAATAATAATATAAAAGCAAAACACAAAAACTATAAAAAAAAATTCAAAACTTATCATATATATACTTTATTTAAAGTTAATTTATTTTTAATTATTTTAATTCAGTTTTATTTTAATATATTTTATTTCATTTAATTTTAAAAGTTATTTTTCTATGTTACTTAATTTTATTTAATTTTATTTTATTGTATTTAAATTTACTTCATTTTCAATTTTATATTTATGTTTATAATTTTTGTTTTTCAAATTTTATTATGTGGTATTTTTCCCCTTAATCTTTTATTATATTTTATAATCTATTTTTTATATTTGTTCCTATTAAATTTTGTATTATTTCATTATTTTTATTTTATTTTTGTTTTTATTAAATTTTGTTTTAATTGTTATTTAATTTATTTAGTTTTTTTTTTAACTTTTATTGTATTTTATTTCAATCAAATTTTTAATTAAGTTTTTTTAATGGTATTATCTCATTATTTTTTATTTTTATGTTTTTATTTTTGGTATTTTTTTTTCTTAAATTTTAGTTTAATTTTCATTCATTTTATTTAATTGTTCTTTTTTATTCAATAATATATTTTTATTCATTTCATTTAAAATGCATTACTATATTATGTATTTAGTTTATTATT
Organism: Neoceratitis asiatica; assembly: GCA_030068015.2. Taxonomy (NCBI): domain Eukaryota; kingdom Metazoa; phylum Arthropoda; class Insecta; order Diptera; family Tephritidae; genus Neoceratitis; species Neoceratitis asiatica. The sequence goes on along the minus strand of CM061524.1, from coordinate 98,802,286 downwards.
TATTATTTAGTTTAATTTTTTTTACTTTATTTGAATTTATTTAAATTAATTTATTTTTAAATTTACTTCATTTTAAATTTATCCATGTTATTTTATTTTTTATTTTATGTTTTTTATTTTCAATATTTATTTTATTTATTTTTTATTTTCAATTTTTTTTAATATTTTTTTAATTTGAAATTATTCTATTCTAATTTATTTTATTTCTTTTTATGTTTGTTTCCAACATAAGTTACGCTGTACGGCAGTCTGCTAATGGCGTTGTGATGCACGTGGGTATGCTTGCAAACAGCACATCGCTCTTCGGATTCGGGTGATCGCCACTGATCACTTTAAATGTAAAATCATACCGCGTCAACAAAAGAAAAATATTGTACCTTTTCGTGCAAGTTGTTAATTTCCACAGTCCACAGTCACTATACCCTCACTTGTCTGTCTCACTCCCCTAAGGCACTTGGCCGCCAGTCCGAACGTCCGCTTTCACCAACGCAACCGATTCTTGTTTTGTCCGATATAGCAGTTCGCCTCCATAGAATCGAAGCTGGCATATCTAACCCTCCAACCGTTCAACGTTGATTATAGCCCGAAAGAAAGAAAGAAAGATGTCAATGCAAAAGAGTGGTGAGGCACTAGGGCTCTCAAGTCACTCTTACTGAAAGTAACAAACAAAAGTAATGATCGTGTTTCCTAAGGCGCCTTAGAAGCGAGGTCACAATCAATGTGCCTTTATGCGCTGCTTCGACAACCTATTTGCCCTACCACCCTCCCCTCAGCACTCAGCAATATTGAAAGTATGTCAATCACTTTCACCACTCTATGAAACGTTTAAGATTACACTTATCTCAATTAATTGCAAACTACACTTCATTAAATTTCTTAGATCTAATCTATTTCTAAAACCTAAGCTAAATACCGATTTCAATATTGGACGTCTGAACTTTTATTTTCAGCGTAAACGAATTATCCTTGATTGCTGCTCTAGCTAAGCACGTCTGCTTCGTAGCCACCAGAGGCGAGCAGAGAGCGAATAACAATAAAATAAATTTAATACGCACCAAAGGTCAGATTTTCGCATGTATCGTGTTATGGAGTCTGTTCCTTGTTGTCTGGGTTTCAATTTCAATAATAGTGGTGGACGACTGATAGGACTTCCACAATGATGATTGACACACCAAGAGGCTTATATGTTAGTGTTGTTGATATTTGAGGGAGGAACTGTAACATCCCATATGTCTGCAGCCGCAAGTCTGTAGGTTAGGCAGAATTTCTTCAGCCTAATTTCAAAGGCTTAATTAGCTTCGCGTGCTTCATTATAATTTATATATATCTTTATTATTTTATTTTTTATTTTTCTTTCATTTTTTGTTTGTTTTATTTTAAATTAGATAATTTATTTTAATTTAATTGTTTTACAAAGTTTTGTTTAATTACATTTATTTTTATTTTTATTTTTATTTTACTTAATTTTTTTTTATTTATTTTTTTTTTTTTTGATATGATTTTTTATATATTCTAAATTAAAATTTTTTCTTATGTTATTATGTTCAATTTTTTTCTTATATTATTCGAAATTTTTATTTATTTTATTGTTATTGTTTAATTTTTTATTTTAGTTTTAGTTTTTTTTAATTTAATTTCTTATTTATTTATTTTAAATAATATTAATTTTTTACCTTTGCATTATTCAACTTTTTTAAATATATTTTATTCTAATATATTATAAATTAGTAATTAATTTTTTTATTTTATATAAAACAATTTTGTTTATTTTATTTTTTATTTTTCTTTCATTTAATTTTTTTGTTTGTTTTATTTTAAATTAGATTATTTATTTTAATTTAATTGTTTTACAAAGTTTTGTTTAATTATATTAATTTTTATTTTTATTTTTATTTTTATTTTACTTTTTCTTTTTTTTTTGATAATATTTTTTTATATATTATAAATTATAATTTTTTCTTATGTTATTATGTTTAATTTTTTTTTCGAAATTTTTATTTATTTTATTGTTATTGTTTTATTTATTTTATTAATGTTTTATTTTATTTTTAGTTTTTTTTTTAATTTAATTTGTTATTTAATTTTTTTATTTATTTTAAATAATATTAATTTTTTACCTTTGCATTATTCAACTTTTTTAAATAAATTTTATTCTAATATATTATAAATTAGTAATTAATTTTTTTATTTTATATAAAATAATTTTGTTTAATTTCCTTTTGTTTTATTTTATTTAATGATATTTTTTAGTTTTGACTTAATTAATTTTAATTTTTTTAGTTTTACTAGTTTTTAAATTTATATTTTTTATTTCCTTTATGATAAATTTATTTCAGTTTTTATATTATTTTTTATATAAGTTGTGTTATTTTTTCTTTATTTTTTTCTTTATTTTATGTAATTGATTTAATTTTTATAATTATTTTTTTTTGCATGTTTTATTTATTTATTTATTTTTTATTTTTTACATATTTTTAATAGTTTATTTATTTTAATTTATTTGTATTATTAAATTTATTTTACTTTAATTTATTTAAGATTATAAATTAAAATTTTTTTTATATGTTTGTTTGCTACTTCTCTTCTTCTATGATTTTTCATAATAGTGCTTTTAACCTGTTTTTCATTGTCATTATAAATTATCTGTGTTTTCATCGTATACTGACGGCCAAGCATATGCTCGGAAATTCACAAAAAAAAAAATAACTTACATAATTCGATTTCGCAAATCCACAGTACAACAATTTAATATCCATGCCAACAACCTATTAACCCTTTCGGTCATTTGCCGCGCTGAACTTAACAAATTAATTGACGCCAATTTGAAGCAACTCCAGCATAAATACGCATAAATCAAAAATTGTAAAACAAAAACAAAAACATGCAAACGTAAATTGAAAAAAAGCAACAAAACCGAGCAGCCAGGAATGAGCATGCCACATTGTAAAATGTGCAAAAATGAACAACGTTACAAGTACCGTTAAGTGCTGGCGCAAAAAAATATTAGTTTTTTAAATAATAATAATAATAAAATAATATAATAAAATATAGAAAAAAACAAATAAAGGTACTAATAAATTAAATAAAGCACAAGAAAATAAAAATATTAAATAAAATAATAATAAAATCTATAAATTAATATAATTAAAAAAAACTAATTAAAATAAAAATGCGAACTTAATTTAAAATTGGAAAAAAAAATAAAAATAAAAATAAATTAATAAAAATTTATCAAAAATTAAACTAAATTAATTTAATAAATTTAATAAAATGTAGAAAAAATTTAAAAACTTAATAAGAAATTAAATAAATAAAAAAATAAAATAAAATACAAAAGTATTAAATAAAATAATTTCAAAAAAATTAAATTATATTATATATGACATTAAATAAAAAATTAATTAAAATAAATAGAAATGAAATAAATTAAAATGAAAATACAAAATTAATTTAAAAATTGGAAAAAAAATAAAAATAAATAATAAATATTTATTAATTTTGAATCAAAAATTAAACTAAATTAAATTTAATAAATATAATAACATGTAAAAAATTAATAAAAAAAAATTATGAATTAATTACAACCATATAAAATTAAATAAATAAAATACAAAAGTATGAGATAAACTAATTTAAATATTTAAATTAAATTAAATATGACATTAAACAAAAAATTAATTAAGAATAGTAGAAAAATAATAAATAAAAATAAAAATAAAAAATTTATTTAAAATTTAAAAAAATAAAAAAAAATAAAAAAATAAATAAAAGTAAATAAATATCAATTTTTTCATCAAAAATCAAACTAAATTAAATTTAAAAAATATAATAAAATGTAGGAAAATATAAATATGAATAAATAAATAAAATACAAAAGTATGAAATAAAATAAATAAAAATTAAAATAAATGAAAATGACATTAAATAAAAAATACAGTTTGAAAAAAAAAATTAAAATTATTTTTCAAAATTTATTTAAATATTTAAAAATTAAAAAGTATAAAAAAGTAAATAAATAATAGTTTTTTAATCAAAAATCACAAATAAAGTAAAATTAGAATAAATAAATTATATACAAAAGTATCAAATAAAATAATTAAAAAAATTGAATTAACTTAAATATGACATTAAATAAAAAAATTATTTTAAAAATATAGAAAAAATTTAAATTATGTAACTAAAAATACAAAATTTATTTAGAATTGAAAAAAAATATTTAAAAAAATAAATATTACTTTTTTAATAAAAAATTAAACTAAATTAATTTTAATAAATATAATAATATCAAAAATTCGTAAAAATAATAATTATTAAAATAAAATTAAAATAAAATAAATAAATAAAATGCAAAAGTATGAAATAAAATTATAAAGAAAATTTAATTAAATTAAATATGACATTAAATAAAAAAAAATAAAAACATTAAAATAAAGAATTAATCAAAATAAAAATACAAAATTAATTTAAAAATTGAAAAATAAACCAATTTCACAACATATCCAATTTTACATATATATTTACGTACATAACCGGTGTTTTTTTTTTTAATAAAATATTTGCCATTCAATCATATTCTCGATGACTGTAACCAATTAATTTGAATTTAAATAGCAAATGCATGACCACATACATGCAGTTGAATACACAAACAAAAGAGTTTTATTGTATCCTTGTTATGCACCAGGTGTACGCCGACCGCTGTGAAAAAGATAACAAAGAAAATGTGTAACAACAAATAAAGTTGGCAGTAAATAATGGCGTTTATGCTTAGAGAAGCGGCAACAACAAAAATTTTGCAATAATAAATGCTATATGCATACGCACACATACATACACATATGCACGCATACATACTTGCGCTGGACTGCCGGATTATGTTATTGTACATATATAGATGAAAAATGTGTTTTGCTGTTGATTTGTTTTGTGTTGTTTTTATTGTTATTCTACCATCGGCACTAAATTGAGAGGCCATAAATTTGCTAAAGAATCTGTAGCCACGCACAAAAAGGCAAAAAAAAAAAACAAAACAAAAGCAACAGTAAAAAGTTATTGTTTACAATGGAGAAAGTTACAAAACGTAGTTCCACTGCTATGTACATATACACATATAACTAATAATTGTTACAAAGTATTGAAATGTGAAAATATTCAGACCATGAGAAATGCCTCGTAAAATCGTTTCCAAAAATATAAAAATAAAATGAAGTAAAATATTCCAACTAAAATATGCCAAAAATATAAAATGAATTATTACGAAATCCGCACACACAGAAAACAAAGAAATTTTGAGCAGTGAAGCGCGTTCAAGTTTTGAACGGTTGTCGAAAATTGTGAATTCATAGTGAGGCGAAATCGCTAATTGAAACCGGACAACCGGAAATGACATAGTTGCCAAGAGCAAATTAAAAAGATGAATGCTCGAAGAGGAGAATTGTAGCAGTTGTGAGATAGCATTGGTTGTTGGCGAATTCCTGTTCCTTAATAAAATAAATTGAAATTATATAAAATAAAAAATAAAAAAAATAATAAAATAAAATAAAATTTAATCAAATTAAATTAAATACAAAAGATAAATGAAATAAAATAATAAAATTAATGAAATAAAATGAAATAAAATTAAAATAAATAAAATTAAAAAAATTAAATTACATAAAATGAAAGAATAATTAAAATAAAATAAAATAATATAAAATAAATTTAAATTATATTAAAATAAATTAGATTAAATTAAATTAAATACAAAAAATAAACAAATTAAAATAAAAATTAAAAAAAAAATTAAAAGAATATAAAAAAATTAAATTAAATTAAATTATATTAAATACCAAAAAATTAATAAAATTAAATAAAAAATATATAAATAGATAAATAAAATGAAATAAAATAAAATTGAAAAAAAAAAATTAAATATAAAAAAATAATCAAATTAAATTAAATTAAATTAGATTAAATTAAATTAAATTTAAAAAAAAAATAAAAAATATATAAAAAAAACATAATCAAATTTAATTAAATTAAATTAAAATAAATACAAAAAAATAAATAAAAGTAAATAAATAAATAATATAATATGAAATAAAATAAAATAAATTAAAATAAAATAAAATAAAATGAATTTAAATTAAATTAGATTAAATTAGATTAAATTAAATTAAATACAAAAAATAAACAAAATAAAATAGAAATAAAATAAAATTAAATTAAAAGAATTTAAAAAATTAAATTAAATTAAATTATATTAAATACCAAAAAATTAATAAAATTAAATAAAAAATATATAAATAAATAAATAAAATGAAAAAATATAAAATTTAAAAAAATATAAAAAAATTTAATCAAATTAAATAAAATTAAATTAGATTAAATCAAACTAAGTTTAAAAAAATATAAAAAACAAAATTAAATTAAATTAAATTAAATTAAAATAAATAACAAAAACTAAATAAAAAAAAATAAATAAATAAAATAACTTTAAATAAAATAAAATGAAATAAAATAAAATAAATATAAAAAAAATTAAAAAAAAATATAATATAAAAAAATTTAATTAAATTAAATTAGATTAAATTAAATTAAATACAAAAAAATAAAGAAAAATAAGATAATATAAATTAAAATAAAGCATTATAAATTAAACTCTAAAAAAAAATTAAATAAAATAAAATTATATTATATTAAATTTAAAAAAAAATAAAAAAAAATTATTAAAATAAATTTAAAAAAATAAAAGAAAATAAAATAAATCTATATAAAATTAATAACAAAAAAATAAATGAAATAAAATAAAATATTTTTAATAAAAAATAAATACAAAAAAAAACATGAAATAAAATATAATGAAAAAATAAGAAATATATATATTAAAATGAAATAATATAAACCAAAATAAAGTAAATTAAATTAAAATTAAATAATATAAAACTAATAATAGGGTGATCTTTTTCGAGATTCCCTACTTTTTTAAAGAAAAAAACACAGAAAATTTAAATTTAATTGGGCATATTTATTATCATTCGAAAGAACATTCTTTGGCATTTATTTTTTGAAGATTTTCTCTTTCAAATGTTGGCCGCGGCTACGTCTCAGGTTTCATCTTCCATACGTTGAGTCCAATTTTCGACGACTCGTTCGAGCATTTCGATTGGTAACTGCCGAATGACACGCGCGATGCTTTGCTCCAAGGCCTGAATCGAAGCGGGATTGCTCGCATAGACTTCAGACTTTACATATCCCCACAGGAAAAAGTCTAAAGGTGTGATATCACACGATCTTGGTGACCAATTGACCGGCCCAAAACGTGAAATTATCTGCTCATCGAAGTGTTCTCTCAATAAATCCATTGATTGATACGTGGTGTGTGGGAAGTGGCGCCGTCTTGTTGAATCCAAATGTCGCGGAGATCACGAGCTTCAATTTCAGGTATCAAATAGTCGGTTATCATGGTGCGCTAACGGTCACCATTGACGGTTACGTTCTCACCGGCATCATTTTTGAAAAAATATAGACCGATGATTCCACCCATGGCCCATAAACCACACTAAACCGTTATCTTTTCTGGATGAAATGGCAGTTCTTGAATGTCTTCAGGTTGCTCTTCATACCAAATGCGGAAATTTTGCTTATTTACATAACCAAAAGAGCCAGAAATGGGCCTCATCGCTAAAAAAAATTTGGCTCGAAAACGTCGGATCTTCTTGGAACATTTCAAGAACCCCTAAAACGAAGCGATGTCGCTTGGGCAGGTGGAGCGGCTTCAGTTCTTGCACAAGCTGCACTTTGTAGGCTTGCAATTTAGGATCTCGACGTACGTAAAAGTCGCCAAGTCAAGTCGTTCCATACGTCAGTCCAAGTTGCTGCAAACGGCGCCGAATCTACTCTCCGCGGTTTTTCATGTACACTCTCTTCGTGTACGGCCGCTATTTTTTCTTCACCGCGTGCTGGACGTGGTCGGTATTCGGTCGAATATTATCCAATAATGAATGCTGGGGGATATCAATATGGGTGATGGTGTTGCGAACAGTACGCTCAGTGGGCCGATTGTGTTGACCATAAGTTGAGCGAAGCGCGCGAAACACATGCTTTACAGAACGTGAATTTTCATAATTGAAAGTTGAAGGATTTATAAACGTTGTTCGGGCGTAAGTCTTTCCATGATGATGAAATGCCAAACTATATTGAACAAAAATAGCATGGGAACTTGACGCAACTCAAGCGTGATCTTTCCAAAAAAAGACTATCGAAAAAAGTACCTCTTCTTGGATCACCTTTTACAACATAAAGCTAAAAACAGTAAATTGAATAAATGCAAGTAGGTAAAAAATTGGAAATGAATAAAATTAAAATAAAATATAATAAAAATTAATTTAATTTAATATAAAAAGAAAAATTAAGTAAATTAAAAATAAAAAATAAAAAGAAAAATAAATAAAAAAAAGAAAATTAAAACAATAAAAAGATAAAAAAATAAAAAAATAAAACAAAATGAAAAAGAGGTAATTAAAGCAAGAAGCATTAGAGTAAATTACTAAAGTGATTTACTAGAGTAAAGCACTAGAGTAAATTTAATAACAATGAAAAATCTTCAAATAAAATTTAAATAAAAATTATAAATAAAAAATTATAAATTAAAAAATTAAATAACTTAACATAAAAATATATAAAAAAGTAATTAAAATTAAAATCAAATGAAAAGTGTAGGTAGGTAGGTATGCTAGCCACCAAAAAATCTCTTCATCATCATTGAGTTGAATTAAATTATTTTTACTTTTTAGCACGCTATTTTTATATGATTTTGATTTTGTGGTATTGTTTCTGATTTTTATTTTTATATATTTTGATATTTCTACTTTCAAAACCATTTTTTTCCATTTATTTTTGACCACAATGTAATTAGCACACCTTAAACATAATTAACTTTGGCAACTAATTGAACAAAATGAAATAATAACGCAAAAAAAGCTACACATTTCACGCTTAACTTAAAGTCCTAGTTAAACAGCAGAGATAATAGATGGAAAAAAATTTACTATAACATGAAAAACCAAAAAAAAACGTTTAACTAGATTTAACTTGCTGTTGCTTTTCAGTATTTTTCAATAGCGTTCACAGCAAAATTATTTGATTTTAAGCTTAAACTGGTAAGCAATAAAATGTTTGTAAATATATATATATGTATCTATAGGTGTGTGCTTATATATTATGTGATTTTTTTTCTCACACAAAGCGTGTAACTCTTACAAACAAAGCACACACAAAGCTTTGCTGCATAAATATGCCAGCTTAATTTCACATTATGCTTGCCAAATTAACACATATTTACACACACACACATACACACACAAATTATAAAAAATAGTAAAAAATATATAAATAAATTTTCAATAAACCTTTGTGTACATTAATTTTGTGTGTGTGCTTTTTTACACTTACAAATTTTATTACATTTTTTTTCTGCAAACAAAAAAGGATTAAAAATAAATAAATAACCTTTAAAGTTAATTATTAAATTTCAATGAGTTAAAGTGTTATAAATTAATTCATAACAGTTGAGTTGTCTAAAAAACATATGCTTAACGCATAACATAAATAAATATATATACGTATGTGTATGTGTATGTGAAGCATTTTAAATAGTCGAATATGCGCCCCATAAGTATGTATGAACATGCCCAGCAGGAAAAATATGGCAATAAATGTATTAAAAATTAAAAAAAAAATATTTTCAATTCCTAACCTTTCTCAATTTCTTTTATTAATTTTTATGAAATAGTTAGTTTTAGAAATTCATAACTAATCCATTATTATAAAATAGTGAAAATTTTAAATTTATATAAAACGATAAAAATTTGAAAATTTGTGAAAATTTCAAATCTTTTAACGATCTTTATAAAAAAAAGTAAACATTTAAATTCGTGAAATTTTTCCCAAAACCTATCTTCCGTTGAGTATTGGGTAATTTTTTTGCAAAGTAAATTTTTTTCGTTATTTTAGCTTCTCCTCACCATACTAACTACAACATAAATCTTAAGAAAAAAAAAGATCCAAATACGTTAATATGTCTTCTCAATGGCTAAATGGAACATTTTTCGTCCAAAGCCTAGATTTTTCAAAAAAAAAAAAAAATTACGAAGTTATTTCACAATGGCTCAATAGAACATTTTTTATACAAAAAGCCTAGATTTTTATAAAAAAAAAAAAAAAATTGCGAAGTTTTTTTACAAGAGCTTTTTATATAATCAATTCCGGTTAAACCAACTCAGGTCTAATATCAAATTGGAATTTAATTAAAACTCGCTAACGTCGAACACATTTCTTACTCTCTAATATAGGGTTTTCCAATAAGAGTGTTATGGTTTGCTTAAAAAAAAACATACTAATTGTTAAGGCAATCGAAATGTTTTTTTATTTAGTGTGAATTACAATCGATACAATTAAGTTCTGAATATAACATCATTCAAATGGCGTCCAAGATTTCTTTTGCCGGAACGAATTCGATGAACCCAATTTCTGAGCACTCTATTCCACCAAATCAAGTCGTATGACACGTATGCCAGCACGTTCAGTATTGACTTTTAAAGCTTGTAGAGGAGTCTGGTGTATTGCTAAAGACCAACGATTTCAAATACCAACCCACACAAGAAGTAGTCTAATGGTGTTAAATCACAACTACTTGGCGGCCAATGTCACAATTTCTTGAAATAATCGCAACTCCAAACCTTTCTCGCAATAATTCGATTGTTTCACGTGCTGTGTGACAACTAGTCTCCTCCTTGTCTTGTTGGAACCAGATGATGTTGTTAAGATCAACTTCTTCCAATTGAGGACGATAAAAAGTTGATTATTATCGATCTCTCGACCGCTCTCCATTGACAGTTTTGGTGTCAACAGCTTATAATTCCACCGGTCTGGTGGACCACACTAAACTACCAATTTAGTTGAATGTATTGGTTGTTCATGAATAATTTTTGGATTTTCTACGCACCAGAATCGACAGTTTTTTTATTTATTTACCGCACCACTCAGATGAAAGTGAGCCTCACCGGAGAAGATGATTTTCTTAAATAAATTCATATCGTTTACAAGTTGTTCCAAGGCAAAATCAGCAAATTCACGACGTTTATGGTGGTCCAATGATGAAATTGTAAACATTACTGAATACAATGAAAAAGAAAATGACAGATCATGACATATTAAAAGTGACCAAAACGACACTTAGAAATCATATCATCCCTATTGGAAAACCCCTTTTATTGGGAAATTCATAGCATTTTTCAACTTTTCTCTGCCTTAACGTTTCACTTGACAATCGAGTTAAGTCTTTACATTCCTATTGGGTATTTGTAATATCATACATATGCTTGGGTGTGCAAGTAAAAATAATCAATGTCCGTTTTGTCGTTCGTTCGTCTACATATATGTTCGTGTGTCTTCGTGTCTAAATAGTTATTTAGCTTTTCAAATTTATTACTATGTGTGTTTTCAGAGAAAAATAATTTTATGTGTTTAACTAAACAATTTTTATTTTATTTTATTTAAAGCACTTTATAAAATTTAAATGAATTTTTTTATTAAAAAAAATTATTTTAGCAACTAAAATGCAAACTAAAGAAATTTAATTTTATTTATTTAAAACATTTTTCTTAAACATCAAAGAGAGTAAAATTAAAAAAAACTAATCGAGACTAAAGACATTTGCAGACGCTCTACCCAAATATTATCTCTCGCACAAGTTGCGAAACAGCTGGTTCACACCACCTCTCAAACTTCTGGTTTGACAAACTCTCTTTCAAAAAAATCTCAGAAAGAAACGAATGTAAAAAACAAGCGTACTGTATCGAAGAGCCATAGCCTACAGAAAATTCGATTCCACAGTAGCCTGTGGAACCTCTCACCAGTTAAAGCAATCAATAACTGTATATTCAGACAGCCACGCCCTTAGATCTCCAGAATGTAACTTCTTCTTTTTTTCCAGTTTGGACTGAGAGCACAAAACTTTCCCCCCTTCTTAATGAAGTTCCGCCAGTTATACCAACCAAGAGCAGACAGGTCCTTCTGGACTTCATTTTTTTCTTTACGATGAACCCAGCTTTGCCCAACCTCCCGCCCAACCGACCGAGGATAGATAAACGTAAAATCCAACAGACGCGTGACCGAACACCAAGCACAGCTCGGACTGTCTTGAATCCGAGGCCGATCGCGGAAGGTCGCCTTTTACACTGAGCAGCTACAGATTTGCTCATCAGCTGTTGTTCGTGAGCGGTCGTATATGATGCTGTGGTGATTTAAATATCAGCACACACGATATTCTCCAACAACAAACTGTTGCAGTCGCAAGATATACTGTCTAAATCTCATTTTGTTTCGTTCCGCTCGGAGAGGTCTTTACGAATTTGGACGGAGCTGCAGGTTGTGCTCAAGATCACAACATCAACATGCTCTGCTGAAGCAATTTTTGGCCAAGCTCCTCCTCCAACTTGTGGTTTCAGGTGTTGAAGTTTTTACCACCAAATGGAGGGAGCTAGCTAAGCCGCGTCCGAAAGGCTGATGGATTTTTTTTAGGAGCATTTATTTCATGTCATACACACGAAGAGCTTACCATTATCTGCCGCGGAGCGTCGGCAATTAGAAAAATCAATTCTCTGTAAATTTGAACGATTCTCGAACCTGGACTCGAACCCTGGCCTTCCGAATTATAGTACGCTATGCTAACCACTCGGCTATCGTGGCCGCTATTTAAGGTGCAACGAGCGAAACGGTAATGCAAAGGCCTTACAGTAGCTGTAACCGATACAGTTTCTTCAAATTTCTTTAAAATTTTAGCAATAGTTTGAGTTTCTGCAGTATTATGTGCACCATAATCTGCTCTCAAAAAAAAAAGGAAACGAATTTTTGGAGTAGTTTTGAACAATTTTAACGCATTGTGCGGTTGTTAGGCGCTTCATTTTCATAAATGCCTGACTTTTAACTCAAGCAAAACATGTTTAGTTTGACAGTTAAGTTTGACAGCTGTCAAAATATGGCTTTGGACTTGCGAAACAATTATAAATGGATAACTCTTTTTCCAATATCATTTCTTTAAAAAATAATAATTTTTTAGTTTTAAAATTTAAAAAAAGTTATTATTATTATTATTATAATTATTATTATAATTTATTTTTTTTTTTTTTTTTTTTTTGGAAAATATAAAATACTTTAAGCTAACAACAGAAATTTTTTTGTTTATTAAATAATTATCACTTAAGCGCTTAAAAAACTTTTAGATTCTCTCGTTTTTTAATGAAAAAATGCAATATTTTTTTAATTATTGTTTTTAAGTGTGCGTCACTTTTCCTTAAATAAATATGTAAAGTGGCTATATGTTTTTATAAAATAAAATGAAAAAAAATAAAAAATAAACGTTATTTAGCATAAATTGTTATGTATTTATGTTGTTGTTGTTTTTCTCTTTTCATTTAACTGGGTACATGTCATGTGAAAAATGTGAACTTAATTAATGAACAATTTTACAGTGTCTAAACTGTTATTTAATAATAAATAAAAAATTAAATTATTTTTCAATGCTAAAGCAATACAATATAAATTAACTTAACGTCTAACGAAATGCATGCAACTTAAAAGCGAACGGATTAAATAAAACTAACAATAATTACACAAGTTTTTAAAAAACAAAAAACAAATTATTTAATTATTTTTTTTTAGTTTTGTTTTTTTTTTTGGTGTGTGAGCCAGTTTACGCGTGAGCGGCGCAATGCAAATTAAAAATGCATTAAATAAACCATTTAAATATGAATTTTTAAACTGTAAATTTATATAAAAAAATGTCTAAAAGCTCTTTTTTAATATGCTAAATGTCAATAAACATAGTGTTTTGTAATATTAATAAAAAAAAAAGTTTATTAAAAAATATGCAAAAAAATAAAATATTTAAAAAAAAATTTTTTCTAAAAGCTAAAAAAAATCACCACCACAAAACCGCTGCCTATCAATATGCAATTTGCATTTGGCATTATATTTATTTTTATTTTTTTCTTTCTTGCTTTTCACGCATTTACAAACGCTTTTTGGCGCGCTTTTGCTTACTTTTTAGCTGTGGCAAATTTTTTTTGTTACAAAAAAAAATATTTATATAAAAATTCATTACTTTTCAAATAGCTGTGAGCACAATAAATATACAAACATGCTTAATGCGTGTAAATCTGCTGAAATAAATAAATTATTTTGACCAACAAAAATATTTTTTTGAGTATTTATTGAAATTTGATATTTTTTTCTAAAAAAAAAAATTATGACACACAATGCGATTTCAATTTGTATACTATTCACAAATAACTTAATTATAATAACTAAGCTATGGGTATGTTAATAAAAAAAGATGTAAAAATATTTACAGTAATATTTAAAATAATATTTTTTCGAAATTTTTTTTTTTTTTTTTTTTTATTACATACGTATTTTACATATGACAAAATTATTTAAATTTTTTCAGCACTAAAAAAATATATATACCAATGTGTATTTGTATGTCTAATTACTAATATTTTCAGCATTTTTCAAGTGACTTTATTACTTTTGAGCTTAGTATTGGTTAGTATTTGCGGTATAAATGTGTTATGTAGTTGACGGCTGGAATTACTCCATCGTCTTAAATTATAAAAAGAAGAGTATTGCCGCTACAAAGTGTACCAAGAGAAGAAAAAAACAAAAAGAAAAGACTTCCACTTCCTTTGCTCCCAACAGCAAATAAAGGGTGATCCATTTCGAGGTTTCCTAATTTTTTTTTTTAAAGAAAAAAAACAGAAAATTCAAATTTAATTGGGAATATTTGTTAACAATCGTAAGAACATTCTTTCGCATTTATTTTTTGAAGATTATCTCTTTCTTGGACGCGGCTATGTCTCAAATGGGCCATCCGTTCAGTGCAATTTTTGATGACTCGTTCGAGCATTTCGACTGGTAACTGACACGAATGACACGTGCGATGTTTTGTTCCAAGGCCCAAGGAATCGAAGCGGGATTGTCCGCATAGACTTTAGATTTTACATATCCCCACAGGAAAAAGTCGGACGTTCTTGGTGGCCAACCGACCGGCTCAAAATGAGAAATTATCTACTCACCGGCGTGTTCCCTCAATAAACTAATTGATTGATGCGATATGTGGGAAGTGGCCACACATCCACCGTCTTGTTGAAATCAAATGTCGCGGAGATCACGTGCTTCGATTTCAGGCATCAAATAGTCGGTAATCATGGCGCGATAAAGGTCGCCAATGACGGCTACGTTGTTGCCGGTATCATTTTTGAAGAAAAAATATGTCCCGATAATACCACACCAAACCGTTGTTGAATCTTGAATCTGTTCAGGTTGTTCTTCGTCTCAAATTCCGCAATTTTGCTTGTTTACTTACCCATCGAGCCAGAAATAGGCTTTATCGCTGAACATAATTGGGCTCAAGAGCCCATAGAGCGAGGCGATGTCGCTTGGGAAGGTCGGGTGGTTTCATTTATTGCACAAGCTGTATTTTGTACACTTTCAATTTAGGATTTCGACGCACGTAAAATGCGCCAAGTCGCTCCATACGTCACTCCAAGTTGCTGCGAGCGGCACCGAATCGAATCTCCACGGTGTTCATGTACACTCTCAGCTACGGTCGCTATATTTTCTTCACTGCGTGCTGGACGTGGTCTATTCGGTCGAATATTATCCAACAATGAAAGCTGGGTCTCAAGATGGGTGATGATGTTGCGAATAGTACGCTGCTCAGTAGGTCGATTATGTTGATCATAAGTTGAGGGAAGCGCGCGAATCACATGCTTTACAGAACGTGAATTTTCGTAATTGAAAGTTGAATGATTTGTAAACGTTGTTCAGGCTTAAGTATTTCCATGATGAAATGCCAAACAATACTGAATAAAAATAACATGACAGTTTGACACGACTCACGCGTGATCTGTCTGTGAAAAAGGCTATTGAAAAAAGTACCTCCACTTGGAACACGCTTTATACATATATACACACCATGTACTAATATTCATATTAAAAATAATTTTCTTCCAAAGCAAAATTAAAATATTCATTTTCTAGAGTTTCGCATTGTCAAAGAAATTCTCCCCCCTCTAACCGGCAAAGCCAAGCAACATTTGCTCATTAAAATTAATATCTGCTACCTTTTGTTGATGCGGATAATAGTGGAGTGAAGTTAGTAGTATTAGCTTGTCGGAAAACGACAACAAAAAGATCGACTTTGTTGTGCTCCGAGTGCGGGTATAATGTAAAATGTACACACAAACATATATATACATATATATGCGAGTATATTTCACTTATGAGCATGACAGTGGCATGAAAGCTGCATGAAAGCTATATTATGTGGCAATGCTTTTCACTCTGTTGCAGCTAAGAAAACCGCATATTAGCTATTGTCACAATCAACAACAAAAACAGCAACAACAACAACAACAGAAGCAGCAACAGCAAGACTATCGCGGAAGGAAGTTAAGCGCCTGTAAGTATGCCACACTACAAGCATTAAGCCAGGAATCTCGTCGAGAGGGTAGCACAGGCAACAGCAGTTACCAAAAATACTCAAGATAATGCATTAAACTTGCTGCCACAGATGGGGAAAGCATACAAGTACATATGTGTGCACTTACTTATATATGTAACATATACTCGTACATATATTTGTGCAAGAAACGTATATCCCTCACAGCGTGTATGCCAAAAACCGCAGCTGTCAATACCTTTAACTTTCCACTTTGCCATGCTAAGCCATATGTTGCATGCAGCAATATTGTTGATGACTTGCGACAATAATTTCTTTTCCAGACTCTAGACACACACATACATACATACACAAAGCGCAGCTGTTGCATGCAAATATTAAAGGGATATACAGTCGCTCGTGCAATTATGCGCTCATAAATATGTAAATTAGAGTTTGGAAGCATAGCTGCTGCTGCACGTAATATATACTTGCATAAAGCAATGTGTGTATATATATACACTGCAGCTCATAGATAAATATATTTAAATAAAATTCAAAAGCATTTCTGCATTTCTTGGTCAATATTCAGGGACCAAATGGCACAAAATTCAAGATTTCTCTCCACCTGATCCTTCAAACGGAGTGGAGGTCTTCCTCTTCCACTGCTCCCACCAGCTGGTACTCCAACGAATACTTTCAAAGCTGGAACGCTTTCATCCGCTCGGACGACACCACCCAGCCAGTTTAGCCGCTGTCTCTTGGTTCGCTAAACTATGTCAATGTCGTTGTATAGCTCTTAGAGCTCATCATTCCATCGTCTGCTATATTCTCCATTGGCAACGCCCAAAGCACCATAAATCTACCGTAAAACTTTTCTCTCGCAAACTTCTATAGCCGATTCATCGGATGTCGACATTGTCCAGGCTCATGCACCATGTGTCAGGACGGGATAGATGAGCGACTTGTCGAGTTTATTTTTGTTCCGTCGAGAGTGTACTTTACTTCTCAATTGCCTGCCCCGTCCAAGTTAGCACCTGTTGGTAAGAGTGACACCGCGTTGGATTTCAAAGCTGACATTATTGATGTTGTTCATACTGGTTCCCAGATAGACGAAATTATCTCCGACTTCGAAGTTATGACTGTCAACAGCGACGTGGGAGTCAAGTCGCGAAGGCGATGACTATTTATTTGTTGACAAGAGATATTTCGTCTTACTCTTTTTCATTGCGAGACCCAATCGCTTCGCGTCTAAGTCTAACCTAGAGAACGGAGGCCTTTCTGTACGGTTGTTATGAGCAATTATATCAATATGATCGGCATACGGTGAGACAATTGTACACTCTTGTAGAAGTTTCTATCTGGACTATTTAGCTTTGCAGCTCTTATAATTTTCTCCAGCATCAAATTTAAGAAAATCACACGATAAAGATTCACTCTGTTTGAAACCTCGTTTGGTATCGAACGACTTGAAGAGGTCCTTCCCAATTCTGACTGCGCTTCTGGTATTATCCAGGGTCAGTTTACATAGCCGTGTGAGTTTTTTGGGGATATCAAATTCAGATATAGCGGCTTAGTGGCGTAGTTCCTTATCGTGCTGTCGAAGCCAGCTTTAAAATCGATGGAAATGTGGTGTGTACCGATTCTTTTCTCTCGGGTCTCGATGCTTATCCCACGCAGACCATGGGGTCTCCCATTTTTTGGATTGGGCAGATCACACTTAGGTGCCATTCGTCAGGCATGCTTTCGTCCGATCATATTCTGCAAAGAAGGTGATGCATGCTCCTTGTCAGTTCTTCGCCGACGTATTTGAATAGTTCTGCCGGTAAGCCGTCGGCTCCCGGCGTTGTAATATTTCTTAAGCGGGCAATCGCTATTCGAATTCCTTCATAGTCGGCTAATGGCAATTCTATACCATCGTCATGGATTAGGGTTTCGGGTTCGCCATCTCCGGGGTTCACACTTTCACAGGTTGGAGAAGTGTTTCCTCCATACACTAAGTATGCTCTGAACATATGTCACCAGATTACCTCCTTGGTCCCTACAAGCGTTCGCTCTTGTCCTGAAACCTTCTGTACGTCGCCACATTTTCTCATAGAATTTTCGTGCATTACTTGTGCTTCCCAAACTCTTCATCCTCTCACATTTCGGTCTCTTTCTTTTTTCATCTTCAAATGCATTTCGCTTCCCTCTTCAGATCTCGGATCTATCCCTCCCTGCACGTTCTATGATCGATCGCTACGTTGCGAGGCAGTTAGTCTGTCTTCTCTCCACTGCAGTTCGTCATTTCTCTCGTACCAGCTGTTTTTCTGGCATTGTTGATAACCAATTGTTTGCAAATCGGCGGTACGTAAGGAGTTTTCTATTTCGTTCCACAGCTCCCTTATATCAAGTTTCTGATGAGTGCTCTCAGAGAGCAGGTGTGCAAGAAGAGTAGAAAGCCACACGGCTGTCTGTTGTTATTGCAGCTTTGCGAATTCGAACCTTCCTTGGGGTTTTTGACGGGCGTTCCTTGTTGCACAAAGGCGAGTGCGTATCTTCGTGGTGATAAGCTAGTTATGCAAGGCATTGTTAGGTCTACGAAACGTACGCAGATCTAAAACAATGGAGACATATCTTCCGTCTATCGCAACAAAATCGATTTAGTTGCGTGTTTTACAATCTGGCGACAGCCATGTAGCTGGATGAATTTTCGTATCCTGGAATCTGGTACTACAGACAACCATATTTTGGGCCGCGGCGAAGTCAATCAGGGGTTGTTGCGTCGTGAAGGCTGAATTTTTCGTTTGCTGCGCCAAAAATACCTTCTTCGCCCACCATTTTAATATCGTTGCGGGGGCAGCGCTCATAAGTGCGTTCTAGGCACTCATAGAAAACATCTTTGGTCCCATCATTCTTCTCCTCTGCCGGGGTGTGGGCCCAAGTTAACGAAACGTTGAAGAACTTCGCTTTGATGCGTATTGCGGCTAGACGTTGATCCACCGGAGTGAATGCAAGGACTCGGCGACGGAGCCTTCCTCACATCACACCCAACGACAAATTTGCGCTGTTCTAAATGGCCCCTCTAATAGATTTCAGAAAAACCTCGTCCCGTTCATCGCGTTTCTTGCACAGCGATAATGTTAGCCTTTAGTCTTACGAGGGCATCAACCAGCTGAGCAGCGACATCATCACAATTAAGGAAAATCGTGAACCTTTAAACGTTTGCTGGGGACGTCATCCCGCAGACCTCAGGGGAGGTCTCTCATCTGAGGCATCTGAGGTTGATTTTTCATTGGAATATAGTTTTTCTGTGGTGGTGGGTCCCCAGCCCCACGCACAACCGCAGGAGATTCGCCTTCTCATTTTGGTACGCCTCCAAACGGATGTTTGTTGGCTACGCAGAGAATCACTTAGTCTAAGACCGGAAGTCGTGAGCTGCTTGAACCACTTTATAAAAGAATCGTTTCTGGCCACTCACAGGTGAATGGCAGTCAAAAACTTTCCTCACTTGCGTGTATTTCTACACATGGCTCCAACCTACCTACTACCCTAATACATATGTATGTATATTTGTTGACATATGTATGTACTTGTATGTGCTCTGCCTTATCTTAGCAATAAATTGCAAATTCTACATTTGCATTGAAGCACCTTCTTCAGGTAGCTTTGATACTATATGCATTATGCACATACATATGTACATACTTATGCATCCTTTAGCTTATGCATTTCTGCATTATGCATTTCATCTCGAATATTAGTACTTGTGTTGTGTGCGTTTAAATACTCATTAGCATTTTTCCAGTAGCATATTAAGTTTCTTCATGTTGCAAGCAAAGCAAAAAAATGTCACAAGTGGATATGTATGTTTGTAATATATATTTGTGCGCATAAGAAAATTGAGATTTTCAAAGGAACTCGCGATTTTTTTTTTTTAATTTTTTTTTATTTTTTTTATATTTTTTTTTTTGCATAATCTGATTGCTAATTTTTACAGAAGAAGTTGCTGTGGAAAAAAATATGAAAAATATATAAATTAGCATTGGAAGCTCAGGATGCTGCAAGCAATGAATTTTTGCTGTATTACGGATGCAAAGGACTTTTTTTTATCAAAATGTTATGCGACATATCGGTTTTCGATTTTCTCTAGAAACCTCTAATTCTCACTTGGTATACATAGGGAATTTTTTTTTTTTATCTAACTTATCATTATCCTGCGTTTATCAGACTCTTCCTTGCACTGCTCACTTTAGAGCCGAAAATTTGCTTTTAAATTTAATGAGCCTAAAAAACAACAACAAGTAAGTTCCTTAAGAAGCACACTTGCGAAATGGGCTTCTCTCTAAATTCTTTCCCCTCTCTCTCTCACACTCTCTCTCACTCTCTCTTTCTCTCTCACACTCATTATTTCACCAAACTTTTCAAAAACCATATCCACACTGCGGTCTCCACAGGCACTTGACATTGCCGACAGCGGCAAGCAGTCTGCTTTGCTTTTTTTTTTGTGGTTTTTCTGTGTTTTTGGGCTGCTCACTGCTGCTCGAGTCTCCTTCAACTTTAGTCACTTCCTTGTAACCACTAACTATCAGCTCTACCACACACACAACTTGCCAGCGTCGCATCCGTTTCCGCAGCAAAGATGTATACCGTTTTGATAGTTGCCTGTGGCAAATTGCTGTTGTTACTTCGAGTGAGTTGCAAGTGCATTTAATGTACATATGTGTCGCTCACGACATTGACGACATTGATGTCGAGGTGTCATTAATGTGGCACCTGCTCATATTGCCTGCCAAGCGTTTGCGACATATTAAGTGTCTCGGGGCATATGTTGCCACCAAAAATGGTGTGTCAAGCCAAGCAAGCAATATTTCAAAGTGTGTATATATGTTTGCATAAGTATGTATATATGTATGTAGGTGTGAGTTTGATGGTTAGTTATATATGAGCATGAGAAAAACTTGTTTGAAAGTCTTAAGGTTATGAAGTTTTGACGTCACCAACTCAGCTATATTTGCGAGAGATATGACAGTGGTGAGAGGAAGCACGTCGTATGAGAGGCATATTCTGCTAGGAAAAGCTCTCACTTTTAAACCAGAATTCTACCAGTTATACCTTCCCAACTGCGACTTTGAACGTAAGGATATTCCACGAAGTACCAATTTTCAAAACAGCTTAGAACTAGTTAAATACTAGTTCAGCTATGCATGGTGAATTACCAATTCGCAGGAATCAACAGCTCACGTACTGCTGTTGGTTTTATCACTGTTAATGTTGTTGCAGCCGCTGTTGTTGTTGTTGTTGTTGTAGTTGTACCGAAAGGATGATAGCCGTTGGCCGAATAAAATCCGGTTCAACTCCGGTACGTAGAACAGGCTGTTGTTGTAGCCGCTAGCTAACTTCGCTTGAGAGCATACAAAACTAGTCGATGTGGATAATGGAAGTCCCAAACCAGAGAGAGACACAGAGAGAGAGAGACAGAGCGTTGTTTTGATGAACTGGCTTTAGTGGGCGCATACAATGAGATAGTTGCTATCGTGCAGACACTCATCGCATGCAGGACGCACGTTACGTATAACGGGGAAGAGGAGTCTGGGTAAGTAGATATTGAGTCTGCTACCCTATCTAGACCTTTTTTTGGGCCGGTCTGCTACGAGAATTGTTTGGATAAGTTAAATAATTCACAATCGAGTCTGGATTTGCATAGCTTTAGTAACCAGACACTAATTCTGCCTGTATTACATGAGACTCGCAAGGCAGCTCGAGCTCTTCATCTGCGGCTTTAGAGCGGTGATTGGATTCCGAGAGGGAAAGAGATTTCGACAGAGATGATTGGATTAACTAGAAGGCAAGTGAGTAAATTAGTTTTTTGAGGGACTCAGTTGCACTATGAATAATATTAAGAACCCATAGGTAGCTCGTGTTGTTGTTGTTGTTGTAGCCGCAGAAAAATTCCACAAATTTTCCTTCGGGGAAGCAGTCCTTGGCCGCATAAAAATTCGGGTCGTTCCGGTATAAAGACGGGAACTATTGGATTTTAGTCGCCATTTACGGCAGGCATGCCTTACCGCGGGTAAATTCTTGAGAACCCCTAACCCGCAGGTGCATTAGGCAGCTCGTCATATCCTGCGGTTCTGTAATATGCAGCCGAGTGGGGGTCGGTAAAGACAAATACACACTTTCTGCAGAGCCTGGAAAGTGCTACAGCTTCTAACCGGTGTCTGTAAGGATAATCTTTTGCGGTAGCAACCCAGCACATACTACTTGTACAGCACTGCTTGGGTGCTTGGAGGTCTCACTTTCATATTGATGTACAAGCGACATCAGAAGATTTTTGTAGTTATGATCCTCAAGGCAGTGTTTTGACAGGCTTTTAACTTCTTCGTCTCTTTCTCACTAGTTCTGGCGGCGTAGTTTATGACTGGATTGCCGTTTGCCTTGTACTTTGCGCGCAATGCTGCTTTCATATTTGCCGAAGTGCTGCCCATTAGTTACATGAAGATTCTCTCTCTCTTTTTCTCTCCCTCTCTCTCTCTCTCTCTCTTGGCATTGCTTAACACAAGCGCAATTGTATGCTTAGTGTAGGAGCTCAGACTCTCGAATGTTACTCGCAGTAACTTTGCTCTATTGACAGTCAGGTCTCATCTCTAAGCACTAGGCGCTTCGTGACTAACACTTTTCGTCCAGAAACCTAAAAGCTTAAGCTTTAAAAAATAATAAGTTCCTTTTTTTTATGCCAGAAATAGCGATTTCATACCCTGACAACTAGTTGCAAACTAGTATTTTTCCATACTCCTTTGGCTTTTCACTCTAGAGTACGGTTATTTTGGTTCGAGGGTAGTGAAAAACAACTCTATCAAGGCCAGCATATACATTTTTATCAGTTTAGAATTTAATTTTTTGGTGGTGCTGAAAATTTAAATATTTTCTAATTAAGCCAAAAATCTCTTTGAACTACGAAATTTTCCACATTTTCAGTCTTTTTTTATACAAGTCCACATATACAATATCCCAAGCACCTTTGAAAGTTTCACAATTTTATAGCTCTTTCTTTACCACAAATTACTTGTAAGATGACTAAAACTCATATACATACATACATACAATCAAGTAGTAAATCAAGTTGAAAGTAACATATAAAAAGTGAAGTTGTTTTGTACACACAAAGTTTTCACTAAATTCTTGATATGGGTTGGACAGCAATTAAAATGCGACGATGAATCATGGGTTTTCCATACGAAAAGTTTTCTTTCCCCCCTTCCCCCCCACAGCATTCGAATGTGGGGAACAGCGAAATTGTTCTACCGCTGAGTGGGTGGAAGGGGAAATTGAGGTATTTTTTGGTTTTACTTGTGAATAGCAACAGTTCCGTTTCACCTAAGATTAACACCTAATCCATTGTTTGCCGCTCCAAGCTGTAATCTTCATAGTTCACTTGCTTCATTCTATCACTGATTGTGGAAGGAAATACTTCTCACTTCTCCTCACTTGAGTTGAAGTAGTATATCGTTCATCGCCACTACCTATAAAATCGGGGAATGGACATCTTCCGCAGGAATCCCGCTGCTTACATAACTTATTCGGGTCGCTGAGCCCTTTGATGCTGTCTGTAATCATTCCGTTCATAAGCAACGATTGCATTCATTCACAAACCATGTTGTCTAAGCCGCCGTATGACAAGGAATCAGTGATCGTGCTATATCAAGAGAGGCCGTCATTGTTATACTGTTATACTGTTATACTGTTATACTGTTATACTGTTATACTGTTATACTGTTATACTGTTATACTGTTATACTGTTATACTGTTATACTGTTATGCTGTTATACTGTTATACTGTTATACTTTTATACTGTTATATAATGATTCTTCAATTACATTTATCGCCTTGTGTGGGGTAGTTTCGGTTGATCGATTCATGTTCGGCCATCTATACAATGCTACGTTTGATCTTAAGTGAAGTACATGTATAGGCCTTTCTCGAAAATTCAGCAAGAAGGAGGTATCTGAAATTTTTAGCATCGTCTTGTGATTTTCGTCCCAGTTTCAGACATAAGTGAGCTCTGTAGCTCCTCTAGAGATATAAAATCATTGCTTCAAAAATGAAAATATGTGTATTGGATAAAAAAAAAATTCTTTAAGAGGTGAACCATTTTGAGGTTCCTTACTTTATGTAGCAAAAACACAGAAAATTCAAATTTAATGGGGAATGTTTATCATCATTCGAAAGAAAATTCTTTGGCATTTATTTTTGGAAGATTATCTCTATCAATTGTTGGCCACGGCTACGTCTCAGATGGTCCAACCGTTGAGTCCAATTTTCGATGACTCGTCCGAGCATTTCGACTGATAACTGGCGCTTAACATGCGTGATGTTTTGCTCCACGGCCTGAATCGAAGCGGGATTGTTCGAATAGACTTTAGACTTTACATATCCCCACAGGAAAAAGTCTAACGGTGTGATATCAGACGATCTTGGTGGCCAATCGACCAGCCCAAAACGTGAAATTATCTGTTCTCAATAAATCCATTGATTGCGTGGTGTGTGGAAAGTGGCGCGGTCTTGTTGAAACCAAATGTCGCGAAGATCACGAGCTTCAATTTCAGGCATCAAATAGTCGGTTATCATGGCGCGATAATGGTCGCCATTGACGATTACGTTCGCACCGGTGTCATTTTTGAAGAAATATGGACACCGGCCCACAAACCACACCAAACCGATTTTTTTTTCTTTCTTGATGAAGTGGCAGATCTTGTATCTCTTCAGATTACGTTTCGTCCCAAATGCGGCAATTTTGCTTGTTTACATACTCAGTGAGCCAGAAATGAGCCTCCTCGCTGAACAAAATTTGGCTCGAAAACGTCGGATCTTCTTGGAACTTTTCAAGAGCACATAGAGCGAAGCGATGTCGCTTGGGAAGGTCGAGCGGCTTCAGTTCTTGCACAAGTTGTATTGTGTACGCTTTCAATTTAAGATCTCGACGTAAAATGCGTCAAATCGTTCCATACGTCAGGTCGAGTTGCTGCGAACGGCAACGAATCGACTATCCACGGTCTACGTGTACACTCTCAGCTACGACCGCTATATTTTCTTCACTGCGTGCTAGACGTGGTCTGTTCGGTCGAATATTATCCAATAATGAATGCTGGATCTCAAGGTGGGTGATGGTCTTGCGCATAGTATGCTCAGTAGGCCGATTATGTTGAGCATAAGTTGAGCGAAGTGCGCGAAGCATCATATTCTTTACAGAACGTGAATTTTCGTTATGAAGTTGAATGATCTGGATAAACGTTGTTCGTGGCGTAAGTCTTTCCATGATGAAATGCCAAACAATACTGAACAAGATCTGTCCAAAAAAAAGGCTATTGAAAAAAGTAACTCTACTGCGATCACCCTTTATTTATGTTGGTTGTTGTTGCCGATAGACGACCCTTATTTGCACCCGTGGGCCATCGCATGGCAGCTTGTATTGATAACAACTCCGCTAATGCGGCTTTTTAGGGCTGTCACTTTCAGCCTACACTAGAAAAGGATATTATCTCAGGCACAATCTTTTCACAAAACTTAACAAATTGCTCATTCTTCATAATAAAGTTCAAAAAAAAAAAATAAAAAATAAACTTCAAATCAAAGCCCAGAGCCCACAGGCTGACGCTACGAATTTCTTGTAAATCTCGCTCAATTAAAACTTTTCAAATTACTTTCAAACACTTGTCAAATAATGCTGGCCGAAGAGAAGAGCCAAAATTTCATTGACCCTAAGAGATTAGCAATCAAGCACACAGAAGCCTTCATGCAAACACCTGCGCAAAGGAAGTTTATACGATTATATAATGTATATTTTATATGTATGTACAATGTGCATGTTGAAGCAACGGCTTATATCTCATTTAGAAAATCTTAACAAACTTGCACTTAGTTAATATGCTTACCGCCACACTCTCTCTCTCGCAACGGTATAGCTGAAACACTTTAAAAAGTGACACCCTCAACTGCTGGCTGCTCGAAGCCAAATTGCCGTGCTTAAGCGCACATGAGTGTAGTTGTAGTTGCTCTAAGCTAAGATGCACACACACACACACACAGCACTCAGGGAAGTTACATATTTACATATATGTAGGCATATCCGCTATTATCCCTGCGTGGGAATATGTGTGTTTGTGCGTCCATTGTTGTTGCTGTTGCTGCTGCGGTGTTTATCATAACCACAACTCAATAAAAGCCATTTTCACACGGCCAACCAACCGCATGCGAGCTCATTGATACGCTTACACACGATGGCTAAACGGAGTGGGATGTATGCATTACTGGCTGGTGTGGGCTGTTTTCTGTGCGCGTGTGGATATGCTAATCGGTGTTCGAAGACAAGTTAGGAGTCTGTTTCAAAAGTTCGAGAAAACTGAAATGTTTGCTCAGTGAATACTGAAGTGAACACACCTACAGTTGAAGGCAGAAGTATTTCTAATCGATTATTTTGATCACTTCAATGGGGTTGCGGGAAAAACCTTAAGACTTAACGCGCAAATCGGCACGAACCCGTTCAGAATTCCCACTGTATGCAAGCGTTTTGATTTTGGAATGGAAAGCTGCTTTCCTAACCTTTCACGCACCACATTGAGTCAGCAGAATCTCGCAAACGAGCTTGCGAAGATGCTAACCGAACATTAGCAGAGTTTGCGCAATACCCATTTGGCTACAAGCAGATCGCATGTTAACAGCTGATCACTTTTTATGCGCTGTCCGGTGGTAACCTCATCAAAATTGCAGTTTTCAGGGATTCTGTTGTGGCACAAAACCAATATGATTTTCATTCTGAACTAAGTCGATATACCGCACACAGTTAAAAGTATTGCTTGGCACTTTTGGCGCTCACCAGGTGTGAACTCAGGGTTGTGTTAAGCGATTGGTTGCCCAGGTAATTGTTCGACGCACAGAAACCTTACTCCAAAGCAGTATGTCCAAAGTTTACTTCATAACAGCAAGCTTCGCCTAAAAATCGCTACAATGTTCTGGAAACCTAAGTCTTTCTTACCCTCGCAGAAAAATTCTCAACAGAAAGCAATCTCACCGACCTTTCCGTCGAGTTGTAACTAAATGCAGACTTCAAGGATATGCCGAATTTTTTCCTTAACTCAATTCAGCGCTTCTCTAAATGGACGCCAGAGGCAAAGTTTCTGTAAATGTTACATTATAACCGAAGAACTGATTCCAATCGAGCTACTCCGCCATCATGGGGTGTGTATCTTGATATTCTTGGAACAAATGGTGGTACATACAGTTTTTTCTGAGCATTCTCCAAACAGCCGATGAATTTTTATAAGAAACACCTTATTTCATGACAGAAATACGCTCGGAGGGATTGATATTAACTGCCTAAAGGTGATCGCAGCTCCAAAAAAGAAAAATTGCATGTTGATCTGGCCAAGATTCGCATGCATGACCCTCTGCCCAATGTCATGCACTGCTAACTATGCAAATACTATTAGCAAATTAAGACCAGCTCCGTGGCAGTTGGAAATATAAGCTGAAAAGGAGATACACTAACCTCTTGCCACTCATTAAGCCAGATTTGACTCTCTGTGTATATAATACATAGCTGTTTGTAACTACCGAGCCCTTTCGACAATCTTTAGTGTGGGTCTTGATATTCTCAAATAAGTGGAGGGAACTACAGTACTCTGGGAATCCGATTCGTCAAGTTTCTGGAATCATCTCTCAAGTAGTCCGAATGTAAATATCAACTAGATAGAATTTTCCTGAAATCTAAAGCCAATGTACTCCCAGAGAAGGCTTCATAAAATCCTATATTGTTTTACTAACTTTTAGATTCTTACTCCAAGCTTCTACCATGTCCTATCAGAAGATAATTTATTTCTAAAAGCGAGATTCTTCTGGTTTCTTGCTTCTCGAGTAACTCAGTCGTCAGCTAGATAGCCTTCTTCTGGACTTACTGCATTCTCACGAGTTCTCTACATCACCTCTGTATGTCAGCGCTACTTTAGTATGGTTATTCCAATCTGATATCACAGACACAGAGTTTTAATCCTGCCTCATCAATCTGATAATAACTTCTTAAACCTCTTTTCTGAACTACTCCTTGTACTACTCCGCGTACTAAATGATAAACAAATTTTCACACCAGCACATT
This sequence comes from Neoceratitis asiatica, assembly GCA_030068015.2. NCBI lineage: Eukaryota > Metazoa > Arthropoda > Insecta > Diptera > Tephritidae > Neoceratitis > Neoceratitis asiatica. The sequence continues at coordinate 98,773,674 of CM061524.1, read as the reverse complement.
CCCACATTAATACATTTTATGAACTTATGCACAAAACCACTCTGCTATTATAATGAGTTTAGTTTGACATTATCCGCTGCGGCATTGAACTCAATAAACGCTGTGCAATCGCACAGTAAAAGCATAACCGTTAACGATGCAAGTGGGTGTGATATACACGGGCTAAAGGTAGTAGCGATTGCGGTTTATAGTTTACAGCTATATATATTCTCAATAGGTATACATATACATACATATATTTATAAACATATAAAAACCTCTCAACAAAAATCTAAAGTAGTTTGTAAACAATCTAGTTCAGAACTAGTTCTTAAAATACTTTTTAATGTGTTATATTATACCAGTTCGCTGAACTAACATTAACGAAAACAACAGCTAACGCTGTAAACTCACCACTGGAGTGTTGAATTTTATTTGACCACACCACGAGTGGGTTTTCTTTTCAAAACACTTTGTTAGTCGTAATTTTTCATATAAATAATCTTTTTTTAATCAAATCCTCGAAATTGAAATCTAAAAACAAAAATCCTAAAATCATACTCCCAAAATTAATTTCCTAAACCCAAGTTTTAACGTATTTAAATTAAAATTTCAAAATCTCAAAATTTAAATCTTAAAATCAACATCAAAATTCAGAATATTAAAAACGAAATACCAAAATCACAATCCCAAATAAAGAAAATAAATAAGGAATATCAAAATCAAAATCTTCTACTAAAATTATCAATATTGAAATGTCAAAATTAAAATCGAAATTTCAGAATCACTCATTCAAAGTATGAAATTTGAAACCTTGTCTCAAAAAGGAGATCCAAAATCAAAACTAAAAATCAATATCCATTATTCAAAATATTCAAATTGTAATCCAAAAATCAATATCTCTCAATTAGAATATTATTATCAAATTCCCGAATTAATATCTCAAAATCATAGTCGGTTCTTCAAAATATCAAAGTTGAAAGCCCTAAAACAATATCTCAAATTTATATATCCGAACCGTAACCCTAAAATCAAAATCTTAAATTAATATCTCAAAATTTATATTTCAAAATTTTTATCTTTGAAATGCTTTTTCTTATAATCACAATCTCAAGATCAAAATCAGTTGTTTAATATATCAAATTTTAAAAGCCAAATCAATAAATCGAAATAAATAACTCTGATTTGAAAATATCGAATTGAAAATTCCAAAATCAATAACTCAAAAAATATATCTCTTAATGGCGATTTTATATTAAATATCTCAAAGCTAATAACTCAAAATCAAAATCCATTCATGCAATTTCAAAATTAAAATCCTGTAATCAACATCTCAAAAAATATATATATCTGAATCACAATCTTAAAATCCAATTCTAAAAATTAGTATCTCAAAATCAAAATATGCTTTTGAAAATATTGCATTTGAAATCCCAAAATCAATAGTTCAAAATCAAAATACCTTATTTTAAACATCAAAATTGAAACCTCAAAATCTATATCTTTGCAACACAATCTTAAAATCAAATTCTCAAAATTAATATCTCAAAATCAAAATCTGTTATTCGAAATATCAATATTGAAATCCCTAAATCTTGAGATATCTCTCAATCACAATCTTAAAAATCAAGTTCTAGAAACTAATATCTCAAAATCAAAATCCGTTTTTCAAAATATCAAAATTGAAAAACCAAATCAATAACTTAAAACAAAAATTTCTGAATTACAAGCTTAAAAAGAATAACCCAAAAATAATTAGTTTTGAAAATATTGCATTTGAAATCCGAAAATCAATATCTCAAAATATATATCTTTGAATTGCAATCTTAAAACGAAATTCTCAGAATTAGTATCTCAAAAGCAAACTCCATTATTCAAAATATCAAAATTAAAATCCTAAAATAATATCTCAAAATCAATACCTCAAAACAAATATTTCTGAATCCCAATCTTGCAATCAAGTTCTCAAAATTAAAATCTGTTATTCAAAATATCAAAATTAATATCTTCAAATCAAATTCCATTGATCACAATGAGAAAATTGAAATCTCAAAATCAGTTATTTAATTTTTAAAATAAACTAACAAAATCAAAATCCCAAAATCGATGCCTCAAATTCAAATCTCAAAAGCGAAATTTCAAAAAATCGGTTAATAAGCACACCGCTGCTTCGAAATTAACGCTAACAGTTATGAAATTCATTGTACAAATTTTAATTTTTTGCGAATTGGTATTTCATAAACAATGCATGAACTAGTAATTTACTAGTATGATGCTGATGAATTTGTCGATAAAAAACATCAAAACGCCAGACCAGACAAGTTGTAGGAGGAGCTCGGCCGAAAAACGCTTCAGCGGCTAGAAAGTGCCAAATATATATACTCGTATAGTAACGTATAACCAGAGAAGTGATATTTCGTAACACATCAGCATCAAAGCTAAACTTTTTTTTAGTAAAAATGTAAACTAGTTGCTTTATAGAGAACAACTAGTAGCATTTCTGCCAAGCATTAGTAGCTGGCAAGATGAGTTTCGCACAATAAAGTTGTTATGCAAGAAGTACTAAGTTATCAAAAATTTACATATGTACATGTGGGTATACATATGTATGTTATATTTTTTTTCTAGGTTAACTTCCGCAGAGTGACTAGATTGAGCAGCTTTAACTACTTAGAAAAGGTGTTTTACCAATCAATTGTGTTACAAAAAAAAGAACCATATTTAGCGCATAGCTAAGTTAAGTTAACTCTAGCGTTTTGAAAATTATACCCAACGGCTTAGCTGCCATTAAAATAGCGGTATTGATAACCGTTATTTCTTTTCAAGGATACGGAAGTATGCTACAGTGTAGGCGGAAAAAAGGCATTAAAGCGCTTAAGATTTCGTGATTCGCAAAAAAAGTGGGGACAAATTAAGAAAAGAAAAGAAAATTGATAAAAACAATTTTATATTTATTTTAAGAAAATAACGGGTGATCCATTTCTAGGTTCCCTACTTAAAAAAAAACACAGAAAACTCAAATTTAATGAGGAATGTTTATTATCATCCCAAAGAACATTTTTTGGCATTTATTTTTTGAAGATTATCTTTTTCAAATGTTTGCCCCGGCTACGCTCCAGATCCGTGGAGTCCAATTTTCAATGAGTCGATGACACGCGTAATGTTTCGCTTCAAGGCCTGAATCGAAGCGTGACTGTCCGCATTGACTTCAGATTTTACATATCCCCACAGGAAGAAGTCTAACGGTGTGATATCACTCGATCTTGGTGGTTAATCGACCGGTCCAAAACGTGGAATTATCTGCTCACCGAAGTGTTCTCTCAATAAATACATTGATTGATGCGTGGTGTGTGGGAAGTGGCGCCGTCTTGTTGAAACCAAATGTCATGAAGATCACGAGCTTCAATTTCAGGCTTCAAATAGTCGGTTATCATGGCGCGATAACGGTCATCGCCATTGACGGTTACGTTCTCAGCGGCATCATTTCTGAAGAAATATGGACCGATGGATTCCACCAGGCCACAAATCACACCAAACCTTTGTTTTTTCTGAATGAAATGGCAGCTCTTGAATTTCTTCAGGTTGCTCTTCGTCCCAAATGTGATACTTTTGCTTGTTTACATACCCCTTGAGCCAGAGGTGGGCTTCAACGCTGAACAAAATTTATCTCGAAAACGTCGGATTTTTTTTTTAACTTTTCAAGAGCCCATAGAACGAATCGATGTCGCTTAGGAAGGTCGAGTGGCATCAGGTCTGGCGCAAGCTGAACGCTTTCAATTTAAGATCTCGACGCACGTAAAATGCGGCAAGTCGTTTCATACGTCAGTCCGAGTTGCTGCGAACGGTGCCGAATCGACTCTCCACGACTCTCTTCGTATACACACTCAGTAACGGTGGCTATATTTTCTTCACAGCGTGTTGGATGTGGTCTATTCGGTCGATTATTGTCCAATAATGAATGCTGGGTCCTAAGATGGGTGATGGTGTTGTGAATAGTACGCTCAGAAGCTCAGTAGGCCGATTATGTTCACCATAAGTTGAACGTGAATTTTCGTAGTAAAGTTGAATGAGTTGTAAACGTTGTTGAGATGTAAGTCCATATCCATGATGAAATGCCACACAATACTGAACGACAATAATGTGACAGCTTGACACGACCAAAGGGTGATCTGTCAAAAAAAGGGCTATTGTAAAACGTACCTCTACTTGGATCACCCTTTATGATAGGAAAATAATAATAATAAAATTTTTGTATAAACAAAATATGATAAAAAATATATATTTTTGAGAAAAAATATTTAAAAAGGCATTTTTTTCTATGCCATAATCGTTCTCAAGCATTCGCTTACACTTTTGAGTCATTTACGAATTTTTTTTCCCCCAAAACGTATGTGAAAGTGTCACTTAACCATTTCTTTTTCAAAAATATGCGTGCGCTTGTGTATTTTTCCATTTCTTTGCTGTCATTTACAAAACTCGCTGTCACTTTTACTTGAACTCCTTACACTCACATGTATGTATATGCAAAAGTAATATTTTACAAAAATATGCATAAAAATATACATATACATATATATAAGTGTGTGTGTGTGATTTTTCTCCCATTTTTTTCATTCCCTTTGCTCTTGATTTAGCCATTCATTTGCATTCGAGCGTAAACGTAGCAAACCGAGTGGCAGGAAAAATGTCAAGTCAAGTGCAGCATTTAATCTTACGCGTGCTTATGTCTATGATCGTTAGTGCTGAGAAGTAGTGCGTTGTGAGTAAAGGTGTGTGAGTGAATAGAGTTATGAAAAAAAAAAATGTTTCAAAAATTTAATGTCAATACAATACAGTGTGATGGAAAAGTGTTTAGAAATTCATTTCAATAATGGTAATTCGATCCCTCTCTTCTGACCTTCTTGACTTATAGTTTCAAAAATTCTTTAAATGGCTCCTTCGGTCGCCTTAAGACCCTGTTTGCATGTCTTCAGTGAAGACGTCGGGGAAAAAATTTTTGTTGGGGTTGAAAGGTCAGTTGGCTTTAGTTTGTGTGTGAGCTGGATTTTATATGAATGTAGTAGCAAATCCAGGAGGATGTGGCTATGTGAGAAGTTCACGCACAGGAGGAAGATTTTTGACTGCCATTCACCTGAAAGCGGCCAGAAACGATTCTTTTACATATGGTTCAAGCAGCTTACGACTTCCGGTCTTAAACGAACTATACTCTGGGTAGCCAACAAATATCCATTTGGAGACGTTCTAAAATGAGAAGGTGTATCCCCTGCATTTTGTGCGTAGGGTTTGGGATCCAGCATATAAAAAATACACTCCAATGAAAAATCAATAAATGCCTCGGATGAGAGATCCGCCTCTTGATAACTAACAAAGAGCATGCATCAACTTCTTTGCAGAATATGGGTGGGACTAAAGCATGCCCGACGAATGGAACCTAAGTGTGCTCTGCCCAATTCAAAAAATGGGTGACCCCACGGTCTGCGCCAATTATCGTAGGATAAATCTCCTTAATATCGCATATAAGGTACTATCGAGCCCACCAACCAACTGATCGACCCTTATCAGTTTGGCTTTAGACCTGACAAATCCGTCATTGACCAGACCATGCGCCTAATCTTGGAGAAGACGCGAGAGAAAAGAATCGATGCACACCACCTTTTCAACGATTTTAATGTTACCTTCGACAGCACGATAAGGAACTACGCCACTAAGCCGCTATATCTGAATTTGATATCCCCACAAAACTCACACGGCTATGTAAACTGACCCTGGATAATACCAGAGGGGTAGCCAGAATTGGGAAGGACCTCTCCGAGCCGTTCGATACTAAACAGGATTTCAGACAGGGTGACTCTTTATCGTGTGATTTCTTCAATTTGATGCTGGAGAAAATTATACGAGTTTCAGAGCTAAATAGACTAAATAGATACAATCTTCTACAAGAGTGTGCAATTGTCTCACCATACGCCGATGATATTGATATAATTGCTCATAAGAACCGTACCGTACGTTCTATGTTCTCCAGGTTAGACTAAGAAGCGAAGCGATTGGGTCTCGCGATGAAAGAGAGTAAGACGAAATTTCTCCTGTCATCAAATAAATAGTCATCGTATTCGTGACTTGGCTCCCACCTCACTGTTGAGAGTTATAACTTCGAACTCGTAAATAATTTCGTCTATCTAGGTACCAGCATTAACAGCACCAACAATGTCAGCCTTGAAATCCAACGCAGAATCATTCTGGCCAACAGGTGTTAACTTGGACTGAGCAGTCAATTGAAAAGTAAAGTCCACTCTCGACGAACCAAAACCAAACTCTACAAGTCGTTCATCATTCCCGTCCTTACACATGGTGTAGAAGCCTGGATGATGTCAACATCCGATGAGTCGGCTTTAGAAGTTTGCGACAGAAAAGTTTTGTGGAAGATTTATGGCCCCTTGCGCGTTGGTAACGGCGAGTGCCGCAGACGATGGAACGATGAGCTCTATGAGCTATACGATGTCATTCACATAAATCAGCGAATCAAGAGATAGCGGCTACGCTGACAATGTCAAGTCGTCCGTATGGATGAAAGAGCTCCAGCTTTGAAAGTATTCGATACATCACCCGCTGGCGGAAGCAAAGGAAGAGGAAGATCTCCATTCCGTTGTAAGGATGAGGTGGAGAGCGACAATAATGAAAGAAGGTTCTAGCTCTTGAGAACGTCGAACGTACATACAGACAAGCGTTTATTTTTCTACTTGCGTTCACCCCTCGGCAGGATAAACTGTAGGTCACTCCGTTTGTTGGAAAAGTATCAAAACACAAACCAAAAATTACAGTAAGAGCTCGGCCGAAAATCGCTTCAGCGCTTACAAAGCACCGTATAAGTCGTAGAGTCGGATGCTGACATTGTCCAAGCCTCTGCTCCGCTCAACAGGACGGATATGATGAGCGATCTATAAGGTTTTGTCTTTGTGCCTTGACTTGTCGTATGCTACGAAACGGATCGGCGAGATTCTTTTCCAAATCTGAAGGAGCTTTGTGACCTTGAGTTTGTTGACAGGTGCTTTTTGTGGTCAGAGGCGGGTGCGTATCTCCGCTACGTTAAGCTAGTGAACCGATTCTTTCTTATGTGCTCGGAATGTACGCACATCTAGAACACTGGAGATAACACCATCGTCGATCGCAACATCATCGATCTGGTTGCGAGTTTTTCGATCCGGAAACAGCCAAGCAGCTTGATGAATTTTCTTGTGCCGGAATCTGGTGCTACAGACGGACGATCATATTTCGGAATTTCATGACCCGGCGAAGACGATTAGCTGCAACCCATTTTGGGGACGTCACCTTATGAGGGCTGAACGTTGTTTCCATCACGTTGTGCCATATGAAGCTTCTTTGATCACATCGTTCCTCTCTTTGTCGATATGTAGGTGTTGCTGTTTTGAAAAACTTTGCTTTAAAGGATTGAAATTCCGAACTCACCTCAATGGAGTCCCTCTAACACCATAGATCTAACATCATATTTGTGCTTCTTCTTACGGCCTCCGTAGTAAATTTCACTCTTTCCTTTGCCCTTGTCGCGGACATTTCTGGAATGGCGAGCGGTGGTAGGCTTGCTGTTTCTGAGCCCATCAACCAGCTAAGCAGCGACACCTTCCTAAAGGCCTGTGAATGCGCTCAATTCGTTATCGTTAAAGCACATACAGTGCTTGCCATCAAGAGGAGGGTTTCTCATCCGAGGCTATATTATATGGGTTTCTTTTAATTGGATCTTATTTTCTATGTAGTGGGTCCCAAACCCCACGCTCAGCCGCAGATGTTTCGCCTTCTCCCTTTAGCTCGCCTTCAAACGGATGATGGTTTGCTATCCAGCGGATACTTAATCTAAGACCGGAAGTCGAGAGCTGCTTGCATCAAGAATGGCTCTTTACCCAGCTGCGTGGACTACTACGCATCGACCCATTATCTCTTAGCTCACATGTTGGCATTATTTAGATGGTAGAAATTAGCCTCATTACATCTGCTAAGACCCACCCGAAGGTAAACTAATTCTTTTATACGCGAATTGTATGCGACCCTTCTTCTGTTTCTTAAATCCCATGCACCATACTAATCTGACGGCACTTTCGTATAGCCAAGGCATTAGCTGGAGCTCGAGCGTCTGATTTAAACACCTTGGGGCAAGTTCCGGTCTTTATTCGCCTACATGCATCGAGTTTACTTCTTCTTCTTCTTAAAATTAGTGGCTCAGCTGACATTGAAAGCTCTTACCTACTAAGTATTTGGTAACTTCTCAACCAACCAGCGACCAGCAAGTGCTGCAAGCCTAATAATTTCCAATTACACAGAGTTACTAATTACAACAAACATTACCAACTTACAATTGTTGCTATTAAGCTAAAGCGATTAATGTCATCGTCAGAGCACACATAACACAACTGTGGCAATTAAAACTCTATGACGAGTGCTTAGTAGCCAGAGAGACAAGATATTAAATACAGTTAAGACACAAACTCAAGCTGGCTTAACGTAATTTTCGGACAACAACAACAACAACAACAACAACAACAACAACAACAACAGCAATGGATATAGATGATATTATTGTTGGTTGAAATCTGTTTGGGAATTTTTAAGCCAAAAAAAGGACTTACCAAAGTCGTGCAGAGGCCACAACAACAACAACAACAACTAATGAATAGCTCAGATTTCCCACAAGCTAAGCAAAATAATGCATTTCTTCAGTGTTTGTTCTCTCTCTCGCTCTCTCTCTCTCTCTCTCTTTCTTTCTCCGTTCTTTTCGCACTAATTTTTTAGTGAGCCTTTTTCATTATCCACAGGCAGTGATTACTATTGAATATGTATGTGTGTGTGTGTGTGTGTGTGTGAAGCCACTCTTCCGCAATCTTCCGCTCCTTTTTGCTGCTGCTGCCGTTTTTTTTTTTTTGGCTAAATGCCATCTCGAGCATAATGTGGCTTTTGAGTTTTGTATCAACTTTTGTTGACTTTCGCACTTCGACTTTCGGCTTTTTGCTTGTTTGCTTTCTGCTTTATACGCTGCGCTTTGCTTAGCACCAGCACTTGCTTATGGCTGTACGAATGTGTATGTGTATGTTGTGTGTTGCTGTTGTTATTTGCTGCAATCAGCGCTCAGGCTTTTAAGTCATTCCATTTGTTGTTGTTGTTTTTCTCAGTGTCTGTTGTTTTTGTTGTTGTTGCTGCTGTTTTTCAGGTTGTTCTTGTTCTTGTTCTTGTTCTTGTTCTTGTTCTTGTTCTTGTTCTTGTTCTTGTTCTTGTTCTTGTTCTTGTTCTTGTTCTTGTTCTTGTTCTTGTTCTTGTTCTTGTTCTTGTTCTTGTTCTTGTTCTTGTTCTTGTTGTTGTTGTTGTTGTTGTTGCTGTTGTTGTATTTTGTTGTTTGTTGTTGCTGTTGTTGTTGTATTTTGTTGTTGTTGTTGTATTTTGTTGTTGCTGTTGTTGTTGTTTTCGTCTTGTTGTTGCTGTTTTCCTTTGCCACACTTTGTTGTTGTTGTGGTCTTGTCTTACTTGCGAATATTTTTAACTTTTCTTGCTTTGCTTGGTTTTGCTCTCAAGTCCATATAAATGTGCATGGTGTGCGTGTGTGTGTGTTTCTGTTGCTTCTGCTGCAGCTGCTGCTCTTGATGGAATTTGACAACCAACGAATTTTTATTTCTATATTTTTTTTTTTTTTTTGCTTCATATAAATTGTTGCTGTCAAGCCATTTCAAGGCATGTCATGCCATGCCACACTAACTGCTTGACACTGTTAATGTTGTTGTTATTGTTGTTGGGCTGTTAAGAATATTTTTCAAATTTTTTTAATTTTTTTTTTTTTTTTTTTATTGTATTTGCGGCACGACATTGCCATTTCGTGGCGTTGCAAGCGACACCTACTTTTTTGTCAACTGTCAACTGCGCTGACATCACTTTTTACACACACTGTAGCAAAGTTTTTTCTTAGTTTCTTGCACACATACATACTCGTACATATCTACTCAAAACTATTTCTCTTCAAGTGTTTGTTGTTGATATTAATGCCAGTTTTGTTGCAAATTCATTCAATTCGCTATCAACGGCAGCATCTCGCTTTTTGACGAAAAAATATTTTTATTTTGTTACTATTTCTCATTGCTTGATGGCGATACCGTTATATTTTGAGTGTAAAATTTTTATTACAATACCAATAAAAATGTCTTCCCTCAACGCCTGTTTGAAATGGCGCAATTGATATGGCATTTGGAAACAATTTTGTGTGCCTCTCTTGACCGTAAACACTCCACTGGGTATCAAAAAGGGGGAAATAAAGTTTTTATTATACAAACAGGGTTATCCATTTTGAAGTTTGAACCTTGGCAAATGACCACCTCGTGAATTTTTGCAAACTTCGGTCCCTCTTCTTCTTCTTGTTTGGCACTGCTTACGCTATTATTGCCGTATCGACAGTAGCACATCACTCAGTCCTTCTCTTTGCTGTTTGGCGCCAGTTGGTAATACCAAGTGAAACAAGCTCACTTTCCACCTTATTCTTCCAACGAAGTGGAGGTCTTTCTCTTCCTCTGCTTCCACCAGCGGATACTCCATCGAATACTTTCAAAGCTGGAGCGCTTTCATCCATTCGAACGACATGACCTAGCCAGCGTAGTCGCTGTCTCTTGATTGCCAGAATTATGTCAAAGTCGTCGTACAGCTCGTACAACTCGTCGTTCCACCCTCTGCGGTTTTCGCCGCTGCCAACGTGCAATGGACCGTAAACTTTCCGCAAAACTCTTCTCTCGAAAGCCCCTAAAGCCGATTCATCGTATGTCGACATCGTCCAAACTTCTGCACCACACGTCAGGACGAGAATGGTGAGCGACTTGTAGTGTTTGGTTTTGGTTCGTCGAGAGAGGACTTTACTTTTCATTTGCCTACCCAGTCCACTGTAGTACCTGCTGACAAGAGTGAGTCTGCGTAGGATAGAAGTTCACGCGCGTGAGGAACGTTCTTGACTGTCATTCACCTGGGAGTGGCCAGAAACGATTCTTTTACATATCAAGTTCAAGTAGCTCACGACTTCTGTGCATAGACCTCGTATCGTCTGAATAAGTAACAAAGAAACCCCTTTGGAGGCGTATTCTCTGCGGTTGTGTGTAGGGTTTGGCATCCACCTCATAAAGAAATTAAAATCCAATGAGAAATTAAATTTCGATCCGTTTGAGGTAATTCTCGACCACTTTCTGGCACATATTGGGCGGTATCTCAGTCATAACTTGACGAATGTTGGTTTTCAAGAGATCTGGAGTTAAGGGTTTATCCGCATGAACACGCACTTTCGCATAGTCCCAGAAGAAGGAGTCCAAAGACGATAGATTTCTCTCGCAATAATGCCATATTCAGAAATTTCGATTTGTTTACCTCTCACATAACTTTCGTGATTCTGCAGTACTTTTCTCGTTCTTAAAGTCTGTTCGTCTAACAAAACTACCAGAAACCTAGAGATTTTCCTAATAAATCGGTTGATCAATAATGCCGACAATCTCTGTTTGGTGGACGGAGTTTTAGTCATAGAACTTGAAGCTATCTTGATTACTCCTGTACCTCTGCCTCGTTCGTTGTCGCCGTTGGGCTTGCAGCGTTACCCAACCTTCCGCTCAATCGACCAAGGAACGCTCCTGATGGATAAACGTAAAATCCAACAGACCGGCGACAGAAACCAAGGTACAGCCCGGACTGCCCTGATTTAGAAAATCGATCGAGGAAGGTCGTAGTTGCACTTGCGACCTACACTGAGTAGCTACAAGCTGCCATCCCGGCTTCCCTGGAATTTTTGAATGGATCACTGAAACAATTACGAGATCTTCCGGAGGGCTCTCCTTCAGCCATTTTTTATTCATCGGGTGGCATGCTCCTGCGCCATTTACTCTCTTTCAACGTGACTTAAAACCTTCTTTCCCTGATAAAGTCTGAGAGTATGTGGGCTATTTTCTCCACGAAAGCCCTTCTTATCGTACTACGTATGAAAATCTGATAGAAAGAAGATGTCTCCGCACATCCACTGACATCGTACATCCACTGATATCGCACATTCATTGATATCGCACATCCTGACTTCCATTGCAATGTCGTTTGGCGGTAGGTTGAGTAACCTTTTTAACACAGCCGTAGGAGTGGACCGATTCGCTCCAATGGTTTGCTGAATGAGATTTCGCTGACAGCGGTCTACTACATCAAAACCACCGTAAAGCAAGATTCGCTTGATTACCGATGTGTAACACATGTAGAGCCTAGTATCTTCTTACATACGTAGGCTTTTTTCACGTTCTCTTCCACATTCAGTTTCCGCATCAATGTGCTGTCCAAAATTACAACCAAGAGCTTAGATCATCCTTAATTGTTAGCTCAACCTCGTCTAGCCTCGTTTTCTTGTCGGAACCCTGTACCTCTTTGTGAAGTGTACCGTCTCCGTACTCTCCAGCATCTATTTCTCAATTAGCCGATATCACCCAATGGTGTATGACCCTTAGAGCGATGTGCATGAAGTTAGGAAATTTGTTTAGGAGCTTGCTCGTCACTAGCTTAGCTATGACGTCTGTATAGGCTATCAGCTTCGGTGCGCTCCTTTCAAATTTGCTGCAAGTGATCACAAAAGTGGTGACAGCGCACTCTCCTCAGGAGTTCATGTATGTGCCAATCGGAGCTGGCTTGATTTAGTTCATCAATGGTTGTTTCTATTACCACAACTCCCCTAACTTTCAAACATTTTCTTCAACAAATCCCAAACAATATGTAGCATCTGTCAACAATCATATCGCATTTATCGCAAAGCAAGCTCTCCATAGCTTTCAAAGCATAAATTATTCTTCTACAATACTTTCTTCTTCTTTTTTTGAATTTCGGGGCAGTTTGTCATGGGCATATGGAGTGCAAGTACAAGTATAATTCAGCCGTTGCACTGATGCGATTACTACTGTGCCCAAAAGCCACACCATCCGCACTCGAGTGGTAAAACCATAATCGAATTTCTTCGCTTCGACTCTTTCCATAGAGCACAATATGCGCTCAATGAATCAACAAATGAATCAACAATCACTCGAACAACAGCAGGCAATTTGGTTAACAACAAGCAGTCGAGCGGCAAAACTACACATACGAGGATGTGTGTACGTAGGTACTTCATCACTGACTCGAACAGAGGCGCAAACACCTGTGTTAAGTTGTATGTGGGAAATTCCAAAAATTGTACGAGCTCATATTTCTCCTAAGGAGAGAATAAATGAGTATTTGTACAGCGCAGCCCTGTAGGAAATAAGGATGAGAAACAAATATGAGACCGACCAGGTCGTATATTTCCTCTCCACGGCGGTGCGACAAACCTACGCTCAGATCTCTTCATTCGCCCGCTGTGAGTAGAGAGCTTGGAAATTCGTTCCACAATTTCCTTATGACGACGAGTTGTTGATGAGTGCTCTCAGAGCCCATGAGCACAAATCGCGGTCAGGAAACCGTTTTGGGGGTTGTCTATTGTGATTGCAGCTTGCCGACATACGACCTTCCTTTTATTTGTTGACGGGTGTTCTTGGCTGCACAGAGACGGGCGCTTATCTTGGCTGCGACAAAATTGTGGTTCAAGTAGATTTTAGAACTTCGGAGTGTACGCAGCTCTAGCCCTTTGGAGTCATGTCAACTATCTATGGAAAACATGGTTAAACTGATTAGGATTTCTTCGATTCAAAGGCAGCCATGTACTGTACTTGATAAATTCTCTCATCTGATAAGAAAGACGACCATATTTCCGGTCTCAGCGAAGTCTATTCATGTTTAGCCCATTAGGGAGTGTTTCGCCAAGCATGATTTTAATCTCCTGGCGGAGGCAGCTCGTGAGTACGCTTCAAGCGTGCATCTTTGGACACACCGTCCTATTTTCACATCGAATTGTGAGCTAAAATCAGCGAAATTTTGGGAAACCTCGTTTTAACGTGGATTGTGGACCTAGTAATTTACCCACGGCAGTGAACGATAGTAAGCTGAAGCGGAGTCTCTTCCCTGCCAAAAATTAAACACTCTTTTATATGACTGCTGTTGTATATATCTCCTTGAACCTTCTCTTCTCCGTCCTTGTCGCGTGCATTGCATTTCTTGGACGGCAGTGAAATCAAGCTTTTGGCCTTATGAGGACATCAAAAAGCTGAGCACTCTCAAGTCATAACCTTTGCCGTGGTCAACATCAAAATTGGAGGTACTCATACTCGACTTAAGAGACTTTTTCATTGATTTTCACGTAGCGGATGCCCAGCACATAAGCTCGCTACGAGAGCAAGAAATCTTAATATAGCTAGTCGTCGACTGTGCGCTCCCACAGCTCTGGTGAACGGAATATATCAGCATTATTAAAGCTCCCTATCTTCTAGCCGTGTAATCCAAGTCTCCAGACGATGGTTTAGTAATTGCAACTCTCACAAGGATTGTTCATGTTTGCAGGTACACAGATTAGGAGTTCAGTATAGGCATAGTCCTGTAACTGTAGCTGTGTACCCAGAGGCAATGCTAAACCCTATTACACCTTCAATTCAAAAAAAAAATTCAAGAAAAATAATCTTTCTCAATTTCACTTGGTGATAGTCAAAAACGTGAGATAAAACCTCATTATTCAATGTCAACACCACATAACGGCATTCAAAAAACCATTAAATATCAATAACGCGTCACCACACACTGACACTTAGCGGTTGCCGAAATGTCTGTTGAGAAGCGCCGCAGTGGAGATATGACTTTTTCCTTAACTTTGGATGAGTACGGATAATTACGCTGTAGCAGATGTGTCAAATTGTAGATAAATAAATTTTGCAAAAATATTCAATTCCACATTTTTTTAATATATATATACATATATGTGTATGAAATTCAAAACTCTCACATAAGCTTACAAAGCAATCAGCTTGACAGTTCGCGCGCTCAAATTGGCAGAGGGACAGAGTGAGTGTGCTGGGCCATTGAATCTGTAGAGGTGCCAATGTGTGACATGTGTTGCCTTTAAATTGGCAAATCACTTGACTCTTGTCTGATTTTATTCATGAGTCATATTTTCAATGGCACCGTTATCTTAAATTATTTTCCTAATTTATATTTCTATTATTTTTAAGATATTTTCTTTCATAACTTCCAAAGAAGCAACCAAAAACAGACAATTAACTATACCTTTCGCTTTCTCTCACTCTGTCTCCCTCTCTTTCTCTCTATCTCACTGTCTCTCTGTCTCCTCACTCTCTCACCTTCCTCTCCTTCCCAGTCTTTCTCTCTCCTTCCCTCTTTTCCCCTCTCTTCAGAGTGTTAGAATGTCCACAACGAACAATATTGAGTAGAAAACTATCAAAGAGCGACCGAATACTCTCTATCTCTATACTCTGTTGATGAGCACTCGCAAAGAGTAAGTTGGAAGACATAATAATAAACCCGCGTGTTTCTTACTTTTAAGCCCGACATTTTTGCTTAGAAGATCATCTAGTAGCTGCATGAGTGTTATCAGCTGCAAGCGATGAGAACATAGGATGAGCTCCTACTCAATCGACTAAGCTTACTCCATCTTCACAGTTTGATTGATCTTCTTTCCTCACATTGATTTAATGAAAATGAAAAGGATGCCGATAGGTTTACTAGATAGATTTACTAGAATAAGCTTAGATATATTTGGTGATGTGTGAGAGTATTTTACGTCCAGAAAATATTGCGACCAAACGCATATACTTCTGCTCTCCGCTCATTTCGCATGCCAATCCTAGCTGCATCAGAGTTAAACTAAATAAAATATGGCACGATGACACAAAATATATTTTTTCTTTCGCCAACTTTCAGTTGGCATGCGGATTCCACTCCTTAAGGACTCCTCATCTATTAAAGCTATCCACAAAGCAAACCAATTTTTGATATCCTCATATGATGTGAACAGCTGCTCCGACAGAACATGTCCAATTGACCGGAATAGACGCTACAATGACTGGTTGTTGTTGTTGTTGTTATAACCTTAAAAATATTCCGCATCTTGGGTTTCGGGGAATATTGCGGGCGTGACAGGCCTTAACCGGATAAAAATTCGGCTTGCTATGGTATAAAGACCCGATTGTTGCGCGAACTATTGCATTTTAGTGGTCTCTTACGACTGGCATGCCCTACCACGATAAACTTCTGAACTCCTAACTCGCAGGGGGGTCGCAATATTTGGCAAATACAACGGGTGGTGTGGCACTTAACAGTCAATTTAAATAAAGGGTGATCCATTTTGAGCTTCCTCACTTTTTTTTATAGAAAAAAACACAGAAATTTCAAATTGAATGAGGAATATTTATTATCATTCGAAAGAACATTATTTGGCATTTATTTTTTGAAGATTATCTCTTTCAAATGTTGGCCGCGGCTACGTCTCAGGTGTTCCATATGTTGAGTCCAATTTTCGGTGACTCGTTCGAGCATTTCGACTGCTAACTGGTGAATGACACGCGTGTTGTTTTGCTCCAAGGCCTGAATCGAAGCGGTATTGTCCGCCTAGACTTTCGACTTTACATATCCCCACAGGAAGAACAGGTCTAACGATGTGATATCACATGATCTTGGTGGTGAAACGACCGGCCCAAGACGTGAAATAATCAGCTCAACGAAGTGTTCTCTCAATAAATATATTGATTGATGCGATGCGATGGGCAGTGGCGCCGTCTTGTTGAAACCAAATGTCGTGAAGATCGCGAGCTTCAATTTCAGGCATCAAATAATCGGTTATCATGGCGCGATAACGGTCGTCGCCATTGACGGTTGCGTTCTCACTGGGTTTATTTCTGAAGAAATATGTACCAATGATTCCACTGGCCCACAAACCACACCAAACCATTGTTTTTTTTGGATAAAATGTCTCTTCATGTTGCTCTTCGTCACAAATGCGGCAATTTTGCTTATTTACATACCCATTGAGCCGGAAATGGGCCTCAACGTTGAAAAAAATTTTGCTCGCAAACGTCGGATCTTCTTGGAACTTTTCAAGAGCCCATAGAGCGAAGCGATGTCACTTCGGAAGGTCGAGCGACTTCAGTTCTTGCACAAGCTGTATTTTGTACGCTTTCAATTTAAGATCTCGACGCACGTAAAATCCGCCAAGCCATACCATACGTCAGTCCGAGTTGCTGCGAACGGCGCCGAATCGACTCTCCACTGGCTTCGTGTACACTCTCAGCTACGGCCGCTATATTTTCCTCACGGCGTGCTGGACGTGATCTATTCTGTCGAATATTATCAAGCAATGAATGCTTGGTCTCAAGATGAGTGAGTGATGGTGTTGCGAATAGTACGCTCAGTAGATCGATTATGTTGATCATAAGTTGAGCGAAGCGCGCGAAGCACATTCTTTACAGAACGTGAAGTTTCGTAATTGAAAGTTGAATGTTCTGGATAAACGTTGTTCAGGCGTAAGTTTTGCCATGATGAAATGTCTAACAATACTGAACAAGAATAATATGACAGCTTGACATGACGCACGCGGGAACTGTCAAAAAAGGCTACTGAAAAAAGTACCACCACTTGGATCACCCTTTATATTTTTCCTTCCAAATTAATCACACATAACCATTATGCTAACTGAAACTAAAATGAAGAATAACTTTAAGCATCTAGTTACACTAACAACAACACTTTAAATGTAATTTTGCCTTAAATGACAATGAAATTCTTTATGACTTGTAAGAATTTCTGCTATCCACCAACGATGACTGAATCATCTCATTACACTTTTGTATGTGATTATTTATCATGATGAGCGTATATTTAAATATGTATGTATATATGTAAATGTATAACTTAGTTAAGTGTATTTTCTTCACAATACTGCATACGGTCTCATCATTTATCACTGCGTCATGTTTTTCTTTTTCTTCTTCTTTTTCTTCTTCTTTTTTTTTTTTTTTTTTTTTTTGGTCTTTTCCAACTTTCACTGACGCCGCCATAATAAATTGTCGAGTGTAATGTTGGTGAGTTGGCAAATGCTTAAATTTCGATTAGAAAAAAACCCAAAAAAACCCCAAATTGTTTTTAAATTACTTTGTAATGAGCGCCGCTTTTTGGATTTGAATATTTTTGTGTAATGTTTTGTTAAAATACGTCAATTAAGTGAAATAAAATTCGCATAAATAAATATGTGGGTCAAATTGAGGGCAGTTGTTGTTGTAAGCTTTCGATAGTAATGCGTGCTTCCACTGAGGGGCGCATGAAAGAAAAGTTATGAAAAAATGGATGGCAAATAAAATAGAAGGATCACATGAAAATCCCTTATCGGAAAAATTCTATTACAAAGGGGCTGGAAACGAGTTGGTATACCAACCCTACCTAAAAAATTATGTAGAATAAGAGGAAGAAGAAATGCATTTTTCCGCGTGTCCTAGTGTTTAAAGAAGAGTCTATTTCTCATTCTTTTCATAAGTCTCTTCAATCTTCGCTCGTCAATCAAGGCCAATCAATTTTACAAGTAATGTATGCAGCAACGCTTGGAGCTAGCCACCTAAAAAGCCAGAAAAGCCCTCCACTAAATGGCAATTTCCGGCATAGTTACAGCAGAACTCGGCCTAAACGTACATGCAATCATGAAAAAAAAACATTTTATCAGCAGCAAGCCACTTCCTACTTCCCAAGCAATGAGCGGAGGAAAAGGTCTCAGCAGAAGAGAAAATGTCTATATTTATAGTATTGTTATGGTACTGATAGATCTGAATGTGAGTTAGGCCGAAGAGAAGAGTTGTTCTGTGACTGCCCCAATAACGTTAGTGGTTTCAATGGCTACCTATAGTTCTGTCTTCCAGGAAGCAAAAGTAAAATCCTCTAAGTTTCTTGCATACAGCCCAAGTGGCAACAAAGTCCATAAAATCTAACCCCACAAAGTTTAAGCTTGTGAGCATTTGTAAGGTCTCTTCTTCTCCTCTTTCACAGTGTCTCTGGGCCACCGCCCATTATGCGATTATAGCCGCGTCAACAACAAGAATCGTCGCCAATCGTCTTTTATTTGTGGCAGCTAGAAGTAGCAAATGCAACCATATTCCTTTTCCAACTATTCTTTCCAACGGAGTGGAGGTCTACCTCTACCTCTGCTTCCACCGAATACTTTCAGAGCTGATTTGCTCTCATCCATCAGCTTTTCACTCGTTGTATTATGTCAATGTCGTCGTATAACTCGTACAGCTCATAAATGCAAAAGAACATAACTCTTCCGCAAAGCTTTTCTCGCGAAAACTTCATGCGTTGACTTATCGGATGTCGAAATCATCCAGTCCTCCACACCATAACAGATGAAATCATCTACGACTTCGAAGTTATAACTTTTAATATTAACGTGTTAGCCGAGTCGCGACCACAAGGGCTGGTTTTTTGAGCACATTGTGTCCTCGGTCACTTTCATACTCATACGCTTCGCTACTTGGTCTCACCTGCAGAAAGCAGAACTCGCGGTGCAGTTCTTATGTCCAATGATATCCATTAAGCCTCGTCTGGTAGGGAATGGCTCGCAGTCCTTCCTAATTCTGACCACACTTGTGGTATTGTCCAGCGTCAGCTTAAATAGATGTATAAATTTTGTAGGGAAATCAAATTCAGACATTTTCTTTTCCCTCGGCTCTTCTCCGAGTTCTGTCGCATGATGACTATCCGGTCATCACGCGGATGCTGGATCTAACAGGTCTGCTGTCACACTTATAAGGTTGAATAATTTTTTTGACAGAGGTGGGCTTTAACCTTTCACAAACCGACCGATTGGACCTTATATGCGATATTGAGACGGGTAATATCACGAAACTTGGCGCAGATTGTGGAGTCTACTTTTTTATGGATTTCGCAGAGCACACTCAGAGTAGAATGTTGCTGTTATTGTAGCGACTTGTTAAACCACGCTTAGTGACAGACTAGTTCAAGTCAAAGAGATCAGCTAACGGTAAGTCCAGGTAACCTGCTTTTTCGACGGGCTCGCCCCCAAGGAAGAGGGGGGAGGGGCGGGGTTAGATGAGTAGATTTTGGGGCATGCAAAGCGGTGTTTATTGTCGTGTGGGGACGCATTGCATGCATGATATACGTTGGATATGTCAGAATGTATTTTTGGTTGGGTAGAAATTAAATTGTCTACAATCTCCAGATCTTCTCAGATTCCAATTGTCGGGCATGCTTTCGTCCAACTTTATTACGCAAAGAAGCTAAAGCTTGTCAGTTTTTTTCACCATGTTTGAATACCCCAGCCGATAAGCCATCAACTCTTACTGCTTTCTTAAGCTTTAAGTGGAAGACCGCTAATCAAATGTCGTCTTCGATTGGAGCTCAAATTCACGCCCACCGAATGTTGCAATTTCTTTACTATTCAGCTGACTGTAGAAGTTTTGTCACCATTAATGCAGAAAGGACACCAGATCAGTTCCTTGGCTTCTGCATGAGTACGCCTTGGTCTTGAGAGCTTCTTTAAGATTTTTTTTCTACGAGTTCCGTATCGAGCAGCGTCATTCAAATCTGCTCAACCTTCTGTGAGAAGCTTGCACCACTAGTAAATATCTCTTTTTACGCTGAGTACACAATTTTCTGAGTTCAACTATTCAGTACTCATATTTGGTAAACTATTTCAAAATATTTTATTTTATTTATTTTTTATTTTTTTTTATTTTTTGCAAAGAAATCGAAATTTATTGCAGTTCAATGAAAGAAACACCATTGTGGCGTGGAAGATATTTGCAAATTTAGTTTTCTAAGTTCAGCCACAATAAAGCATTGTCAAGGGGACGCATATATAATTAAATATATATATATATACATTATTACCCTGTAGGATCACTCGAAAACAGGTTCGCTCAAAAAGTTTTCAATATTTCATATATATTTTTTCTAATTGTTACTCTGTGGCAAGTTCCCTTCAGCTCGAAGGCAGCTGTTAAGGGAACAGCCTGAAATTATGCTACAATATATTTTACTTTATAAAATATAGCACGACAGCAAGTTTTGTAAACAATTCAATGGAAAGACCAGTCAATCAAGCAGTCATAAAAAGTGATCCATTTCGAGGTTCTCTACTATTTAAAGAAAGAAAAACACAGAAAATTCCAATTTAATGGGAAATGTTCAAATTACCATTCGAAAGAACATTCTTTGGCATTTATTTTTTCAAGATTATCTCTTTCAAATGTAGGCCGCGGCTACGTCTCAGATGGTCCATGCGTTGAGTCCAATTTTCGATGACTCCTTCGAGCATTTCGACTGGTAACTGACGAACGACACGCGTGGTATTTCGCTCCAAGGCCTGAATCAAAGCAGGATTGTCCGCAAAAACTATAGACCTTACATATCCCCACCGAAAAAAAGTCTAACAGTGTGATATCTCACGATCTTGGTGGACAATCGACCGACCCAAATTTATCTGAAATTATCTGCTCACCGAAGTCTTCTCTCAACAAAACCATTGATTGACGCCATTTGTGGGAAGTGGCGCCGTCTTGTTGAAACCAACCAATTGGCGCGGATATCACGAGCTTCAATTTCAGGCATCAAGTAGTCGGTTATCATGGCGCGATAATGGTCGCCATTGACGATTGTGTCCTCACTGGCATTATTTCTGAAGAAATATGTACCAATGATTCCACCGACCGACCACACTAAATCGTTGTTTTTTCTTGACGAAATTGCAGCTCTTGAATCCTTTTAGGTTGTTCTTCATCCCAAATGCGGCAATTTTGCTTGATTACACACCCATTGAGACAAAAATGGGCCTCATCGCTGAACAAAATTTGGCTCGAAAACGTCGGATCTTTTTGAAACTTTTAAAAAGCCCATAGAGAATAGAAGCGATGTCGCTTGGGAAGGTCGAGCGGCTTTAGTTCATGCGGAAGCTGTATTTTGTGCGCTTTCAATTTAAGATCACGACATAAAATGCGCCAAGTCGTTCCATACGTCAGTCCGAGTTGCTGTGAACGGCGCCGAATCGACTCTCCATGGTCTTCATTTACACTCTCAGCTACGTCCGCTATATTTTCCTCACGGCGTGCTTACGACGTGGTCTATTCGGTCGAATATCATGCAATAATGTATGCTAGGTCTCAAGATGGGTGGGTGATGGAGTTGCGAATAGTAGGCTTAGTAGGCCGCCGATTATGTTGACCATAAGTTGAGCGAAGCGCACGAAACACATTCTTTCAAGAACATGAATTTTCGTAATAAAGTTGAATGGATTGCAAACGTTGTTCAGGCGTAAGTCTTGCCATGATGAAATGCCAAACAATAATGAACGAGAATAATATGACAGCTTGACACGACCCACGAGTGATTGAAAAAGACTGTTGAAAAAAGTACCACTTCTCGGATCACCCTCTATATCCTAAGCAATAGTCTTAAAAACTGAATATAGGCGAATGGCATGGAAATATTACGAGAAATATTAATTTCTAAAACTTGTTCTTCAATTCAACTCAAATTTGAACTCAACTCTTGCATAAATTTTCATATGGTTTTCACAAAAAAAAACCTACATTTCACTCTAGAATGCTATAAAATGCATTGAGGCGAATCTCCAATCAAATTGAAAACGTTGATGACAATGATCCAAAGCATTGCTTGTGGCATTTTCGGTTTTCGGCAAAATGCAAAAAGCAATTAAAATATTTTCCAAGCAATTCGTAGATAATTGCAAAAGCAAGAGAAATATCCTTTGTGCGCAGCTACTTTCTGCATAGAAATTGGTTGCAAATAAATGTTGCCGAAAATAATTTAATTTAAATTTAATGAATGGAATTGCTGAAATGAAATTGGTTTGAAATTTTCAAATTTAATAATTAGAAGAAAAAATGCGTTGCAGCTTTTCTTCGATATTTTTTCGCTTTTCTTTTACTTTTTAATTAAGAAAATTGCTTTTGCCAACAGCTGCATGACGTCGAAATATTTTCTTAACAGTTTGTGCAGATATATCGAGGAGATGCAAATTTTTTATGTTGATTGCACACAAACATAAAGAGATCAAGACAAATTTCAAAAGAGCTTAAATTAAGGCAAAAGAAAACATAAAAGTGGCAACTATAGGCAGAGGTGAATAGGATAGTGTCACAGCGTATTTCATTTTAATTTTGTTATTTTATTTTATATTATTATTTTTAATTTATTTTAATTTAATTTTTTTATTTTATTTTATTTTATCTTATTTCTAGCATTTTATTTCTATCTATTTATTTTTATTTGTATTTTTTTTTAGTTTATTTAAGTTTCTTTTATTTTATTTTTTTCTTGAATTTAAATAAATTTGATTTAATGCGGCCTGTTATTTATTTGTGGTTATAAGTAAATGAGCTTTATTCAAAGGCCTATATTTGTTAGAATTTTTTTGAATTGAATATTTTTGCTATACAACACTTATACCATAGTGACAGCTGTTTTGAAGATCACCACATCTTCTCATCAGACTTCTTTTGCCAGGAATCGAAGCGACGGATTCTGGCATCACAGGCGAGTGCTCTAACAACAACTGAGACATTGTATACTAAACTAGCTGATCCGGACACACGTTGTGGCTTTATGTATATTCTTCAATTTTTCTTCTAATCTCGCAAAAATCCATCAACCGTTCGGTGGCAGCTTCGAATAAACGTAAAGTCCCTCCATTCTGTTGGTAAGAACATCAAGTCGCAAAACCGCAAAATGGAGGAGGAGCTCGCTCAAAAATCGCTTCAGCGGTCACAGGGCGCCAAATATATATATACAAGTATATATAAATCGGTCCACAGCCTGAAAATCATCGTTCACGTAAATCGAACCAGGTCCATAAATAATATTTCGAATAGGTGAATCCATGGTCTGCTTCCCGGAGAGCGAAATAGCGTTCCTGCTAATCTAAGCCAAAAGCTACCAGATATCAAGCAAATCGAACAATAAATACGATTTTTACGAATAGGTCAGCCCCTGGTTCACTTTTCCGTATGAAGAATAGATGAAAACCTATTCGTAGAATTTACGAATACATATACGAAATTTCAGTAAAAACGCCTCAGTCATTTTGGAGCAGTTCGAGAACAGACACTGTGACAGCAGAATTTTATGTAAACAGATAAAATTTCAAATAGGACGGTCCATGGTCTATTTCCAGGAGAAAACATAAGTGTTCCTGCTAATCTAAGAAAAAATCTACCTTTTTACCAAGTTTCAAGTAAATCGAACCAGGTCCATCAACAAGAAATTCAAATATTTTTTTATTTAATGTGAAGTACAATCCAATCAATTAAGTTCTGAGTATAACATCATTCAAATGGCCTCCACGATTTCTTCACATAGGGACATAAAAGTTTGGTTATCATCGTCCTCTTGACCGCTCTCCATTGACAGTAAAGGTGCTACCCCAGCTTCGTTTCCAAAGAAGTACGGACCAATGATTCCACCAAATCAAAAAAACCACACCAAACTGGATTTTCCTCACACCAGAATTGACGGTTTTGTTTATTGGCACCACTCAGATGAAAGTGAGCGTCATCCGAGAAGATGATTTTCTTAAAAAAAATCGGTATCGTTTTCAAGTGGTTCCAAGGCAAAATCAGCAAAATTGTTCTTGTGTATATCTTGCCATGATGAAATTGTAAACAATACTGAATGCAATGAAAAAAATTACACTTCGAAAACCCTTTAGATAGATAAAATTTCGAATAGGGCGGTCCATGGTCTGTTTCCAGGAGAGGAAAGTAGTGTTTCTGCTAATCTAAGCAAAAAGCTATTTTATTTTATTTTTTTATTTCCTCTATTTTTTTTTTTTTACAAAAAAATCAACAAAATAATTTTATTCAATTTCGTTTTTAATTTTGTCTTTTGTGTTTTTAAATTTGATTTTATTTTATTTTATTTTATTTCTGTTCATTTTATTTTATTTTATTTTAATTTAAGTTTTATTTTATTTTTTGTTCAATAATTTTCCTTATATTTTTTATTTTATTTTATTTTTTTATATATTTTTTATTTTATTTTATTTAAGCTTATTTTATTTTATTTTTTTTAATTATTTATTTTATTTTACACTATTTTTGTTTTTCATTTTATATAATTTAATTTTTTGTCTCATTTTTTGTTTTGTTTAATTTTTTATTTTTTTTATTTTTTTTTTTAGTTTTTTGTTTTTTTTTTCATTTTTTTTTTAAATTATATTAATTTATTTTAAATATTTTATTTTAAATATTTTAGTTATTTTATTTATTCCATTGGCTTTATTTATTTATTTTTTATTTTTTTATTTTATTTTGTTTTAGTTTATTTTATTTTTTGCTCGATTTTTTATTTTTTATTTTTTTATTTTTTTTATATTTTTTTTTATTTTTTTTTTTTATTATATTTTTTTTGTTTATTTTATTTTTTTTTTCGTTTATTTTATTTATTTATTTTATTTTATATTATTTTTTTTTCATTTTATTTAATTTAATTTTATGTCTGATTTTTCCGCTTTTTTATTCTGCTTTATTTTTTTTATATTTTTTTTTTTAATTTTTCTTTTTAAATTTATAGTATTTTTATTTTAAAATTTTTTATATTAATTATTTTATTTATTTTATTAATTTTATGTATTTTATTTATTTTACTTATTTTATTTTATATTATTTTATTTTATTTTTTTTATTTTATGTTTTTTTTATTTATTTTTTTTATTTGATTTTATTTCATTTTATTTTTTTTATCTTTTTTGATTAACTTATTTTTTCATTCTTGTTTTTCTTAATCAAATCTCTCCAATTTTGTCGCCTTTGAATTCAGCGCTTTTATCTAGATTGCGCTGGAATTAAAATAAATTAAATGATTTTCACAACGAGATATGAAACAATGGTCATAGGCTCTGCCGCACTCCACTACATCGCCAAGAACGCAGATTGACAATTATTTGATTGCTGAAATTATAGTGATTACACTTTGTTGTAGCTTTTGTTGTTTTTTGGCAACCAAATTGTGTCAAAATCGCACACGAAACTTCGATATGTACATACGTGTATTTGTGTGTCTATGCACACTAGCACACACCAACAGCTATTGTTGTTGCGCTTCTATGGGCATTCGGCAACGCTTAGCGCGCTATTTATTTAATTGGCAATGCCGAGCGTTATCATCCTCCAGTGAGCAGCGTGGCTTTAGTTATATTAGTGTATATGTACAGCCATATACATATGTATGTATATATATATACATGAACTTGGATGTGCTGGCATGTCGGTCGGCAAAATGCGGCTTTTAAGCCTTTCGACACACACATACATACTAAAATCCTTTAATAAATTTAATGAACATCTATTGTTTGTGCAGTTGCGACAATCTAAATTGAATAGTCGCGCGGGAAAAAAATCAAATACGGGGAAATTTCATGTAGAATTAAATTCGCTCTATCGCTCTGCTCTCGAGTGTGTCGTTGAGTATGCGGCATTCATTAGTTGCACTAATCCCTTGGCTGCCACTGCATATTATTGCAGTTGAAAATATTAGAGCCACTTCAAGTGCGCCCAAAAGCATAAATATTATTTCGAAACCAAAAAAAAAAAAAAGATTTCGATTGTATGAATATTTTTTTCATAATTGTTCTCCTTGGAAAATTGGCAATTTGCGTAATCCCTGCACACGCTTAATTAGTCAACTGAATTTTGCGACATCTATGTGTCAAGGTTGAATAAGACTTGAAGTTGGTCGTAGAAAGTTTGTATATGCGAGTTATTTCGTTATCGATATTTTAACAGATCACCAACTTTTAGAGGAAATCTGCAACAACTTCATCTCTTTGGGGATTTCATTGAGTCTAAACCCTATAAAATCAAATATTTCTACAGAAGAGTCCATACTAATTCTATAACTGTAAGATATAACTGTCCTTCTATGTCATAAGCATCTAATTTTGAGGTGTATGTTTTTGTAACGGCTAACTCAAGCCCACCTAAGAACAGTGAAAATCAGTCTAAGTGCTCCAGGTCGTCTAATAGGAAATCCAGGCAACGAGCTGTTTCGATGGGCTCGTACCAGAGGATGGGGGTTGTTGCATGTGTAGGTTTTATAAAGTCTGTATAGAAAAGAATTGAATCTACTACATAATCCAGGCCTCAATTGTGCCAGTACACTTACTAATCGGATCCTGCAAAGCAGCTCAAGATCTTCTTTAGCCATAGCAGTTGGATTTTTTTCCGACTACGACATTCACGGGAAGAGAGTTTACGAACGAACTCTCGGTGAATGGTGTTTAGAGCCTATCAGGTGTGCCATCCCGCACACCGGTTCGATTATATGGTGCTTAACAAAATCCTTGAAGTTCAGTACTCCCTGCCTAAGGAGCCTAGCTGGTGATGCAGCTTCTAACAGATGTCTGCCAGGATGCAGTAACAACCTAGCCGTCGAGCGATTAAAGGATTTTGTTGCAGCTTTGTACTTTGATGGCAAACGCAGTTTTATGCGGAGTGATGGTGACTCCTCCCAATAACCTGGGATTATTTTAATTCGAAATGCGGCTACTCGAAATTTTGAAATTATCAACTTTCATATTCAGTTCGAGCTGGTACTCTTTCATCCAGCTGGTGAAGAGGATAAGCGAGACTTTTGTTGGTTGTTGTTGTAGTTGTCTTGAGGTGAAAAAGTGGGAAAGTTTGACGGGATAGCAGTTCTTTCGAACAAAGATTATCAATATCCTAGCCGGGCACTTATATCGAGCAGTCATGGGCATTGGAGGTTGCTCACGTTTCCAAGGTGTGGGGCGAGAGCCTGAGTAAAAGTTGGGAACAGTCTTATTACTGTAACTGCATGTCTTGAAGCAGAAGTTCACGTCAACGTCACTAAAGAAGAAGAAGAAGAAGAAGAAGAACTTGTGAATCACCAATTTCTAGACTCCCCTAAACGAATAAATTTAAAAGACTGCTTTGTAGCCTGCAATTTCTTATGTGACGCAAGCGAGGCCTGGTTATCCAACACGTCAATAATTTCAAGAAGATTTAAGGATTTTAGTCAGTAAATACCGACACTCCAGCGCAGGACTGAGGTAAAAGCCTTTAACTTATGATAAAAAGCCTATCTGCGCACTTCTCCTTTTTTCCCCAGAGTAGAGGATCAGGTTTTGAAAAACTTTAAATTTATTCAGAACGACAAGTTAAAAATGCTAATCGCTAAGACAGCTATGTGCGGTCCGAACAAAAGACATATACCATCCTGATACTGGACCTGCCGACCAGTGAAGTGTTACTGAAATCTGCAAGCCCTCAACAAACTGGTACTACAAGGCATAGCAAGAAAATAAGACTACTGAGGCTCTCACGGCCGGAGGGATTTTATTTTCGTCGTGTAGAGTAACCAGACTTCTCGCCCTTTCCAACGAGACCGATACGTTGAGAACTGTCGTTGTGACAACACGTTTCGTGAACAATGTCAAACCAGTCTCTCGCCAAGTGCGAAATATGCGACCTCATCTGTCAGCTCGTTTGAGACTTATACTCAGATGGAAACTGCATATGATGATAAAGCTACGAGTGCTTACAAGTGATGGTTTAAGAATAATCGCACGTCTTTTCATCCAGCACAGAAGAGCTGAAGGCTTTCAATTCTGACTGATGAAATGTCTGAAAATACGAAAATACGTCCCCTGACGATTGGAGATTGAGTGTGGATGAACTTTTTGCGATGTTTCTTTACTACACAAAACAATTACAGAAACTCACGGGTATCGTAAACTGTTCACGAAAAGGTGTTGGTGGGAAATTACTTCGAAAAAGGCATCAAAAAATTGATACCCCGCTTCATCACCTGCATAGAATGGACTGGCAACAAATAGCCGATATCTTAAGTGTTAGTTAGACTTCTGGAATAACCAATAGCTTTATATTACACTAGAAAAAAAAGAAAGTAAAGAGGTTGGATGGATGGAGTTGAATTCGATTTTCGAACATTGAAAGATGCCTCAAAGTATGGAACCGAAAGTTGAAGAGAAAATTACATATTTTCTGCCAGCCAATCGTACTAAAATTATATCTTGCCTCTCTACCCTACCCTATTTTCCAAAATGCAAATATTCGTACACAACCACACAGTGTAGTCGGCTTGTAATACATTTCAAAATCGTTTATTCTTAATCCCCAAAGAATTAAATGAAATTCTACTACGTTAAAGCGAAAATCCACAAATTGAAGCGTACACATATACTTATATACACACATACTGTACTTATGTTAGCTGTGTTATACAGCAACGTAAATACTTTCTTGTATAACCAGCAATAGTAAATAGAACTAGTTTAAAAAAACTATAGTTGTGAACTAGTATTTAAAAGCTGAAATTTTATCACTTTTGCTTTCATTAGTTAGAAATTACAAGGTTTTCAGTTATGGCATACAGTGTTTTAACCTAAAATATTTTGATATTTGTGAACTGGTATTTCAACATGCACAAATGAACTAGTATTTTACTAGTCTGTTGCTGATGTATGGTAGGATATTTGAAGTTTTGCATCATAATGTCTTAAAAAAATAGCAAGTACAAACATCAGTGAGCGATGGAAGTTGATCCTTTCAGCTATGAGCAGCTATGAATCTACTACACAACTAGTAGCTTTACCTACTGGGTTATACTTACAACAAGTATATAAATCCATATCTGTATGTTGTACCTATTCATAAATAAATGCATAATTCTTTTGCTCGACTTAATCGTACATACAACAATAAAATAAATTAATTTAACACTCAGAGCAAAACTAAATTTCAAAATTTCTTTGTGAAAATTAAAAAATATATATATATATGTATAAGAAAAATTTTTTTTCCAGAAAACCCTCAAATGTGGTTAAGTGAGAATGAGGGTTAAAGTACAGGGTTATCCCTTTCGCGGTTGCGAAAGAAAACGTAAATAAAATGCTTTTTTTTTCTTCATGAAATTCCTTTTTTAGTATAAAGTTTGAGCCTTGAATGCACTTCATTTGGAACCCCAAATCATTCAAATGACCGCCTTGTGAATTATTGCAAACTTCGATTCGTTTGATGTAATTTTTGAGCACTTGTTGGCACATATTAGGCCATAACTTGACGAATGTTGATTTTCAAGTGCTCATGTGGTAAAGGTTGATCCGCATAAACACGGTCTTCTGGTTTATATTTCATTCTTTCATATGAATTTTAACTCGGTTGAAATTTACACTAAGTTTTCATTTAAACTCCAGCTTTCACAATTAAGCTTTCATTTTTTTTTGGAAAAAGAATTGTGTCTAAATAGTATATACTCGAATAATATATTCGTATTTGTGAGAACAGCACTTGTAGATATTCTTCTTTTAAAAAGCTCTCAATGTTTAACTTTAATTCTTGTAAAGCTTTGAATTGTGCTCTGACTAGGTACTACACCAATTATTTATTATTAATATAATAAAATTGGAATTAATTTAGTTTTTTTTGTCAGCCTTGACTTTTGGTAAAATATTAAACAAAGCTTTCACAAAAAATAAAGCTCAATACTAATTTATTTTAAATTATGTAATTAAAAAATGTTTTAAAATCAATAATATATATATACAGGCAGAGCCTATCTCACCCTGTCAAATATTGTCCATGCATGGACGGAGAAGAAAGTGATATTCGTAATAAAACACGTTAGAATCAGTTACTGAATTCCAAAGAAAGAAAAAATTGAACCAATCAACCTTACATCTTTTCTATAAAAATTCTACAAAGAACGCCCCGCACTTACATATGTTAAGACCTACATACCTCCGAACGGTCTACTGGGTTTACAGCCTACTCTAAGTGCAAATCTGTCGAAATCTCTCTACACGTTATTGTGACGAATGTTGAGAAAAGTCTCATATTAAAAGAGTAAACGCTAGATGATTTCCTAAATATTGAAGAATCTTTTAATAATCAGATCATTACAGCTGCACTCCAAGAAATGGGTATTGGTGCGAAGAAGTAAACTCGAAATATTTTTCAGAAAACTTCTATGAGCGAGTTGGGTTAAACTCAGCCCACATACTCATTAAATGAGTGCTGCCTTCAAGCTCTTAGCGAAGTTCGAAAGCTTTTGAAACTCTATTTAATTATCTTTCGTTCGACCTATATGGCGAGCTTCCTACGAATTATAAAGCCGTAACCTGGAGAAATACAGTAAGACATGCCCCAGTACTAAATTCTATAACTTTCTCGAAAGACAACAATTTATTTTTAACCATAAATTCCACACACAAAAATCCATTCAGAAAGAGAATAAAGCATTTTTGGGCTGTAATCCCAAAAAAATTGTTTGTAATCAATTTTAATTATGTTAAATGTGAGCTTTTGAGCTTCTCCGAAAATAATTTTGAGCTTTTACCTTATAAATAAAAATAAGTTCACGTTTTTTGATGTCGCCTCACAACTTGAGAACGGCTTCACCGAAATCGACCAAAATTAGGTAGTATCTTTGGGTTATCATGAAGATGGTTTATGAGAAGCTTGTCCGAATTCTAAAATGAGGGCATGCCGACTCTCATACTAACTTAAATATAAAAATTTGTGAACGGTTGATTTCCTACCTTATAGCATGAGAACGCCTTCAACGAATTCAACAAACTTCATACAGAGTATTGTAGCTCTCGCGCAGATGATTTATATTTGCTCTAGTTGAGAAAAAAGGGCGTGGCACCACTAATTTTCACGTATACACAAATATACAGTTTCTGCGTTTGTGAGTAAATTTCTTCCAAGCGTCTGAGCCTTTTGTGAGTATCCAAGAGAACTCGAAAATAGTTAAAATTATAATTCAGCAGAGTTGCCAGCTGTTTTGTAAATTTTATTTCTCATAAAAAATCTTCTATAAGTGTGTCTATGCACTCAAGTTAAATCTCTGAGCCGAAATGTTTAAAAAGTTTGTTTCTGCTTAAATGTGTTCGAGAATCATTTTGATTTACATTTCGAAAAGCTATCAGCTATTTTGAAATTTATCTTCGAAAAAAAAGGAAATATTACAATATGGGTATCAAACTTTAAAGATTTGAAAATGAATTAATGAAGAAATATTTTGAGCAGTGTTGCCACCTGTTAAAAAAATTCAATATTACAATAAATTGTAAAAACGCGCTATACATTACCATATGGGTATCGAAATAAAGAATCTCTAAAGCTTGCTTATGGAAAAACTTTTGGGGAGAGAGTTGCCACTGGTTTATAAATTTTAAAGCACTTAAATTATCAAGTTTAATGAAATATAATGTGGAGGGTATTTAACTAATGAAAATTTTAAAAGACTTAAAGTGAAAAACGTTCTTTGAGAGTTGCCACCTTTTCAAAATTTTAAATACAATGAAATTGTTAATATAAAGATGATACAATATGGGTATCAAACTGAAGATATTTAAGAAAGGATTAATAAAAAAATTGTTTTAAGTAGTATTGCCACCTGTTTACAAATTTTAATAAAAAAAAATTTTAAAACACATTATACATTACCATGTGGGTATCGGAATAAAAGGTTTTTGAAAACTTAATGGTGGGATAAAATTTAAGGCAGTTGCCAACTTTTTAAAAATCCAAATATACATAAGGTGGTAAGTTAAATGAAATGTTATGTCGAGTGTACTAAACTAATGAAAATTTTGAAGGCTTCAAGTGAAAACCGTTTTTTCAGAGCTGCCACCTTCTCAAAATTGTAAATACAATCAAATATTTTAGCTTTTAAATGATGAAATATGGGTATCAAACTGAAGAGATTAACGAAAGGCTTAATAAAAAATAGTTTTATTTAGAGTTGCCACCTGTTTACAAATTTTAATATAAAAAAATTTAAATGCACTAAATATTACTATATGGGTATAGGAATAAAAGGTTTTTGAAAGCTGGTGGCAAAAAAAATGTAAGGAGAGTTGCCACCTGTTTGAAAATCTAAATATACACAAGTTGGTAAGTGAAATAAAATTTAATGTGGAGTATATTAAACAAATGAAAATTTTGAAGTCTTTAAGTGTAAAACGGTTTTTGAGGGATGCCATCTTTTCAAATTTTTAAATTCAAACAAATTTTTTAGCTCTTCAATGATATAATATGGGTATCAATCAAACTGAAGGTATTTAAGAAACGATTAACGAAAATATAGTTTTATTCAGAGTTGCCACCTGTTTACAAATTTTGATATAAAAAAAAATTTAAAACTCATTAAACATTACTATATGCGTATAGGAATAAAATGTGTTTGAAAGCTTAATGGTGGGAAAAAATATTAAGTAGAGTTGCCACCTCTTTGTTTACAAATTTTAATATAAAAAAATTTTAAAACCTATTTTATATTACTATATGGGTATAGATAAACTGTGTTTGAAAGCTTAATGGTGGAAAAAATTTAAGTAGAGTTGCCACCTCTTTGGAAATATAAATACACTTAAATTCGTCAGTTAATTAAGTAAATTAATTTTGAAGATTCGTTTATGCTGCAAATAAAAATTCAAATTAAAATGACAATTTTTTCAAAAATTTAAAATATAGTTCAATAGATTTATTTTTTTTTTTTTTTTTTTGGTATTAAAAAATTTAAACAAAATTACTTTTTGCTTAGCATTTATGTTAAGAAGTAATAAAAGTCGACTTGTGTGCCTCATAATATTAAAAAATATAATAATTAAATTAAATTAAATTAAATTAATTAAAGAGAAAAAGATGTTTGTTTAAACAAAATAAAATAAATAAAATACTCAATAAATTTTAATTATACTAAAAGCTCACGCATAAGCCACTTTGCGCCTGGCTCACCGCTTTAAATCATTTTTTTATACACAAATAATAATTATTTTTATTGTTAAAAATATACACACATTTCATAACAAAATTATTTTGCATCATCTACTAATAATATTTAAACAAAAAATATATATATATAAACAAATTAACTGTTTAAATATAAATAAATGTCGTTAAAATGTTTGTGGGAATTAAACAAAACTTTGTTATTTGTGTCTCTGTTTTTTTTTCTTTTATTCGTCTACATTTTACGCTCTTTTACTAAATTAACAACAACTATTTTTTCAAAAAAAAAATTCTTCTTTATAAATGTTACTACCAAACTTTTTTCATTTTTTATTTTTATTTTTATTCTTCATGCCTTTATGCCTTTCTTCATTTTCAATGTCTTCTATTCTTGATTTTTCATATTTTTTTGTTGTTGTCTTTTTGTTGTTGTTTTTTTTTCATGTTTGTAGGACGAGAAGAATCAACTTCTTATAACCAATCTTTGGCTTTCGTTGGTAAGTTTCAACTTAAAAGTTAAAAAAATTAAATCGTTTTAACTTAAACTTAATAAATATTTATAATTATAAATAGGCAAAAATATTTTCACTAAATAATCATATCGTTCATTAAATAAAAAATAAAAATTGCATAAAAGCTCATGCAAATGAAGTGGCACAAAATTTACGAAAATTGCAAAAAAAAAATTTAAAAAATAAATAAAAATAAAAATTAAAATCAGAATATAGAAAAAACAAATTTTTCTTGAAAGATATTTTTTTGTAAATTTATTTATTAATATAAATATTGAAAATAATTCATTGCAAAATATTTTTTTTTTTTCTAATTTCAAATGATTTTAAAATAAAGTTTCAAAGTTCTGTGGTACTAAATTTATAACAAAACTTATCTATATAAATTTTACCACAAAAAAATCCCTAACTTTAATTGAATTTCAGCTTAAAAAAATAATATTAAAATATTTTATCTTAAATCTCGTGCCATTTCAGCCTCATAATTTGCACACACGGCTTTATGACTGCTTACATACTAGTTTTCTACTTGCTACAAACTACTTCCACCACTTCCTCAACAATTATATATATTTTATAAAATTTTTCAATTTTCGTATTAAACTATAATTCCTACTTATGTATGTACGCATCTTGTTAGTTTTGCTTTAAATAAATCTAGTTTTTTTTCAATATTTCAAACTAAGATTTTTAAACATTAAATATTTTTTTTTTACAAATTCCATTGTTTACTGAGTCTTTAGACAATTTTAGGAGGTTAGTAGCTGCAGCATCTCTGTGCCTAAAGCTGAAAATTTTCCTCCAAAAACTCGGCATACTCTTCCCCACCACTATCAGCCAACTCCTCACTCTAATCCTTTGAGCCCTCGCTCTCTCTTTCTGTCAGCAGATAGATATCGCTTTTCTACTCTCGGTGTCTCTTTCACACTGTGCGTGTCTTGCACCCAATCGCAGCGTAACGAGTTTGGCTGTTTTCTTCTCTCACTCTAATCTTTTCGGCACTAGCTCTCTCTTTCTGTCACCAAATGGATTTCGCTTTTCTATTCAACTCTCGCTATCTCTCTCACACTGTGCGTGTGTTGCGCCCAATCGCAGCGTAACGAGATGGGCTGTTTGCTTTTATCTCCCTCCAAAAACTTAGCATACTCTTTGAGTCCCAAATGAGTCTGCTCCGAAAAATCGCCCCATCTTCTCATAGAATTTTCGCGCATTACCACAATCGGCCAACTTCACAATTTCAAAGAAGAGAGATCGCTCTCTTTTTCTGTCACCAAATCGATCTCGCTTATCTCTTTAACTTTCCCTATCTCTTTCACACTATGCCATGTGTTACGCTCAATCGCAGCGTAACGAGGTGGGCTGTTTGCTTTTATCTTCCTCTACGCTTAGAAATTCCTCACGTTACTACCTCTTTTTTCAAGGGCAGTTAGTAGGGAGCTTGATATGCCATTCTACAGTTCTCTTATGTTCTTTTTTCAAAAGTGCCCTCAGAGAGCAGGCTTGCATGTCGAGTAGAAACCTCGTGTACATGGCTTTCGCGATTGCAACTGCTCGACATCTAGGTTTACTTGTATTTCACGAGGGCCTAACTGCCCAGCGGCGGGTTCGTTTTTTTTTTTTTTTTTGCTGTGATAAGTGAGTGGTTGGAGTTCAATGGAGACATATCCTCGGTCAGCCAGTCCGAAGACAGCCATGTACCTTGCGGAAATCCCTTATCACGAAATCTGGTGCTAGAGATCACCATATTTCAGGCTGAGGTGCAGGCAAGAAGCCCATTTGGTTGAGTTTTGTCATATAAGCTAAATTTTCTGACTTTGTGCCTAAGATAAATTCTATACTCGCCCGAGTGCTAAAGTCGCCAGGTACAATTTTGACCTCATAGCGTGTAAAAAAGACAACTTTGGTCACATCCTTCTTATTCTGCCCTTCTTCTTCCGTTGGTGTACGAGCACAAATCAAATTTCCAAAGCAATATGTTGAAGAATTTCGCTTAGCTGCGAACTATGTCGACACATTCATCCACATAAATGGGGTAAATGACAAAACTCGGCGGCTGAGTCTCTCTCCCATCACTAATCCGACACCGAATTTGCGCTCCCCTAAATGAAAGCTGTAGTAAATGCCACCACCATTTACACGTTTCCGTCTGTGCTCGGTCCATATCAATCCTTGGACGGCAGTGATGAGCGCTTTTACTCTAATGAGAGATCTCTTCAGCTGGACAGCTGTCCAGTTAAATGACCGATGAATGAGATGTATGCTCCCAAATTGGAATCTTTGGTACATATCATATGGTCGCCATCAAAAGTGGAGTCTCTCTTTTGCGAGTTCTCTTTGAGCTTTGTATTTAAGCCAACTATTACATGGCGGATCCCAAGCCTAGTGCAAATCTCGATGGCCAAGGAGATATAATTTGACGCTAAAGTATAGTATTGCTACTGTAACTGTTTGTAGAAGGACTAAATTCCATCTATGTGTTTGACTTTGTGCTATCTTTTACCACCACGTCTCAGTTCAATTGAGTCAGGGCATACGTGCAAAGTAGTGTACTGTCGAATATAGAGGTTACACTAAGACATTCTGCAGCTGACTTTCTGAATACTTCGGGCTCTCTGGCATATTTTTATGCTGATGATTCTTAAATGAACCGGGTAGTGAAGTATGCAGTTCGAGCTACTGCAGACTAGAGCCTAGCCATTATAGAGGATGAAGTCGCCACTTTTTGAGGAGGTGAGTTGAGATAGCCGGTGAGGTGGCTAAAGAGTTCGATTTTTCATAAAAGAACGTAACTAACGACTTTTCAGTGCCATTCAGTTAGGTGAAGTATGAAGAAAAAACGCTCTACCAGAATTGCAGGGTTTGGAAACGAACTGATTCCTGCAGAAAAGCGCAAAATTATGTGTAAAACATGTAAACCGAAGCTAACTAAGTACACACTAGCGATAAAGAATCGATCTCCAGGCGGTTAATAGCGCTTTTAGTGGGTTCCGTTAGCGTTTGAGCACATCAAATGCAAAAAATACATAGAATGTGTGATGACGGTAGAAGAAACGTAAGCTGTAAGTGCCGAGATTGCGGCAGACAGCGGTTGAGCTTATTGGTTGAGGAAAAATTTATAGAATATGGAATTAGCAATGGAAAGAGAGTAGATCACAACTACTTCAATTGGTACTTTGAACTATTGGAACGGAAGGAAGTGTAGCAGCATAGCACGATCGGCTAGCTGAGACTACTCTACGATTCAACTAGCTCAAGGGGAAGTTGCAAACTTTGAAAACTGAGTTTTTTTGGTTGAGAAATTTCATAAAAAATTTAATAAAACATATTCATTAGCCGTGTGTGCTAAATTATTAAAAACAAAACGCTAAAGAAAATCATTTAAACAATTAGAAGCATAAACAAAAGCATTTGTAAATACCTAATAACACTACTTAAATCACTTTGCTTACTTGCTGCCTTGTTTCGCTATTTTTTGAATTTTTCAATACCATAAATTTTGTTAATTCATTTTTAGAGCGTCCCTAATTTTCTATATACTAAAAGTAGTTTTTAAAAAATTTTTATATTTTTTTTAATAAATTCAGTTATTAAAATTTTGAAAATATTTTTAGCTTAAAATTTGTTTTATTGTAAATTTGAAAATTACATAAATAATAATATAATTATTAA
Source organism: Neoceratitis asiatica (assembly GCA_030068015.2). Classification (NCBI taxonomy): domain Eukaryota; kingdom Metazoa; phylum Arthropoda; class Insecta; order Diptera; family Tephritidae; genus Neoceratitis; species Neoceratitis asiatica. Next base: position 98,735,813 of record CM061524.1, on the reverse strand, counting down.
TACAAAATGCATGTGCTTGCTAAATATATATTTATTTAATTTTTTTTACATTTTAACAATAAAAATAAATTTAAAATTATAAAAGCAGTAAATTTCAAAATAAAACCAATATATAAAAAAAATTTAAGTAATTGTTTCTTTAACTTAATTCAAAAGTAAAAAATTATCTGATTTTTTATTGATATTTTTAGCAAAGAATTTTATAAAAATATTTATAAATATTTATAAAAATAAAAAAATAATCAATAAATATTATTTAAATAATTTTTTCTTTAACCTTATTTAAAAATAAAAAAATTTTTGATTTTCGATTGATATTTTTTGGCAAAGAATTTTATAAAAATATTTATAAAAATTTATTAAAAAAAATAATAAATAAAAATTATTTGAAGAATTTTATATTTAATTTAATTCAAAAATAAAAAATTAGTTAATTTTTGTTTGACATTTTTTAGCAAAAATTTTATGAAAATATTTATAGAAATTTATAAAAATAAAAAAATAATCAATGAAAACTATTTGAATAATTTTTTCTTTAACTTAGTTCAAAAATAAAAAATTATTTGATTTCGATTCGACCTTTTTAGCAAAGAATTTTATAAAAATATTTCTAAAAAATTATGAAAATAAAAAAATAATCAAGAAAAATTATTTAAATAATAAATTTTTGATTGACTTTTTTTAGCAAAGAATTTTTTAAATATATTTATAAAAATTTATTAAAATAAAAGAATATAAATCAAAATTATATAAATAATTTTATCTTTAATTTAATTCAAAAATAAAATATTATTTGATTTTTGTTTGACATTTTTTAGCAAAGAATTTTATAAAAATATTTATAAAAATTTATAAAAATAAAAAAATTATAAATAAAAATTATTTAAATAATTTTATCTTTAATTTAATTCAAAAATAAAAAATTATTTGAGTTTTGTTTGACATTTTTTAGCAAAAAATTTTATGAAAATATTTTTAATTAATTTAAAAATTATAATAAAAAAAAAATTGTAGTTCAATACACCATAAATCAGCTGCCCCTTCAATATTAAATATCTATGACCAACCAGAACAAAAAACAAAAAACCATAGAAATAAAAATCACCTTTCTTCCGTCACATAAATTTTTGACAAGTTCCTTTTAAAAATCCATAAAATATACCCTCAAGGCATAATTTTATATATATCCCTGTTTTATACTTGATTTTTTCTCTCTTTCGAATAGTTTTACAAGACCAAACTCTAAAGCTATTTTAACGCGAACAAGTGGTGATAAAAAAATATTTTGTCGCAACATACAGCAACCTCCCTCACTCGCACTCATGCACACTCGCATGCACTTGCGTGTTTGTAGTGTGTAAGTGGTGCGAAATGTGACACACACAAAAATAGAAAACGATAAAAAGGGAACATGCGCTTCGGGGCTACAGTGTTGCACAGGAAATTGTACGCGAGCATTTGTCAGATGCGACTAACGTGTGCTGTCTAGAAAAAAAACACAACAACATCAACTACAACTACTTTCAGTTAACGCATTGTATGACAAGTGGTACAAAATGTACTAGTTACACTTAGAGCAGTTTTGGATATAGTTAAAATTAAAAGCAAAACACGAAAAGCCAAAAAAAAGGCACAAAAAAATTATTTTAACGCGCCATATCCAAACTAGTTCACAACTAGTCCAAATTTTAGAAGGTTAATAAAAAGCAAAAAACGTCCATATTTTTCTGATAACATTACATATTAGAACTAACAGACCAGCTTAGACCGCACCAGACCAGATTACTAGAGCAGGCCAGACCAGATTACAAGAAAAGACCAAACTGGATTACCATATCGGATCAGATTACCAGACGAGACGAGACCAGATTACCAGAGCCGACCAAACCAGATTACCAGACCAGATCGGACCAGATCAGACTACCAGAGCGGACCAAATCAGATTACCAGACTAGATAAGCCGACACCAAATGATCAGGCCAGACCAGACGAGATCAGATCACCAGTGCCAACCAAACCAGATTACCAGACCAGACCAGAGCGGATCATACCAGACCAGATTACCGGGCTAGACCTGCTTATCATACCAACCCGAACCAGATTATCATTGTTTTCCGTTTTTGAAACTTCGAAAGTAAAAATTTTCCAAAACCTTACTTTAAAGCAAGTAATATTAATGACAGAGGAGTAGTAACTAAGGCCGGTTACTTTCCGTTCAGTGCGTAGTAAGAGTTTAGAACACAATAATATACGAAATGCATTAAAAGGAGGAAACTAGTTCATAACTAGACCAAATAAAAATAGTTTTTTTATTATTTTATAAAAAATTTTCTTTGGTTAATTATTTTCAATTCAGTTCGTAGTAACAGTTTGGCGCGATACAATAACCAAAAAAAAGCATTCATTTAAAACTAGTCCGCAACTAGTCCAAAATGTTCCAGTTTTTAATGATTTTTTAAGAAACAGTGAAGCTTCCTTTTTCACCGTTTTATGATTTCGAAAAAAACCAAAACCAAAACTACTTCAACATAAACTAGTCCCTAACTAGTTTTAAAATTATTATATAAAGCTACATTTATCCCCAACTCTCCCCCATCAAATTTTTCTAGCATAACTAACTACTACAGGCAGCAGCAACGCTCGCATGCTCGTGCTCTTCCTTCCGTGTGTCAGCATCCGCAGCGCCATGCTGCATTGCGTATGTGAAACGCTTTTTTTTTCTTTTTTTTTTTTTTGGAACATTGTTGCACAAACGTATACTTGTTGCAAGTAGGTAAAGTTGTAACACATTTTGATAAACAGATACATATACATATGATTGCGGGCGTCACGAGCAGCAGCCAGCCACGTATTCCCCCAGCAGCACTATTTGGTGCATGATAACAGCAAAAGTTGCAATTGCAATGTGCAAAAAAACCCTCCAATTTTTTGTAATTCATATGCAAGTATGTAATTGTATATGATATGTTATGCCCAAAAAATGTTGCCAAAAAAAATTAAATAGAAAGACATTTTAATAGTAACATTTGCTGGCGACATTTACATCCGCGGCGAAAGTAATTAAATTATTTATTTAAATTGATATTAAAATTGGTGGGTTAACAGCGTCAAAAAAAAAACAAATAGGGAAAAAACTGTATATGTGCAGTGTGTGTGAAAAAATATATATCAAGGACGGCAAGGACGGCAATAAAAATTATGAACAGCACAACTTGGGTGGCCGCAAAGCAGCGCATGAAAATATATATTTTTGTTTATTTACTTATAACATTTATTTCATATCCCTTTGCCATTTATTTTTTATTCACAACATTTTTTTATTTCCTCTTAATGCTTTTCCATATGCAAGCGCATTTAATTGCGCACTTTTTACCAATTCAAAATATTATATGACGCTGTCAGTTGAGTCATTTCCGCATGGTTTTTTTGTCTCATGCGTGGTTAACAATTTTTTTCTTCCGCTCAGCAGTGTATTTTTTTTTAATGGAAAATATTCATTTTAAAGTGTGTAAGGAGAGCAATGAAAAGTTTTCATACAAAGCTCTGTGTATGCTCATTTATTAGATAATCCCAGTGATTCGAGTTAGCACAAGAGAGCTCGAGAAAAATTTTTCTCATTATTAACGTCGAGAGAATAAATATATATTAGAAAATAAGGCTACAAAAACATTTAACTTAAATTTTTTTTATTTATTTTTTTATTAATTTCAATTATTTTTTAATTTCTATTTTATTTTATTTAATTATATTTTAATTTACTTCTATTTATTTTTTTTTTTTAATATTTTTTTTTTTTTTGATTCATTTTATTTAACCTAGCCTAACTCTTAAAGGCCACTCTAGAATTTTCGGAAAATGGATTTTCTTTCTTTCAAATGATACATTATTGTCTCAAAATGTTATCTCGAAAGTTTATGACAGATAAAAATTTCTACATGCCACATTTTCGTTCCCTAGTTGAAGACCGTCCGGTCTAGGCTCCCTAGTCTACTCAAAACTTTAAATGCGTTTATCTCAAAACCGCTTTTTTCAAGTTGGCCGGAACCATAACTCAAGCAATTTACAATCGATTCACTTGAAAATTTGACAACACCTTCAAAAATACATTACCTAAAGAAATACGTAGGAATTTTTTTATCTTGAATAGTTTTTTTTTAAACAAATTTCGAACAGTTTTTTAGGACAAATTGTTACTTTTTCCTTTAGACCCGGCATTTTGTCAAAAATTCATATATTGAAAAAATCCTAGGTACTTCTGTAGCTATTGCTATTTACAAGCGGAAACCGTACTACAATACTTATTAAAAAAAAATAAACCGACCGTGGTTCCCAAAAAAATGGAGACATCCTAGGGAGAACGCTATATAGCCGCCATTTTTAAATTAATATTTCTTAATAAATGGTTATAAGCAGTTAATTATATGTTTAATTAATGCCTTTTGTCAAAAGTCAGATTGAATTTAATTGAAATTAATTTAATTTATTTTATTTTATTTCGTTTTATTTTATTTTATTTTAATTTATTTTATTTTATTTCATTTTATATTATTTTGTTTTATTTTATTTTAATTTATCTTATTTTATTTTATTTCATTTTATTTTATTTTACTTTAATTTATTTAATTTTTATTTTTTAATTATTTTATATATTTTTTTATTTTATTTTCACTATATTTTTTTATTTTTATTTTATATTATTTTTTATTATTTTGTTTTATTTTATTATTTTATTATTATATTTTTTATCTTATTTTATTTTATTTTCTACTTATTTTATTTCATTTTATGTTATTTAACTTTACTTTATTTTATTTTTATTTTTATTTTTATTTTTATTTTTTTTTATATTTTTATTTTTATTTCTATTTTTTATTTTTTATATATTTTTATTTTTTTTCTCTTTATTTATTTATTTTAATTTATATTATTTTATTTTATTTTATTTTTTCCCTTATTTAGCTTATTTTATTTCATTTTATTTTGTTTTATTTTATTTAACTTTTTTTTTAATTTTTTTATTCCTTAGTTTTTTCTTTTAATTTTATTTTATTCTAATTTAATCTAATTTATTTTATTTTATTGTATTTTGTTTTATTTTATTTTATTTTTTTTTTTAAATTATATTTCCTTATAATTTATTTTGTTTTATTTTAATTTTTTATTTTTTTATTTTTTATTTCTAATTTTCTTAATATTTTTCTTTTCTTCCTTTAATATTATTTTAATTTAATTTAATTTTTGTTATTTTATTTTTTATTGTATTTTATTTTAATTTTTGTAATATCATTTCAACTTTTTTTATTTCTTTATTTTTTAATATGTTTTAACTCAACTTTTTTTTCATTTTATTATTATTCTTTTAATTTAAGTTAAATTTATTTTATCATGTTTTATTTTGTATCATTTTATTTTATTTTATTTTATTTATATTTTCCCTTTTTCTATTTTAAATTCTTATTTTTTATTTCAATTTTTATCCATTTCTTTTTTTTTTTAATTTTTTTTTATTATTTTTTTTTTTTTATTGTTTTTTTTAAACAATTTTGTTTTAATTTTTCTATTTTAAATTTTTTTAATTTTATTTATTTTTTTTAATTTTTTTTAAATTTAATTTAATATACTTCATTTTTTTATTTAATTTTTTTTTGATTTTATTACAACTTAATTAAAAAATTTTAATTTTTTCTTTCAATTTTCCATTACTTTTAATTTTAATTTAATTTATTTATTCTGTTATATTTTGTATTATTTTATTTTATTTTATTTTAATATTTCTTTCCTTTTTCTATTTTATTTTTCTTTTATTTGTATTTAAATTTTTTATTTTTATTTTTTAGTTATTTATTTTTATGCAATTTTGATTTTATTTTTAATTTTTTTTTTTTTTTGTTTCAACTTATTTTTTTTTTCAATTAATTTTTTAATTTTTTAATTTTGTTTTATTTATTTTTTTATATTAATTTACTTTAATTTATTTTTTTTTTTAGTTTTTATTGTGTTTTAATTTAAAATTTTTAATTTTTTTCTTGCAATTTTTTATTATTTTTTATTTAATTTTGTTTATTTTCTTCTGTTAAATTTTATATTACTTTATTTTATTTTATACTGTTTTAAAATTATTATTATTTTTTTATTTTTTCTATTTTATTATATATATATTATTCTATTAATTTTTAATTTTTTAATTTTTTTTAATTTTTTTTATATTTTTTTCCTTTTTTTTCATTTTTTCCCATTTCTTTCTTTTATCTTATTTTATTTTGATTTATTATTTTATTTTATTTTTTATTATTTTTTTTAAATTTATATATTATACTTTCTTTTCTTCTTTTTTTCTTTTAATTTTATTTTAATTTAATAAATTTTAAGATTTTTATTTTTATTTTTATTGTTGTTTTGTTTAATTATTTGTCTTTATTGTATTTTATTTAATTATTTTGTTTTTGATATTTACATTGTCAAATATTGTTACACATATCTGTTGTCATTTTTACCACAAAATGTTAGTATGTTTTACACTGCCAGATTTTTGCATTCTACGTTTCAGTTACAAACACGGCGCAAGGTTTTCAACTTTCGACTTTGAAATCACTCCCCCACTTCGCATACACAATAATTTGACTGACAGTTGACAAGCACATCATATCATTGTTTATTTTATAAATATTGTTATTAATAAAATATGCAGTTTTAGTTGTTTTTGTATTAAATTTTCATTATTGATAATTAAGTTTTACGAACAATTTAACGTTCACATTGACAGCTGACTGATTTCTGTTAATTACTTTTTCGAAATATGTAAATGTCAACTGCGTGCAAGAGAAAAACAAATTGAAATCAATTTTTGTTTGATTGTATTAAATAATTAAAATATAAATTAGTTTGAGGTATCGGTGATGGCAAAAAATTAATAAAAAAATATATCAAATATATACCTGTAATGGCAACTAGGAGAAAAAAATCTAATTAATTTTTTTTTGTATTTACATATTTTTTTATTATATACAATTTAAAAAAAAAAAACTCCAACTTTGAACATTAATTGCTTGAGAACGGCAATGGGCCGTGTATACCTGCTTTTGCTAGTGATTAGAATTTGTTCCAAAAATATTACTCATACGCCCTGGTTTGTCTGTTAACATTATGGATTTGCCACCAAAATTGCGGCTAAGGTTATACGTATAAAGATTTCGTGCAAGAAGACACCTAGTAAAAATTTGCCAAGAATAATTTTCAAAACATTTTGATGCTCTTTGGTCTAGAGAGATAAGAATTTCTTTTATTTACGTAAACACCACAAAACTTTGACCGCTGCCTATAAGCATGCCTCCTGCATAAGCCAGTTATTATCTCAGTCTACATATGTACATATATGTACATGCCGCCACGTGTGCATAAGTATTTTAAAGTCGGCAACAGATTTTTCATAATAAATTAAAATAAGAAGTACGTTAAACGTGAATTTTTTTTTCGATGTCAGTTTGTTCTTTCTTTCAACATCTTTTACACTCATTAAATTTAATATACATTTATTTTATCTTTTTTTTTTTGTGCTCAACTCAAGCGCACCCCTAAATGGTTGTGAGAAAAGTGTTATTGTATGGCGAAACGCAGACAAAAATTGCCACTTAAAATTTATGCTGCTGATTTAAGTATCTTTTACACACACACACACACATACACACTTATGTGCATATATGCATACCAGAGCATACATTGTTATATTTTATTATGACACTTTAGCATTGTTGTTGTATTACTTTTGTACTTAATTTTTGTTTTTCTCCAGCGGTTGGCGCCAATGGAGTTCATTATTGGCAAACTCTGTTTTAAAATAATATTAAAAAAAATTCAATAAACTGTTATATATTGTGTTTCGAAAGCGATAAAAATTTATTAAAGATAAACGATAATTTCTTGAAAGAAATTACAAAATTGGCAGCTTGTTGAATCAGACCGGCATAAACCTTGAAAAAAGAACTTAAAAAATTCAAAATTTGTTGAAACAGGAAAATTCTAAATGTTGCCTACATTTAGGCGCAGAACTTTTTATTAGAGTAACGTCAAGGGTATTGTGATGTTTGTTAGAATTGCCAATTTTAAACCTTGCATTTTTTTCATTAGACGAAATTAGATTATGGCTTCGTCACACTAAAGGGACGCCAAGAATTTTGTGATTTTTTCTCAGAACTGGAGTATTATTGAGTATATGGCTCAAACCAATTTAAAATTTTACATCTTCTTCCTTGAATGAAAAATATATAGTGTTTTCGTCAGACAAACACAGAACAGTTTAATTTTTTTTAATATTTTAGTTATTTAAACAGTAGTTTTGAATTCTTTTTTATTTAAAAATAATTTTTTAAATATTCTAATTCAACAATGTTTTTCCTAATTATTTTTAATAAATATTTATATTTATATAAAACATTTAATTTCTACTTTTCTAAATTTTTTTAAACTTAGCAGTACTTTTTTAATTTTTTTATTGAATAAACCTTTACAAAAAAAATAAACTTTACCTATATTTAGGTGCCCTAAATCTGATTACAGTGACGTTAGGATTTTGTCAGAATGGGCGTAGTGAACATTAAATCCAAAATTTCAAATTATAAAATTTTTTTCTTAAACGAAGAGTTGTAGTTTTTCTCTCAAACATCGGCAAACCAATTTTAATTATTTTTTTCTCTATTTGTTTTTAACTTTAGCAGTATTTTTGTATTTCTTACTAAATTAACAACTTTTTTTTTTTTTTTTGATAACATAATATTAATATTTAATTTTCGAAATTTTTTAAGGTTAAAATTAAAAAATTTTTTTCAAACTCTTCTCTATTTATATAAGCCATACAAAAATTAAAATGAAATAAAGTTTTTTTCTGATACCTTCCATCAGTGAACGTTGCCTACATTTAGGCGAACTAATTCTCACAACAGTGGCCTCTAGAATTTTTTTGATTTTTATCAGAATTGAGGTAGTGAACATAAATTTCAAACAAATTTCAAATTGTACAATTTTTTCCTCAAACGAAGTGTAATAGTTTTTCTCTCAAACATCGGCAAACCAATTTTAATTATTTTCAAAAATGTTTTGTAACTTTAACAAAATATTTTATTTCTTACTAATATTTAACAATTTTTTTAATTTCTTTTTATTTATTTATTTTTTTTTTTATTTTTTTTTTTTTTTTTTTTTTTTTTATAATGCAATATTAAATTTTAATTTTCAAAATTTTTTAAGGTTTAAATTAGAAATATTTTTTCGAACTCTTTTCTATTTGGATAAGCCATAAAAAAATTCAAATTGTACTAAATTTTTTTTTTTCTAATACCATTTGACAAGTAAACGTTGTCGACATTTAGGCGCCCTAATTATCATTGCAGTGACGCCAAGAATTTCGTGATTTTTATCAGAATTGCGGTAGCGAACGTAAATTTCAAACAAATTTCAAATTGTACAATTTACGAATAGAGAGCACAAAGAGTAATAGTTTTTCTCTCAAACGTCAGCAACAACTTTTTTTTAACTTTAATAGTACTTTTTATTCTTTTTTAATTTATTTTTTTATTTTATTTATTTTTTTTTTAAATATGTTTTTTATTTTTTTTGAATAATTTTTTTTTCTAATTTTTAAGCTTCACCAATATTTTTCATTCTTTTTAATTTAACAATATTTTTTTTTAAATATGTTTTTAATTCTCTTTTTTTTTTTTTTTTGATACAATATTAATTTTTAATTTTGAAGATTTTGTTTAAATTAAATATATTCTAATTACATAAATATTTTCTAATTACATAAATCTTAAAAAAATTAGAATGAATTCAGTTTTTTCTGATACTAATATTTTCTTTTTTAATTTTTAATTTTTTTTTTTATCAATACAATATTTTTACAACAATTTTTATTTAATATTGACAATAATTTTTTTTTTTTTTTCAATATAAAAATTGCCTACTTCTTAGCTCTTTACGCGCTAAGAATTATATTTTTTACGCCACTAAATATTAAAATTTTTCAATTTATCCCATAAAAAACTAATTTATTTTGAAATATAGTTTTTTTGACTAAAACGATTTTTTTTTAATTGTTTTTTTTTTAATTATTTTTTTTAACGTTTCTTAAATTTTTTTTAATTATCAATTTTATATTCAATTTTTTTATTTTTATTAAAAAATCATTTTTATTTTTATATATATTTTTTTAATTTAAAATCTTTTTTCATAGCGTTTTTTATTAATTTAACAAAAATTTATTGCATATAAAAATTGTCTCCATTTCAAGCGTCACATTCTATGCGCCACCCAAGCAACAGGCTGAATAATTTTATATTTTTTTGTCATTTATTAACTGTTTATTGCCAAGTTTTAGGCGCTGTGGCTGCTGCAAATGAACCACAAAATATTTTACGACAAAGCTAAACTCACTGTCAACTGCCTGCAACACTTTACACACACTCGAACACTTTTTTATGCGCTCATGTTAAGAACACAGCCAGTCTCTCTCTCTCTACAGCGCCTAAAAATATACTATATTTATACAGTTAGTCATTATATTTTTTTTTCTGCTTTGCTAACAGCTATAATAGAGCCATGCTTATTTCCTAAATGAAAATATATTTCCTTTGCACTTTGTCTCGTTTGCTTCGTACTTTTTTTTAGAAGAACAACAACAGCAAAGTAAATAAAATCCTTTACCATGTTTTTGGTTGTTTGCCGCTTTGACGCTTTTGTAGTAACATAATTTTTTTAGTCTCTTTTTTTTTGTGGACGGGGGGTGGGAGAAATATATTTTTCTTAACCTCAACAGTCTGCTTTGAAAGTCCCGTTTTTTTTTTTTGTGAGTTTCCCCATTTTTTGTCACTCTTTGTACAAACAACTTGTTTACAAGCCAAAAACATGACCACAAATCACACGCACACTTAACATATACAGACATATAGTAGTAAGACATTTACAGAATCTGAAAATGCACTGAAGCCACAGAAATTCAAGATTTTCATAGCAATAAGCTGCTAAAACTATGCCACAAGCGGCACATGAACAGAAGAAGAAGAAGGAGAAGAATGTAAGGAAAATTAAATTGTCAGCTTGCCAAAAACTGTCTCCACAGTAAGCTCTATGCTAAAACCAATTTCGCTGTTAACTTGCGTCAATCGGCATGTTTATCGCTTCGGGGTGCAGGACCCTACTCTATACAGAAGAGGCCAGCCCCTCGGTAGCATTCATTTCTTCTACTGGTACCACTGCTAGCTAGTATATGGAACACACCCACGTATATTCTCCGTCACAGACAACAGCTCGCTCAAATGTAATGGACCTTCCCCCACCGATTACAGAAATCAGTAGGAAAACTTTTATATACTCTCAACAATGTTATTTCCTTCTGGAGTACCGCCGCGTTGGAATACCTCTCATAGACTCGTTTTCATTTCTCTGTTTGGCCAGCATCTTGAGGTGGGACTACGGCTGGTATTATAACCACCCTCCCTCTAGCAAAAATATGTGTCTTCAGGAGCTTCATCATAATCAAGTAGTGGCTTGCAGTTGTCACACAGCTCCGGGGGACTCTTAATTATGAAGCGGACGGCTGCAACGTCTTCGACTGAGTTAAGGCCACCCTAAAAAATAGCTATTTCGAAGCGAGTAGTGTGTCTATCTGAAAAAGCACTTATCTGATAACGATGCAAAGATGAAATTTAACAGACCATCACTGAACACAGCCTTCAGTTGTTCTGAAAACAATTACTCTCTACTGGTCCCCAAGCGAAACTTATAGCGTAATTAAAATAACGGGTAACAGGTACAGTAAGTTATACCATCCATAATGATTTCTAAGGCCTATTAGTCCATAGCTGACCCTTACAGTTGAACTCATGAGGAAAGAGTGAATATTTTGCTTTTTACTTGATTTAGACGATTAGCGTCCTCACCTGTCCTCAGACGTTGTCCTGTATCTGAGGGCTTTACGTTTGTTGTGCAGTTAGCGCTGAGCGCAGGTGACATCGCCCTTTTCGCTTTGATGCGAATTATGAATGTCAGGACTCGGCGACTGAGTGTGTGTCTTACCGCAATTCAGACGCAATTATTTATAAAATATTTCTATATAAAATATATATTAATTTTTTTACAATTATTTAAAAAAAATTTTTTTAATTTTAAAAATAAAATATTTCTTTATTAAATATATATTAATTTTCTTACAATTATTAAAAAAAAAAATTTTTAATTAGAATTTTCTATATAAAATATATATTAATTCTCTTACAATTATAAAACGAAAAAGAAATATTTTTGAATTAAAAATGAAATATTTCTTTATTTAATAAATATTAATTTTCTATGTTAAATATATATTAACTTTCTTACAATTACTAAAAAATTTAATATTTTTTCTTTAAACTATTAAAAAATTAAATTTTTTTTTTAATTAAAATATTTTATAATAAATATATATTAATTTTTTTACAACTATTAAAAAAAATTACTGTATTAAATATATACTAATTTTATTTCAATTATTAAAACAAAACAAAATTGTTTTAAAAAGTAAAATATTTCTATAAAAATAAAATACTTCTATAAATAAAATTAATTTTAAAATAAAATATTTCTATATAAAATACATATTAATTTTTTTACAATTATTTAAAAAAAATATATTAATTTTCTTACAATTATTAATAACAAAATTTTTTTTAATTAAAAAATTAATTTTTTCTATATAAAATATATAATAATTTACTTACAATTATTAAACACAAAAGTAAAAAATATTTTTGAATTAACAAATAAATTATTTCTTTATTTAATAAATATTAGTTTTCTCACAAGTATTAAAAAAATAATTTTTTCTATATTAAATATATATTAACTTTCTTACAATTACTAAGTAATTCAATATTTTTTCTTTAAACTATTAAAAAATTTAAATTTTTTTAATTAAAATATTTCTATAATAAATATATATTCATTTTTTTTACAACTATTAAAAAAAATTAAATTTATTACAATCTAAAAAAATTCTGTATTAAATATATACTAATTTTTTCACAATTATTAAAAAAAAATTTTTTAATTTAAAAAAGTAAAATAATTATAAAAATAAAATATATCTATAAAAAAATTTATTTAAAAAACATATTTCTATATTAAATACATATTAATTTTTTTACAATTATTAAAAAAAATATTAAATTAAAAATTAATTTTAAATCAAAAAAAGGATTTCTATATTTTATAAATAAAAAAAATTTTTTCTCTATATTTTTTTTAATAATACAATTAATTTGTAATATTTTTGCCTGCTTTGTTTATAATAAAAACTTAAATATTTAATAATTTGGTAATAAAAAATAAAAACAAAAATAAAAATGTTAAAACAAATTTAAAAAAAAATTTAATCAACTTTATTTATAACTGTTGCTTGGAAAAAAATATAATCACGAACTAAATATTAAAATAATTAAATAATTAAATAAAATTTAAAAAAATTAATATATTTTAAGGCATGAGTTTCGCATGAGTTGTCTCATATGCTTGTTGCATATTTTCAGTATTTTTTTTGCTGTTAGATAAATAAAATGATATAAAAAATGTATGTAATGACACAGAAAATTTCAGTTATTAAAAAAAATAGTTTTCTCTCGCTTTTTAAAAAAAAAAATAACTTTTTAATTTTTTTTTTCAAATAATTTTTTTTTTATACGTAGCTCTTAATTTTTTTTTTTTCACTGCTCTATTTCACTTCTATTAATACTCTATAATTCAAGTACATTATAATTCTGGCTGCATATGTAAAGCAATTGTATATATTTTTATTGCCTTTTTCCTAATTTTTTAAGCTGCTTATGAACCAAGAAAAAACAATTTTTCTAATGTAAAAAATTCCAAACATTCTGAATCATAAATTCTCATAAACCAAAATATCGCAAATTCATTTTTTATTATTATTTTAGTTATTTATAGTATATTTGATTAGAATTTAGCGTATTTATTGGAGTAAAATTTTGGATATGATATGAAAATAATAGTAAAATATATAAAGTATATAAAATATAGTATAATAAAATATATATATATATTGAAATAAAATCAGTTATATTTATGTATTTATATATATACAAATATATTTAATTTTTTTTATAGAAAATAAATTTTTTTGAATATAGTTACAAGATTTCTGGCCAAAGTTTGATATGCAAAAAAATGTATAATAATTATTATCTCATGCGAGAAAATTTCACGAAATTTTTACCGCAATATTTAAAAAAACAATTAAAATTACTAAATTAATTAATTTTATTTAATTTTTTACTCAAAAAAATTCAACCGCTGGAAATCTTGTTACAATATATATATGTATTTTATGACTTAAAAGTGTTTTATTTTGTATTTTTTATTAAATTATTTATTATAAGAAATAATTATAAATAAATTTATTTAATTTTATTAACCCACATAATTTTTTTATCTCAACTTCTAAACACAACAATCTGCCAACGAACCAACAAAAAAAAATTATGCGGAAAAAAATCAAACAACAACATTAAACAGGAATGGAATGACTATAATTTACGTTGGAATGAATCAGAATATGGTGGCGTGAAAGATCTGCGGATAACGCCAAATAAGCTGTGGAAACCGGATGTGCTGATGTACAACAGGTGAGTAACAAGTTTAGAGAGGGTGGTCAGCATAAAGGAAAAGGAAAAACAACAAAAACAGTTAACTTGAGTAAAAAATACAGAAAAATGCTTACGGCGAGCTTTTGCATAGGAAAGTAAAATAAAGAAAGGAAAAAATGGCAGCAAAAATATAAATAAAACAAAATAAGTGAAAATAATAGAGAAAACAGGACATAAGTTGAAAAAAAATTAAAAAATATTTAAAAAAAGGAAATTTAATTGCCTAAAGAGCTTTAAGCTTGTGCTCATCATTTTTTCTCTCTCTTAAATAACACTAGCAAACTACAAGCATACTTTAAGGGGTTCTTAAATCAAATCTAGAATATTTATTTGAATATATGTGTGTGTATTTAATCTAAACATTTTTATTCGGAGTATACGAATTTAGGAAAAAGACAAATTATGCAAAAGTGAAAAAGAAAACATTGTTTTTGCCAACAAAGGTAAGCTTCCCACCATAAATATGCTTATTTTACTGTATGTATGTAAAAATATATATTTTTTTTTTGTAATAGATTAAAATTTACTGCTTTAATGTGCATTAAGCATAACAAACTGCAACCCGAATTGGCAGTAGTACAAATACTGTTATTAACTATTTTTTTTTTGTTCAAAGCTTTCTGCTTTCCATATTATAACCAAAAAAACCCAAGCTTTCATGCCCACTATAAGTAGATAGTGCTTTCATTTATTTTTGATTTAGTGTGTTAAAAAATTTACAGCTAATAATATTTATAACAGTTCATAGATATTTTTAATTTCAAGCAATTTAAAAGAAAAGCTTACACAAAAGCTTTACTTTTAATATTTTAAGCTCGCATAAGAAGAGTTTAAAATATTTTTTTTTTTTCGTTTATTATATGAAATGAAACAAATTATTGTGCACTTTTTACCACTGTAAAATACACTAAATGCAAAAGTGTTTGTATTTGCAAAATGCACTTTATTTTGTTTTAACGCAAGTAGCTTTTGCAAAAGTTCTCTGCGTTCTGTCGAGTATAAGCGTTAAGTTCTTTTCGATTGTTTGTTTTAGCCGTTTATTTGTTTGTTTTTTCTGTTGAATGTTTCAATAAATGAGCAAAAAAGTGCATAAAAAGTAAGCTTTCACCTGCTTAGTTATGCATATTTCAAAGCGAAATGTTTAAAGTGGAAGCTTTTGCACTTTTACAAGCCAAAAGTTTATGTAAGAATGAAAGCTTTAATTAAAGCGAATAACTTTTAGGAATGCATATTTTAAGAACTCTAGACTTAGCAAACCAAAAATTTGTTTTGGCGAAATAAATAGACTAAAGCTTCCACAAAGCTTTACTTTTTTACTGAAAAAATATGATGTACATAAGGTATATATGCTATAGGCAAAAATTAACAATTTTCTAAATAAAGTAAACAAAAGCTCTCCAAAGCTCTCTTGAATAATGCTACTTTTGTGTTTAATAACAACCAATTGAATATTTTTTAGGATTTCATAAGCCAAAAATGGAAAAAAATGTTCTAATTTCAAAAAACAGAATGCTCCAAATGAAGCTTTTGACTTATGCATATGAAAAATTATGTAAGAGTACAAAATAAAAGTCTATACACCTTTTAAGGCTCATTAAGTCAAAACCAGTAAGCAATAGCACCTTATTTCGACCACTATTTCTACTGTGCTCCTTCACAAGGTAATAAAATTCAATTAAGCAAAATAATGGAATAATCTCGAAAGCTTTCGTTATTTAACTTACATATCAAGTTGATGGAATGCATCTGAAAATTACTAAAATGCTGTTGATTACTCTTCTGAAGTTTTATCTGACTTTGTGCTTTTGCAAAACATTTTCATGGCTTTTGCTCTTAACTGAAAGCATTTTTTTGGTAAAAGCTCCGCAAACTCATACATTTTAAGTATAGTTCCCTAATAAAAGCTTTATTAAGCACTTTTCAAGCTTTTTTCTAATCTCAAAAAATACATCAAATTCAAATAAGCGTGAAAGCTCAAATGTTTTTCACTCCTTTAATAAAAATTACCTTCGAAAAAAAGCTGCCTTGAATGACCTTTTTTTTTAATCTCCAAATGTAAATAAAATTCAAAAAATTTCCTTTGTGGGTAAAAGCTGAAAATCTTTGAAATTCACTGCTTTCGAAATAAAGCTCTCCCTACTCAAAAGCTTATATACTTAAAGCTTTTTTCAAAACTCAAAGGGTACATAAAATTCAAAAAAATTGTATGCATAAAAGCTCAAAATTTTTTCAGCCCAATGACTAGGTAACACAGTTCATTCTAAAAAAAAGATTCCAAAATGCCCTGAAGATTTTTTTTCAAAGTTAAACATAAAACCAAAAAAAATAGTATGCAAAATCACAACTCTTCAACTCAATAACTACGAGTAGGTGCTTTTCTTAAATGAAATATTTTTAAGCGGTTCAAAATTTGTTTCCAAAACCCAAAATGGAAACAGAATTCAAAAAATGTATTTATACTTAGAAGTTCAAAAGATTTCTAACCTTGGTAATACATTTCTTTCTAAATAAAAGCTTTCTTTATTGCCTAAAGAGCGTTTGGAAAGCTTTCTTTAACGCGAGAGAACCCTCAAAAAATATTTTTATGCATAAAAGGCCAAAAGCTTTCCAATACACCGACCTTGTGATAAAGTTCTTTACAGATAAGAAGGTAAATGAACGCCGTAAAGCTTTTTTTAAATACTAAATTTTTTATAAAACTAAAACTATTTTGTTTATACCTTAAAAACTGACTAGTTACAAGGAGCGTTTTCTAAAACCGCTTAAAGCTTCTTTTTCAAATCCCTAAAAGCGCATAGTACGAAAAGTATTATGCTTATAAGTAAAAGTTCAAAAGCTTGCTAAGCTTGGTAATACAGTACTTTCTGAAGAAAAACAAATTTTCCTGAACTTTTATAATAGATTTTTCAAGCTTATTATGTAAATTTAATTTAAAAAAAGCATAAAAGCTCAAAATTGGTTTAATCTACTGATTTAGGGATGTAGTTTTTTATTTGAAAAATCTTACATAATTGATTTAAAGCTCTTTTTCAAATCCTAAAGTATATATAAAACTAATTTCCTTTATTTATGCTTAAAAGCTCAAAAGCTTCGCAGTGCACTGACTTGGTAACAAAGTTCTTTCTAAATAAACGCCAAAACGCCTAAAAGGTTATTATTCTTGAATTTGTGTATAAAAGCTCAAAAGCTTTTCGAGACACTGCCTTGAAATATGCCTCTCTAAGTGCAAAAAATAAAGCAAAATAAATGCAAGTAATTTAAATATTTTACATTGATCATATCCACTCGCTATTTTCATTATACTGCATAATAAAAAATCAATAAAAATGCAGTTAGTAAAACAAAAATAAAACTAGCAGTAGTAACATGTAAAACAAGGAAAAAACTTAAAATTAATTAATTTTATACTTTACTGGTATATTTTTTATTTTTTTTAATGCACAATTATACAATTTATATATAAAAAACTAATTGGCAGTGAAATTTTTTAAATTTTCGAAATTTTCATGTTTATTAACGAAAAGCGCGCTATACTTGAGCATTGGCTATAAGTATAGACAATTTAGTATATTTAGTGAAAATTATATAGAATTATTTAATAAAAATTGATTAATGAGCCTCACAAAATTAGGCACCTCAGGACGCCCAAAACTATGCTTTAAATTGTACGCTTTTAAAGCTCACGAGCAAAAGTGTTATAAAAAGTTGTGCATAGTTTTAGGCGTCGCACTTGTTTGTGCTGTGAGGCTGACAATTTTGTGAGCGCAGTCAGAATAACGCTACACTTACTTTGACGCTTTTTTTTTAATTTTTTTATTTTTATAACATGTAACTATAGACGAATGATAATTCAATGTGTCTACGTTGCTTATGACAAACAAAAGGATGTTTGAATGTGTTTTGTGTCTATTTCATTATCTTAAAAACAAAAACTAAATGTTTATACACTTTTATTTAAATTAATTTTGAAAAATAAATATTTTAATTTTTTTTTTTTATACTAAAAAATTATTTTAAAAACTTTTGCTGTTTAAATGCTCAAATTTAAAGTCAAAATGAGATAAACAGCATTGCACATCAACCAATTAAAAACGAAAAAAAACACACGTAACAAAAAATTATATAAACTTTTATATTAAACAAAAAAAAAACAATTTTTTTTTCAAACCTAAACCGCCAACCGAAATAAACGTCGAAAATTTGTTTGATTTCAATAAGAGTAGTTTACACGCAGTGGTCTAGTGGGAGTGTACATTGTCAGCTTGCCGTTTATGTGGGCCTCACATTGTATGTCTGTACTAAATATTACAATAAAACAAAATAATAATAATTTATTTAATATTATTATTAATAAAGCCAACAGGATTTTACAAAGCAAACATTTAAAACTAAAATTTTTGCCCAAAAGTCCAAAAAATAAACAAAAACATATGCCATCCTATCTAAATAAACAATTTAGCGTTAAAAAATAAATCTAAAAATCACAAAAATTTTCAAAAAACAAATACTTTACTTACCTTAATAACAGTTACGCAAACTGCACACGCACAACACCCACACACACGCCCATACACCCAACCCAACAAGTTTAACCAGCATATTATGCAAGTTGTTGTTCCAAATGAAGGACAAAAATTTTATTAAAACAAAATTTTTACAAAATTTTATTGAAAAAAATGCCAAACACCAGACTACACCGAAATGTTTGAAATTTTCCAGCAATGATGATAAACAAAAAAATTTACATATTTGTTTTTTGCGAAATAAAAATATTAAAAAAATTTTCCGAAAAATTTTTGAAAATTATTTCCATAAAGAAATTTGAAAAAGAATTTCCATCAAAAATTTAAAATAAAAAAATTACAAAAAAAAACTAAAAAAAAATTATTTTTTTTAATTTAATTTTTTTTTTTTCAAATTTTTTCAAAAAATTATTTGAAAAAGTCTTTCTTTTTTCTTAAATTTTCAACAAAAAAAAACAAATTAAAATAAAATTTGAAAAATTTTCAAATATATTCAAAAAAATTAATTGAGCAACAAAATTAAAAAAAAAATAAAACAATAAATTTACCAAAAAAGATTTACACAAAAGTTAAGAAAAAAATTTCCATAAAAAATTAAAAAGAAAATTCAAATAACAATTTCAAAAAAAAAATTAAAAAAAAATTCAAACAAAATTGAAAAAGCATTTATTTTTTAAATTTCAAAATAAAATTACAAAAAAAAATTGTGAAAAAAATTCAAAAGATTTCCAAAAAAAAAATCGACAAAAATTACCAAAAAAAAAAAATTCAGAAAAAAATTAAAAATAAAAAAATTTACAAAAAAAAAGTTTAGAAAAAAAATTTCCGTAAAGAAACTTAAAACAAAAATTTTTAATTTAAAAAATTTTCCAAAAAAAAAAAAAAAGAAATTCCAAAAAAAAAATTTTAAAACCCCTTTTTTTTATATTTCCAAAAAATAAATTCCAAAAAAAATTTCAAAAATTTTTCCAAATATTTTCAAAAATAAAAATTTCAAAAGCGAAAATTTCCAAAAAAAAAAATTATTTGCATTAAAGCAAACGCAATTTAGCACCTTTGAAACAATACGCTGGTGTAATATAACTGGTTAAGCGGTCAATACTTGAATTTATTTACTCAAAAAAAAAAAAACAAGAAAAACCAACCGACTAAAAGTAATTTCAAAACCAAACCATTGCATGCTTTTGGGCGAAATAAATTGCAAGTATTGGCACACGATAAAATCAAATCCCTCAAAACTCTAGTAAGTAGTTGAGCATAATTATTTCAAATATATATATATATATGCATATATTTGCACTTCAACAGCAAGTGCAACATAAAAAATTTAAAAAAAAATTATTAAACGCGTATATAAAACCGCTAAATAAATAACTTTTCATGCAAACATACACAATTAAATCAATTTGAGTTTAAATAAGAAATTGCTTAAACCAAAAAAAAATTAAACAAAAAAATTTAAATCACAAAAAAAATCATTTAAAAAAAGTAATTGCAGCAAGCAATTTTGTTAGTTAACAGTTAGTTGCATACACACCTGCATGTATAAAAAAATCATATGTGAAAAATCATGCGTTCATCTATATGCATATATGCTCATACATACACATATATCAGCACTCACAACCAAAAGTAACCCTGCAGGGAGTGCGTCTGCTGGCAGTACTGCTTGATATTTGCTTGTGGCTTTCAATAAGAATCAACAGTGAGTAGGCAGGTAGGTAGATATATAGGTAGTTTGAATAGAATATCTTGCGTTGCACCTTGGTCTTAAGAAGGTCCATTGTGCTATCACTGGCGCTGAAATTCCCTCAAACTACCACTCTAAACCACCCTTTGATCTTCTTTCAACTTTTCAAGAGCGCAAAGAGCGAAGCGATGTCGTTTTGGTAGGCCGAGCGGCTTCAGCTCTTGCACAAGCTGTATTTTGTACGCTTTCAATTGAAGATCTCGATGTGAAATGCGCCAAGTCGCTCCATACGTCAGTCCGAGTTGATGCGAACGGCGCCGAATCGACTTGCCAGCGCATCAAATTCTAGTTGGAAGAGATTAAAATATCACTTTGAGGGTTAAAGAGCGCATAAAGCTCTCTGGATGCTCTCGGTTTCCTCCCCTTTTGAACTATTCAAATCTATAATTTTCTATTATTTTAATAATTTGTCAGAATCACACAGATCGGCCATCTTTTCATCGGCAGATTTTTAATTCAAGCTAGACTGTCGCGCGAACTATTGGATTTCAGTCCCCACTTAGAACAGGCATGCTTAATTGCGAGCAAATTCTTGAACCCGTAACTTGCAAGAGGGGGGAGGGCAAAAAGTGATTGTGATTTCCTACGCTGTCAGTGCAAGGCAATCAACCTCTCTCTGGAATTTCATTGCGCAGAGTCTTTAGTGGCTTTCATAGATCATGTAGCAGCCACCTTATTCACTGTCTCTCTGCTGCTTAGTAAATTTTCCGATATTGTGGTTGTTGTAACCGCAGAAAAATCCCCCAAATTGGTCTTCGGGGAATATTGCGGGAGTGAACGTCCTTGGCCGGATAAAAATCCGGGTCGTTCCGGTATAAAGACCCGACTGTCGCGGGAACTATTGGAGTTCAGTTGCCTCCTACGACAGACATGCCTTACTGCGGGTAAGCAGCGTACGTTAATGTGTTCCCCTTTGAATGTGACTTGAGAGAAGGATTCTCTGATATAGAGTGGGATCTTTGATCTATTTTATAAGCATATTGAGCTGTAGCCGAAGGTTCTAATAGAAAATGCATCCAACACCATCAATACCATAACAATTTTCGCTGAAATACTTTTGCCGTGCAGAGAGTGTAGCGAGCAGCTGCAGTTTTCTGTACGGCAGCCACCTTATCCACTCTCTCCCTGCTGCATTTTCCTATAGTAAGTTTCGCTGGCAGGCCGTCTACGTCTTTGTTCTCCCTTTAAATGCCATAGCAATTTTCGCTGAAATTTTTTTTATTGCAATGTCAAATGGTAGTCAGTTGAGCAACCTCTGGAGTCCAGCTGTTCGAGTAGTACGCTGCTACAGCACCAATAGTTTTCTGTACGAAATTTTACTCGTTGAGGTCCACCACACCAAAGCACCATTGGCTTATGTACCAATAAAAGATATCAACAGAACTATTTGGGTATGAGAAAACTAGTTCAAATCTAGTCAACAGTTTACTGAGTTCTGAGAATTTTCCGCAAGAAACTTTCTCTGCTGGGTTATCAAACACTCTGCAAATAATAATATACAAACAAAAAAAAACATCAACCAGCGTAGAACTTATATGTACATACCAGCGCACACACTACCCCAAATTCCCTTTGCCACTGCACAAAAAAAATAAAAAATAAAAAATAGTAAAAAAAATTTCACACTTCAGCTTGTAACTAATTGAATGGAAAGAAAATACAAATATTAACATACCGTTATTAAATTATGCGCCCACACACTCATACATACTTCATATACATATGTAGCTACTCATATATATATATATAAAATAAATAAATATTATAAATGAAACACACTAACACAAGCACACTTACATTCATTAAAAACAATATTAAAAATTTAATAAAAAATTACTAAAAAAATAAATATATTAACATAAGTATAAGTACATATGTATATATCCTTTACTCTGTACGTATAAAAATATATTATAAAAAAAGAGGCATTACCACATTTATATGTATGTATGTATGTTATGTTGTTATGTGTATCGTAAATTGTATTATATTTTTAATATATATTGTATTGCGCAATTTAAGTAAATTAAATTGTTGCGTTTTTTTATTGTTGTTGTGGTTATTTGTTATTGTTATTATTTTTCTATTTTTTATTTATTTTTTATTTATTTTTATTTTTTATTTTTTATTAAAAAAAAACATTTCTTTACCGTTTCGTGCCGTTGGGCTGCACACACACGCGCACACACACAAAATGAAAACGAATTTGTGCAGCCCTAACACCGTTAGTTGTTATTGTCTGTTAGAACTGTTTGCGTTTAACACGCACACACACACACCCATATATGTACGCCCAAACACTGGTTATTTGATTTTGTATACAATTTAATTTTACAGTTACGCTACGGCTTTCTTTTTTGTGTTTTTTTTTTGGTTTCAAGCAATATTTGTTCATGCTTTATGTTGTTGTATATATATATCTATAGCTATATTTACATATTTATGTTAGATTTAATTTAAATATGCGCACAGCGCATTTCTGTTAATCCAGCGAAGCTGCGTTTTTAATTATAATAATTCGGAGTTGTTGTTGTGTTCTTTTTTTTTCAACTTAAATAGAATTTATATGCAATTAATAACACTTAAGTTAATTAAAATTAATTCAATAAAAGGGCAAATACATTAAACTAATAATAAACAAGCGACATAGATATTAAAATTTTATGTAATTCTATTTAAAAATTATGTTTAAAACATTTTTTTTTAAATGCTATTTAATAATATGATCTAAAAAATTTTTTTCAAAATTCTGTTAATAAATTTGGTTTAAAAATTATATTTAAAAATTTTAATTCACTTTTTTTTCAATCATATTTAAAAATTATATTTAAAAATTTAAAAAAAAAATTATTTTAAATTTTTTTTAAACTTATTTTATATATTTTTTTAAATGCTATAAAAAAAATTATTTCAAAATCCTGTTAACAAATTTTATTTCAAAATTTTGTTAAAAAAATTTACTTAAAACTCTATTCAAAAATTGTAATGAAAAATTCTATTTCAAAATTTTATTTCAAAACTCTATTCAAAGTTCTATTTCAACAGTTTATTTAAAAATTTCATTTCAAAATTTTACTTAAAACTTCTATTTGACATTTTTTTATTTATATTTAAAAATTTTATAATTTTTTTTATTTCTATTTAAAAATTTTCATTTCAAAAATGTATTCAAAATTATATTTCAAAATTTTATTTAGAACTTTCATTTCAAAATTCTATTTCAAAACTTTATTTCAAAGTTCTATTTCAAAATTTAATTTCAAAAACCTATTTCAAAATTATATTTCAAAACTATTTAAAAAATTTATTTAAATTTTCTATTTGAATTTTTTTTATTAATTTTTGAAAATTTTAATAAAATCATTTTTCAAATTCTATTTAAAAATTCTATTCAAAAATTCTGTTTAAAAATTGTATTTTAAAATTTTATTTAAAAGCTAAATAGTATATTATAAAACTAGCTAATGTTTTCAATTAAAAAATATTAAATTATATTAAGTGATGTTTTTAATTACTAGCAATTAATTATTTCTTAATTCGTAATTGTACATTAATCTCTATAATTGAATGAATACCCTCAATGAAATAGTGGAATGGATTATTCTGAATTTTCAACATTTTACTATGAAACTGTTTCAGTAATGTTTCCGCAATAAATTTTGCCACCAACATTCCCTAAAAGCTTTTATTTAAAATAGTTTATTATGGGAAACCCCTCAACGTATGTTCGCAATAAATATGGAGTTTCCATTTTCACCTTTTTTTTTAGAGAAATTGATAAATCTTTCGGCTCATATCGTACTTTTTAGCTCTGCTGCAGAGCTTTTGATTTCACATAGAAAAGCTTTTGTTTCAAAAAAAATTTTTTTTGCCTTTGTTTTGTGAACTTATATTGATTTGCGATATACTGCCTTCAGGGCAGTAAAAGCTTTACAAATACTCTCTTCTTTCTTGATTCAAAAGCGCGAATGCTGGTGCTAATTTTAGTGCAGCCAGTCTCTTCTCAACTTGATATTTCTTCTTCTTTCTTTGATTTTTTCTTTCTTTGCTTTGCCAGTGAATACTGCATGAACTACTTTCAGATCTAAAGTATATTCGTTCATTCAGACGACATGAGCAAGTCAGCGTAACCACGGTTTATTAATTACTCTTCTTTATTACCATCCACCATCAGTCTTCCGAAAAGCTTTCACCAAGATACTCCCAAAGCCTACTCATCGGACGTTTCCATCGTCCAGGCAGTGATGCAGAACATGAAGTAGAACCGCAATGATAAGCAGCTTGTAGAGTTTGGACTTTGTTTTGCGAGAGAGGACTTTACTGTTCAATTGTTTACTCTGTGCAAAGTAAAAGCTGTTGGCAGGAGTGATTCTGTTGTGGATGCTCTGATTCATAGTTATTACTGTCAACAGTGACGTGGGAGACGAGTCGACAATGCGATGATGACAGAAGATATTTCGTCTTGCAGTCATTTACTACAAAACCTATTTCCTTGGCTTCACTATCCGGTCTAGAGAAAAGTCCACTAACGGCGCGGTTGTTGAAGCTAATGTTATCAATAATATTGACATGTGCCCGTTCAGCTCTAAGTCTTTTATTGTTTTCTCCAGCATTAGGTTGAATAGGTCGCCTTCTTTGGGTTCGCGGGATCCTTTTCTCACTCTGACTGAGTTTTTAGTATCCAACGTTAGCCGTATCAATTTTGCTGGATACCAAACTAAAATATATAGGTGCTTATCCTCTTCGTGCTGGTGAAGGCCAGCTTTCAAATCGATGAAGATATGGTATGCGTCGAGCTTTTTCTTTTGGGCGTTTCCCAAGACTTGAAGAATTGTGAATATCTGGTTAAGGATGATCCTACCGGGTATAAACCCAACTGTTGTTGCTGTTGTTGTAGCAATTCACTTAGCCCGCCTAGAGTCAGATAGGTCTAGTCATAGTAATCGAGGTCATCAACGTGAGGCCCATGAAGCGAACTATTTCGGCGGGTTCGGGCCAGAGGGAGAAGGGTGTTAGATGATTTGGGCTGATTGGACATGATAGATAGGAGTCTACTACATTACTCGCCTCCCTCGAGACAGCTCAAACTCTTCCACTGCTATGGGCGGTGCTTGGATTCCGAGAGCACCATTCACGGGAAGTTAGTTCAGAGAGGTGTTAACGGCAATCGTTGTCGTATGCGTAGTGAAGAAGTCCCAACTGTCACGATATCCGCTTCTAATCCAATCACTTCAGACTCTTTCTCTTGTAGCTGCAAAAGCGTTCCGCTTCCCTCTTAAGCGCTCGGATTTCATTGGCAGCTGTCGATATTAAGACTCCGGAGAGTACGCACATCTAAAGTATTCAAGACTTGTCTTCCATCTACCTTAATATGGTCGATTTCCAGTCTTTCGATCCGGCGCACAACCAAATGGCACAACGTAAGGCCCCAAACAGGTTGTGTATGTTTCCAAAGTGTTCGATGTGGACTCTGCTGGCTTACGCTGTTATTAAGCAACTTTCAAACTCCTCATCTTTACGAAAGCTTTAAAATCATACTGATTAAAATAAAGTTTACTAAGAAATCACTTTGCTACAATCTGTGTTAATTATATTTTTTTTTTTAATAAAATGCATAATAAAAATTAATTTATATTTTTTTTTAATTTTATTTGTTTATTAAATATATATTTATTTAAATCAAAAGCTTTAAATGCAATTTATATAGTAAACTTTATGGTAAACCATAAAGAAAATCAGCAAAATGTTTTAATAATTAATTATTAATTGCTAACTAAGCTATATTATGTTGGCAATATTTTCATAAATTTCATCAAATTAAATGCAAATATAAAAGAAAGGTAAATTCTCCTATAAACACAAACTTCACACGCTGAGCTTTTTATAATTTCCAAAAAGAACAAAGGCTTTTACAAAATTCAGATATATTCAAGCGCTTAAAAACTACTCAAAAACAAATTTATAAAAATATATTTAATATGAAAATTAAAAATCATTAAACAATAACTTAAAATATTGAATATTTAAGAACTACTAAATAAAATGTTTAGATAGAAAAACACTTATAAAACGTTGAAAATATTTATTTAATTGTATTAAAATAAATAAGCTTTAGACTAGCTCTAGTCTATTTAAAAAGCATTCTTAAAAAGAAATTTTGAACATATTAAACGTCTTCCAGACGAAAATTCAACTCACTCATCAATAAAAGCTCTATATATATGTATTCATGCTTCACGAAAATCAAGCTTCACTGATAACTATCTATTCATTTTATACTAAAAGCATAATATTGCCAATAAAAAACATAAAAATACATTTCAAAACACACGCAAATATCAGAATTCATGTAAACTTTCATGCATAAAAATAAGCTTTGAATATCTTGGAACTTCGCCGTCAAGTGGTAAGCTTGAAGTTTTCAATTACAATATGTTGTATACTTAATATACATATATATTAATGAAATATGATTTATATTAATGAAATATGGGTGTATTTTGTGTTTAAATTAACTGTATATATATATGTGTTTGTGTGAAAAAATATCAAAAACAAAAATTTTCATTTAATTTAATGAAAGTAACTAAAAAACGTATCTTACCTTTTTTAATGAAAGCTTTTACCAAGAACTTTTGCTTTGTGTGAAAGTTTTTAAAAGTCACATGTAAGCTTTCAGCATTATATATTTGTTAATGAGTTAGAGCAGCAAAAAAGTTCTCTTATATAAAAAATTAAAATAATTTTTTTTAATTAGTTGAGAGTGCAGCTTTCTATAAAATGAAAGCTTTTACCAAAAAAAAATCACTTTTGATGAAAGCTTATACAATTCACATTAGAGCTTTCAATATAATACTATAGATAGTAACGAACGATAGTAGAAGAGCTCCGTCATATATTAAATTAAATATTTTTTTTTTTTTTTGCATTAAAACACATTAATTTTCACCTTTGATGAAAGCTTTCGCAATTTAACTTTGCATAATGCTAATATCTGGTAACAAAGAACAGTAAAACAAGCTAAGAGGAATTTTCACTTCACATGAAAGCTTTAATACCGCAAACGATAGTTTTTAACAAAAAAAGCTCCAACAAATATTAATTAAATCTAGTTTTGTAGAAAACTATGAAAGCTTTTATAATACCCATGATATATGTTTAAATTGTTTAAGTTGTAAATTTTGTCTTTCAAAACTGCATAAAAATTAAAATTAAGTGTCTGGAATTTCCAATAAGTTAAAGCTTTTTCTAGCGTTTAAAGTTTTTGAATTATATCTAACATTTTTTGTTTAAGTATTAACTAAAATATTTATTAATTTCACATTAAATGCTTCAAGCAAAAGCTTTCGCCAGGAAGTTGCACTTCTTTCTAAGCTTTTTTACATCGCAGGAAAGCTTTCAACGTATAATGTTTGATAGTAAACGAAAAAAAAAGTTATTTCATATGTATAAAACCAAAGGTAGAGGGGTTTAAAATTAAAGTTTTACTAAGTTTTACTTCTTTGAAAGCTTTCACGAGTATTGTAAAAGCTTTTGATATTTTATCTAGAAGTTATATGATTCCTGAAAGTTTTTACAAAACACATGAAATATGTATAAGAATTAGCAACTACTTATATTTTAAAAGAAATTTGATGTTTTGCCTTCAAAAACTTTATAATATGAAAACTTACACATCTAGTCTTTCCACCTTTCCACTAAGGGAAGTTTTTTGCCGAGTTTTTAAAAATTTTGAATAATTTTAGGTAAAGTTTTAATAAAATATTTGCTTACATTCACATTAAATGAAATAATTTGTGTAACATAAAGCTTTCACCAGGAATTTGAACTTTTTTCCTAGCTTTTGCAATTCACATGAAAGCTTTTAACATATTGTGTTTGATAGTTAACGAAAAAAAAAACTCTTTCATATGTATAAAACCAAACGTAGAGTTGTTTAAAACTTTAACTAAGAAGTTTCGTTTTTTTTTTTTTTTTTTGAAAACTTTCACGAGTATTGTAAAAGCTTTTTGCATTTTATGCTTTAAAATGTAAAAAAATCGTAATATTTTCAAAAGCGGAGTTTATTCTTTTCTTTAAAACTGTATTATATATAATATTAAGTATTTAAAATTTACATTAAATAAATTATATAAAAGCTTTTACTATGCAATTAAATTTTCTTTACCTGGTTTTTGCAGCTTTTATTTAATAAAAAGCTAGGTTAAATTTTATATTTGTTGGCGCTTTTTTTATCACTTTTGTTGAGTATGAAATAGTATATATTATAAGCTTTCGTTTGTAAGCCTTCATGTAAAGTGAAAACTCTTGTTAGAACTCTTTATTTTAAACGAATTTTATATACAATGAAGCTTTTTCACTGTTCTAATTCCTTATAAAAAGTAATATGCTGAAAGCTTTCATGAAAATTTTAACAGATTATGTGAGGGCTGCAGTTTTCTTTTGCAAAAACTTCAACTCTCAACTGAAATATATTCATAAAAAGCTTTGTGGAGTAAAAAAATTGCAGACTTTAAAGCACAAAAAATACTTATAGAAAAATTTATGTAATGAATTCGTATGAATATAGTACTTATATGTATGTATATTTTTTATGTGTAATATTTTAAAATTAAATTAAATTTAAAAAATTTATTTTTTTTGATATTAACATTTTCAAAATTATTATTATTATTATTATTTTTTGTTTTTTTTTTTTTATAAATATTACTCTGAAGTTGAGCCATCAACGTCGCATTTAGATGTATTTTTTTGAATCTTTTTTTTTTTTTGATGTCATAGTTTTCAGTGTGGCTTGCTTGACGTTTTACAACACAATTCAGTACAAATTTACAACAACAAAAATATACATAAATATACAATTTATGAAAATCATATGAAATGTAAGTGTTGCCTGCTCAAAATTTCTTCATTCATATAAACGTACTTACATATTTATTAATACCTGTTCCTTTACTGTGTATATATGTACATATATAATAATAATAAATGTATTTTACTAACTCTACTTTGCAATTAAGTGATCTTTTAGCAAAGTTCCAATGATGAGTGAAGAAATTTGGAGTATTTTTTTCGAAAAATTTTGCTGATTTCCGTATATTGCTGATGTTCGCAGCGTTGGGTGGGCACAATTTTGTTGTGAACGAATTGAAAATTTTATGCGCAGAAATTTTTCTTTATTTACAATAAAAAAATATGTTTTGAAAAATGTGAAATTATTTCATTATAATCCTTAGAATATGCCAAAATTTGTCATATTTCAACTGAGTGCTGTTTTTTTCAGCAAATACTGAAATATTTGCTTTCCTTTCTGTCTTTCGCATCTGCTTATGTGTTCGTACTGTCCAATTCTTATGATAAATATTTTTTTTATATTATTCTAAAATTTTATTATAATTTCTGTTTAAATCTCAAAACCCCCACTTTCACTATTACCTATACTTTAAAAAATTTTCTGTGCCTAAAATTTTCAATTTTCCCCAATTTTAATGTTGGAATATTTTCACAACACGACCAGTCCGTTTAAATGTTTAGTGTGCCATTTAGTTTTAGTAAAAGAAAATATGTTATTTATATGAAAAAACGCTATAGTTCAGCATAATTGATAGCCAATAAGCTTTTAGAATTACGTAAAAGCGTAACTTGATTAAAAGAAAAGAGGAATTCATATATGAAAAATCGATTTCTGAACTTTTCTTTCAACTAGAATTTCAAACATTTTTTTTAAATATTTTTATATTTAGTACTGCTGGCATTGCGCTTTGGTGCAATTTTCTGCTGAATTTTAATTAAATTTTTTCAAAATTAAAAATTAATAATTTAAATTTATGGAGCACAATATTTTTCAAAAGTCTCTTGTTGAAAAACATTAAATATTTGGATAAGATACTTTAGGCTGTATGGCTGTAGGTGATTTGATTGAAAAAATTCTTTTTTAACTATTAATGTGCCCTCTCATCAAAAATGAACGTCTTAAATCAAATTTTCTCTAAATAACCCTAACTCTGGTGTAGCAGAGTGCTACCTAGGGTATCAGCGAAACCCCTCAAAAACCCCCTCTATACTCCGACGGCCTTCACAAAAGCTGAAGATCGTCATATATAAAGAAAAAAAATGCTGCAAGGAATTTTAAAATATCCTTTCCCATGGAGGTTTTGACCCTTATTTTGCGGGAATAAAAATCCGTGTCGTTTCGCTATAAAACCCCGACTGTCGCGAAAACTATTAGGTTTTAGTCGCCTCTTACGACAGTTTTTCCTTACCGTCAGGTAAATTCTTGAATATAGACCTGCTGATCCATTGTGGTACCAGATGAAGATT
Organism: Neoceratitis asiatica; assembly: GCA_030068015.2. Lineage (NCBI taxonomy): Eukaryota > Metazoa > Arthropoda > Insecta > Diptera > Tephritidae > Neoceratitis > Neoceratitis asiatica. The sequence continues at coordinate 98,704,536 of CM061524.1, read as the reverse complement.
GAACTTAACTCCAATTAAAGTAGTTGTCGTGAAGGACGTCAGCCAGAAATGCCGCAATTCTGCCAATCCCATTAAATATTTCCTTTCCCACAATGCCCTTGCGGCCTGAATCCTATGTTGTTGTCTCATCGGCTTTCTTTATATACCACAAAGATCTCCGTCTGAAGAATACTGCGGCACTCTGGCAGTTTGAAGGGTTGCCTGAGTTCTAGCGCTTGGTGGTAGTTTGTGTAGCCTTTCCTTGTCAGCGTGCTGCCTAAAATAACTCCCAGTTACTTGATATGTTCTTTAGTTGTTAGATCTACCCCGTTGAGTTTCCGTGGTTTCCATAGAGTGATATTGTATGAGGTTGATATCGTGCGTAGACTCATTGTAAAAAGGCTCTATTGTCTTTGCTACTGGGAAAAGCAGGGATAACGGCCGAAAAGACTCTACTTTGTTGACTGGTTTCCCCTGTTTCATTAGCTGGACCACCCTACCAAGTTCCCATATATAGTTTGGGTCGGCGCTGACAAGTTGAGGACCTTGGTGAGGTAGTTTGCTCTCATAAGATCCAAAAGTTTTAGCATCACCATGCTTATTCCGTCGATTTGGAGATTTTCGCCTTCTCGATAACCCTCTAAACCTCTTTTCTATAGTAATCAATAGCCGCACTGGTGTTCGGCAATTTGAGCAGGCGACGGATCACTTATCGTTTACTTTTGTCAACCCCAAAAGTGCAGTGAAAATGGACCACTTCGGATGCGACGAGGCGTGATCACCGAATGAAATTCCCACCCGGTCATCGCGTCTCGTCTGGTTAGAACATGATTAGACAGTGGTCCAAAGCTTGATTGCCACAGAGGAGAGATCTCTTGCTCCTCTCACTTGTTTCACTTATGCAAATTCACCCGTCGCCGAATCTCCAATTAGTGATCTCTGATAAAGGGATCTCCGGGGTAGAATAGGCTTAGTTATTGCACCTTAATGCCAATACCGCCGCTTTAGTAGGAAAATTTTGGCGGATTTTCGCAATTCGGCCTACTGGAATGCAGCGGACGTATAGTCGTGTGCGCGTTTTGGCGGAAAGTTCGTTCACCTTTGATGACGTCGGTTGCAGTTGGGAGAGCACTGAAGGCGTTCTAGGTAATTTCCGTGAAGCCGGACCAGTGAGCTTTATTGAAGTTGACAAACGTCCGGTGTTCCAAGGGAACAAAGTGTGGAGGCCTGTCAATCGAGACTATAAATGGGAAAATGTTCCAATGCGTTCTAATCCTGAAAAAAAAAATTTTTTTCAGAAACCCAATTTGATGCCCGAAGCATTTTTATATTTTTTTGTCGTTCTTTTCTAAAATATCTGAAATTTTCACACATAAATATTTTATCTTAAATATGTATATTTATAAATTTCCAAAAAAATCCAATTTTTCTGAATATTAAAATATTTAAGTTTTGAAAGAACCTAAAATAAATTAAACCAAAAATTATCAAAAAATATCAAAAAATTCAGATTAGTAACATAAACTAATTTATCAAAAAGAGGCTAACTTTTTAAATGCAATATAAAATGTATAAAAAAGTTAACCCAAAGAAAATCTTAAATGCAAAACAATAAAGCAAAATCTCAAAACCTTGCAGCAAACTACAACAAAAATGCTAGCCAAAATGCATTTCAAGAAACACCTGTAGTTGCGGTGCAGTACAATGTGAGCAAGAAATAAAATTAAATGTAAAAGGTGTGTGCGTATGTGTGCGCTTTACTTAATTTCTCTGCTTATCTGCTTGTGGAAACTTCGTCGTTTTTCCTTTGACTAGCACACACAGAAGGCACACAAGGCTTAAGGCAAACAAAGCAAAGTGGCAGCAACAGTAGCAACTGTTTATCATTTAAATACTATGCTTAACGGCAAATGTATATATATTTATTTATATATATATATATATATATATATATATATATATATATATATATATATGAATGTATGTGTGTATCTCGCTACTTATACCAAATGCCAATATAGCTACAATGCATATATACATGAGCCGGTGTTTTTTGCAACTTTTTTCTGTTATTTTCCTGTTCTTTGTTGTGCTGCGAAAAGCGCACACTGCTTGCTTGTAAGGCCTCAAGCAACAACAACAACAAAACTACTTACAATAACTAAGAGCAGCTAGGTAAGCATTTAAAAAAGTGTAGGTAAACAGAAAACGTTCTCTGTGGTGCAATTTTGTTGAATGGAGTACCCGAAAAAATGAATACAAAAATGCAACAAAAAAAACTAAAAAACAAAAATTATATACCTCAAAAAAACAATGAAAAGCGAGGATAAATGTAACAAAAAAATTTGCAACCAAAAACTTACACACCAAATATACCAAAACCACAAACAGGTGCGACTGGTTGGATGAGTAAAAAAGCAGATTCTATATATCACAGCCAAAATGATGGGGAAAGCAGTTTTCTCTAAAGAAAATGTAAAAAAATTAAGCAAATGCAAATTAAATTAAATAAAGTAAAATTGAAATAAAATAAATTAAATAAAACAAAAAATAAAAAATAAATATATTAAAATAAATAAAAACAAAATAAAATAAAATTAAATTAAATTTAAAAAAATTAACAAAATAATATAGAATGAAACAAAAATTAAATTAATTAAATAGTAACAAAATTAAATAAAATTAAATAAAATAATAACGAAATAAAATAAATAAAATCAAAAAAAAAAAATAAAATAAAATAAATTAAATAAAAATAAAAAATTAAATTAAATTAAATTAAATTAAATTAAACTATTTTAAATAAAATAATATAATAAAAATTAAAAAAAAAACAAACGAATGCAAAATAAAATCAAATAAAATAAATTTTAAAAAATTAAATTAAATAAAATAAAAAAATTAAATTAAATAAAATATAATAAAATAAAAAATAAATAAAATGATATAAAAAAATAAAATAAAATAAAATAAGATAAATATAAATACAACAAAATAAAATAAAATAAAATGATATTAAAAAAAATAAAACAAAAAAATAAAATTATGTTAAATAAATAAAAATTAAATTAATTTTAATTTAATTAAATAAAAAAAAATAATTAAATAAAATACAATAAAATGAAGTAAAATAAAAGAATAAAAAATTAAAAAAATAATAAGACAAAAAAAAATAAAATAAAACAAAACGAAATAAAATAAATAAAATAAAATAAAAAATTTAATAAAATAAAATAAATTAAATTAAATCAAATAAAATGAAACAAATTACCATAAATTAAAATAAAATAAAATTAAATTAAATTAAATTAAATTTAAAAAAATTAAACTAAATTAAATAAAATAAAATAATATAAATTAAAATAAAATAAAATAAAACAAAAACAAACTAATACAAAATAAAATAAAATAAAATAAAATAAAATTTAAAAATTCAATTAAATAAAAAAATTAAATTAAATAAAAATACAATAAAATAAAAAATAAATAAACAAATATAAAACAAAATAAAATAATATAACATAAAATAAAATAAAATAATTAAAAAATTAAAATAAAATAAAATGAATTCAAATAAAATTAAAATAAATAAAATAAAAGAATAAAAAATTAAAATAAAATAAAACGAAATAAAAAATAATATAATAGAAAAAAATAAATAAATAAAGAAAAACAAAATAAAAGCAAATTAAAATAAATAATCTAAAAAAAATAAAATAAAATACAATAAAATAAATACAAAAAAAAAATAAAATAAAATAAAATAAAATAAAATAAAATAAAATAAAATAAAATATAATAAAAAAATCAATATATAACAAAATTAAATTAAATTAAATAATATAAAATAAAATAAAATTTAAAAAAAATAAAAAATTAAAAATAAAATAAAATAATATAAATCAAAATAAAACAAAATTAAATTAGTATAATTAAAATAATATAATATAAAATAAAATAATTTAAAATTTTAAAAATGTATAATAGGAAATATTTAGAAAAAAATAAAATAAAATCAATTATTTTTATAAACAAATAATATAAAACAAAAAATAAAACAAAAAATTAAAATAAATTAAAACAAAATTGAATAAAATTAAATTAAATTAAACAAGCAATAATAAAATTAAGCAAATTAAAAAAGTAACGTTTATATATAAAAATAAAATAAAATGAATTATATAAAATAATATATATATTTTTTTTTGAGGAGTTTAAATTAAAAAATTCGAAATTTTCGCTTATTGGCTAAGGCATTCTACTCGGAATAGAAAACGGCCTATAAAATCTAGTTTTCTAAAGTATAAATGTTTAAAAGAACTCAACTCCTCTAGCTGAATATAATATTTTATTTTTTATTTTAGCCAGTCTACATCTTACCATTCTCGTACTTTAAAAACTCAGATCAAAGTTACAATACCATTTCATGTACTTGAAAAGGTATAAAAATGTCAAAAACAAACTTTATACAGAGGCAGTGAGCAGAAAAATAGCAGTCAATCTCTTAAAAAGGTATTTCTGTGTATATGTACATAGCTGTGATCGTCTACTTACGAAAATATTAGTCGTAAAAAATGGTTTGGTGTTAAAAAATCTCTATATTAGCCAACAGATATATAAGTATAGTCGCATATAGTAAAGCTCCGTAACTCTCTTGAGTGCGAAACCAAGTACCCGCAACAATATTAACGTCTTTCTACAACAACATTAACATCTTTTTTACTGTTATAGTGTCACTGTATGGCCCTCACTTGTACGCTTAAGCCAACAAATAAAGTGCTGTGGCTCTCAAGTACGCCGCGTTTACGCTCCCTTAAGCACACCGCAGTGCTATGAGTGAGATATAGATACGTACACACACACACACACGCACACACAGTCACTTAATGTATTTTCTACAGTTATAGAGTTAGTTGAAACTCCAAAGCACTCTTACCACACACACTCATCTACTAACCAAAGGTGTCATCACGCTACGAACCAAAAAGAAAAGTGGCACAGCACAGCACTGTAAGGCAACAACTACCATCTACACCTTTTTTTTTTTTTTTTTTTTTTTGAACACAAAAATTCGCAGCCATTCATACTTTCATTCACTGTTTCGTCCTGCGCTTTCAGTCTGGCCAAGTTTCTATTCATTCAGCATTTCACACATTTATTCTATGTGCTTTGTAAAGCATGCGGTAATTACAAAATAATTTTTTTTCATTAGCAACACGATTACCGCATTGTACTATGGAGCTTCGTCACTCATACGCTCCGTTGGCCATTTGTGTGCTAGTTGCACTTCTAGCGAGTTAGTTGTGTTTTCAATCGTCATTGTGCGTCCTTAGTGCGCTTAGTGGCTCACTTAAGTACATATGTGTGTATATATGTTATGCAAGTGCACAGGTTGTCATGTGCTAGGGTTGATCGATTTGGAATTAGTTTAAATAAATTATTATATTGAAAAATAAATAAAAATAAAATAAGATAAAATAAAAATAAAATAAAATTTAAAAAAATTAAATTAAAATAAAGTAATATAAAGCAAAATTTAAAAAAATAAAATAAAGTACAATAAAATAAAATAAAATAAAATAAAATAAAATAATATAAAATAAACTTAAATTAAAAAAAATAAAAAATTTACAAAAATAAAAAGAATTTAATTATATAAATTAAAAAAAAAATAAAATTAAAAATAAAAAATTTACAAACTTTAAAAAAATAAAGGAAAAAGAAAATTCAATTAAAAAAATTAAATAACTTAAAATAGAAAATAAAAAAATAAAACAAAATAAAATGAAATAAAAAAAATTATATAAAATAAAATAAATAAAGATAAAATAAAATAAATAAAATAAAATTATATAAAATAAAATAATATAAAACAGAAAAGGAAAAAAAATTATAAATTAAATCAAAAAAATTCTATAAACTTTAAATAAAATAAAATAAAATAAAATAAATTAAAATCAAATAACATAAAATAAAATAAAATAAAATAAAATCAAATAACATAAAATAAAATAAAATAACATAGAGTAAAATAAATTAATATAAAATAATATAGGGTAAAATAAAACAAAATAAATTTAAATTATTTAAATTAAATAAATTAGTTAAAAAAAATAAAATAAATTAAAAATAAAATAAATAATTGTATAATTAATGTGTAGTGAAAAAGACTCTAAATCCATGAAATGGCAGAAAAACGCATCTTTTTTTCTTTTCTTTTTTTCAAAAGTGAGATCAACCTTAATACCTCTGCATTGAAAAATAAACTTTCTCTAAATGTATATATATATATGTGTGTGCGTACAAATATTCACACTGTAATCTGCGGTAATGTTGGCAAACATATTTTGCTCTAAACGCAAGGATTTCAGATTTGGCACAGCCACCTGACACTCGCTTACACTAGCTCATTGGCTCACCGGCTCACTGGCTCGCTGGTTCTTTTAGCTTTCATGAGCTGACCATTTGTTTTAGTTTGTGTACGAAATGATAGCCACACGTACCCTTGCACATAAGCGCATGTTAAATTGTTGCTTTATTTACACAAATTGTGATATATTTGAAGTGACAAACACATGCACATACATACAAGTCGTGTATTTAGTACTTATTTACTATTTAGTGTTGCGCTCAGATTTAGAAGGCGCCGAGCAACAGCTGGTCTACAGCTTAGAGTCCATTGTTTCTCTGTTTCAAATACGAAATACATAAAATTCTGTAAATTTAATTAAACTAAAATCATTTTTTGAACTAGATCATATTCCCTAGTCAAATGTTTTGTTTCATTTGTACCATTTTTAAAAATACTCTAAGAAATATTAAACAAATTCTTAGTCTTCAATACTGAGTAATAAGAAAAAATATTTCTGGAAATTCTTAGTTAAAAAAAAAAAGATTCAAAATGCATAAGAAATTTATTTCTAGCAGAAATATCTCCATAAAACAAAAACTTAGCCGAAAAAATTACTTAATTTATATTAATTATTAAAATTCGGGTACAAAACAAAATTTTTTGAAAATATGTTTTGAAATAGAGTTGCCATCTGCATTAAAATTTTAAGACTAACCAATAATTTAACTCTCATGAATAATCCAGCTATATGTGCTTAGTTTCACAATCCGTCAAACCGACAGCTTAATAGAAAGAAAATTGTGTAATTAGAATTTTAAAACAACGTATACAGGAGGCTTACTATTGAAACAATTTATCTCGAGTAAGCTCACTTTTCCTTTAAAGAAAAATTAAAAATTAAGTCATTAAGTCAGGCAAAATATCAGCCCAACTGAAGAAAGAAAGAGACTAGGATATTGAAAATATAAATATAAAAATAAAAAAAGTAAATTAATAGAAGTAAAGTCTGAATTAGGAGAATTCAAATAAAATAAAATAAAATAAAAGAAATAAGAGTAAGAACGAAAACAGATATATCAATAACTTAAAAATTCAATATAAATAAAGAAAGAAATAAAAAAATTCCTCAAATAAAAACAAAAATAAAAAAGTAAAAATAATAGTTGATCCAAAAAACTAACATTAAAATAAAAACCAATATCAAAATTCAATAAAATATAAACACAAAATTAAAAAATTTATAATAAAAATAAGAAATGAAAGAAATCCAAATTATTTTGTGCGCCTTGATATTTTTCGAACAAATGGAGGCCTACAGTTAATTATAAGCCGCCACCGAACAGCCGCTATATGAAAAGCTTTTATTTCATGTTGCAAATACAGACAAATGGCTTGACAGGCCCCAAAATTTATATTAATATGTATTTTTTTTTTATATTAAGTTTCTATAATTTTTGAATTTGTTAAATAAAAATAAAAATAAAAACAAAAATACGATAATACAGATAAAATAGAAATTAAATTAAATTAAATAAATAAATAAAATAAAAATTTAGTTTAAAAAAATTTGTATAAATGAAAATATAAATTAAAATAAAAATTAAAATTGAAATTAAATTTTAAAAGTTTTCTAAAAACAGAAATAAAAATTTAATTTAAAAACATTTGTATAAATGAAAATATAAATTAAAATTGAATATAAAAATAAAAATAAAATTGAAATTAAATAAAAAAATAAATTAAAAAAACAAACGAACTCAAATAAAAAAATAAAAAAAATATAAAAAAATAAAATATAAAAAATATAATAATAAATATCAAAAGATTTCTAAAAACAGAAATAAAAAATTAATAATTAAAAATATGTATAATAAAACTAAAAAATAAGACTAAAAAATAAGACAGAATAAAAAGAACAAAATTCGGAAAACTTTAACGAAAATAAATAAATAAAAATTGAAAAACGAAAAAAGGAAAAATTAAATTAAAATTGAAACAGAAATAAAAAAAATTAAAATATGCATATGGAAATGAAAATTAAACTGAAAATAAAAATGTAAAATAAAATTAAAATTAAAATTAAAATAAAAAATAAAAAAGTACTAAAATAAAATAAAAATAAAAATTAAATAATGAAAATATTTTAGGAAAAAAATCAGTCTCTAAGTCGGCCGAAAATCGCTTCAGCGGTTACAAAGCGCTAAATATATATGTATACAAGCAAAAGTAAAAACTAAAATAAAAATAAAAATAATGAAATACGAAATAAGAATAAAATCAAAATAAAAACTAATATAAAGAAAGAAAGAAAAATAAATTGGAAATGAAAATGAAAATGAAGAATAAAAAATAAAATTAAAATAAAAAAATAATAAACGTAAAAAATAGAACTAAATGTAAATATGGTAAATATAAATATAAAAATAAAATGGACATAAAAATAAATGAGTAGAAACAATTAATTTCTGAAAAAAATATAAAATAGAGGATTAAAATTAAATAAAATAAAAATAAAAATAGAAATAAAAATAAATATAAAAATAGAAATAAAAATAAAAAACCAAAAATAAATTAAAACTAAAAATTTAAATTTAATTGAAATTAAAAAAAGCAAAAATAAAATAAAAATAAAAATAAAAATAAAAACAAAACTAAAATAAAGAAGCAAAAATAAAATAAAACTATAAATATAAATATAAATAAAAATACAAATGAAGATAAAAATTAAAACAAAATAAAGAAATAAAAATTTAAATTCAAATAAAAGCTAAAATAAATATAACAGCACTCAAATAAAAGTAAATTTAAATAATTAAAAAAATTTTAAATGAAAACAAAAACTTAAACAAAAATTTTAATAAGTGTAGAAAAAAAACAGAAAAATAAGTAAACGAAAATTGTTTGTTTTTTGCCCCATAAAACATGCTAAAATCAGTTAAGTTGCTTAAAATGTCTGTAAGTTAAAGAAAAAGTTGCTTGGATCTTCACTATGTTCAAATTCAAAATGCAAATTTATTTCTTAAGCAAAATATAAACATTTTTTATTACACAATAATCACAGAAGCAATGCATAATCTGTTAATTTTTTAAGGCTTAAAAAATATATTAATTTTTATTGAAACAAACTCCTCCGAAAATCAAAGAATTTCATCAAAGAAATTTGGATAAAATCCATTTAAAAAGTTCATCTTCCAATATTATTCTTATGTTAAAAAAAAAATATCAATAAAGATTCATTTCAGGTTTATATGTTAAGCCGCTTTTGTATTTGCGCCCGAATGTAGGCAACGTTTTTGTTACTGCTATTCTCTATGCAGAATTCCTATTTAATTTTGATGCTTTTATGAGTGAGAAAATATGAAAAGTTCATTGAATTGGAGTACGAAAATATTTCAATAAAATTCATATTTAGAAGAAGAAAAACTAAGAAGAAAGGAACAAACGGAAAGAAAAAAAAACTGATTTACTTTAAGGGTGAAATTTACGTTCATTAAAATTCACTTTAAACTAAACTTCCATTCGATTAAAACTCATTCATTGCCCAAAGTGTTGAAAGCGACAAATCACGAAATTCCACGCACTTCAATAAAACTCAATAATCCTTTCGCATTGCAACTGATAGCTGCCAGCGCTAATAGGTGAGTCAAAATGAGTGCGTGTATGTAAATACCACACGCTATACATACAAATATGCGTTGCAGCTATTCAACCAGTTATATGTATGTATATAAGTATATATATATATAGATATCGAGAGTAGTTTAGTCACTGAGCATTAATTTATTTGCAAGAACTTCGTCGAAAACCCACAACACAAATGCCATACAAAGTAAAACGCCAATAAACTTTCATTTAGCTAAATATACGTGTGTATGTATCTGTTTGTGTGTATTTGCGTTCACTTATAAATACACCGGCGTTCATAATCGCTGAGAGAAAATATTGTGATTTTTAATATTTTATATTACTTTTTTTTCTTCAAAACATGCCTTTAGCTCATTATTTATACAATTAAAAAAAAACAGCAAAAATCGAAAAAAGTTATATAAAACAAGTTAAAAAAAATGTGCAAAATGACGAAAATTTTAATTTTTTCGCTATGGATTTATACAATTTTTCAGCTTACTCTAAAATACTAAGAAATTTATTGAAATAAATTTAAATAAATAACAAAATATATTTTTTACTTACTAAAAAAGCAGATTTTTTACTTCTTTTTATAAAAATTAAGAAAACCAAAAACACAAAAATTGAAAATTGTGAAATCCTTGCATACACAAAAATTTTAACGCTGGAAAAACCCCATTAAGGGGAGATGGTGCTCTAGAGATTGTTAATTTCTGGCATTTTCAATATTTTTTGAAGACGACAAAGGGAAATTCCCTACATTTTTCAAGAAAAAAAAGCTCAGAAAATTCAAATCTAATGGGGAATGTTCATCACCATTCGAAAGAACATTCTTTGGCATTTATTTTTTGAAGATTATCTCTTCCAAATGTTGGCCGCAGCTACGTCTCAGATCGTCCATCTGTAAAGTGCAATTTTGGATGACTCGTCGAGCATTTCGACTGGTAAGCGGCGAATGACACGTGTGATGTTTTGCTCCTAGGTCTGAATCGAAGCGGGATTGTACGCATTGACTTTAGGCTTTACATATCTCTACAGGAAAATGTCTAACGGTGTGATATCACACGATCTTGGGCCCCGTCTTCTTGAAACTAAATGTGGTGGAGATCACGAGCTTCAATTTCAGGCATCATCATGGCGCGATAACGGTCGCCATTGATGGTTACGTTCTCACCGGCAGCATTTTTGAAGAAATTTGGACCGATGATTCCACCGGCCCACTAACCACACAAACATTTTCTTTTGTTCTGGATGAAATGGCGGCTCTTTAATCCCGTCAGGTTGCTCTTCGTCCCAAATGCGGCAATATTGCTTGTTTACCTATTCATTGAGACGGAAATGTGCCTCATCGCTGAACAAAATGTGGCTCGAAAACGTTGGATCTTCTTGGAACTTTTGAAGAGCCCATAGAGCGAAGCGATGTCGCTTGGGAAGTTCGAGCGGCTTCAGTTCTTGCACAAGCTGTATTTTGTACGTTTTCAATTTAAGATCTCGACGTAAAATGAGCCAAGTCGTTCCATACGTCAGTCCGAGGTGCTGCGAATGGCGCCGAATCGACTCTCCACGGTCTTCGTGTACACTCTCAGCTATGGCCGCTTTATTTTCTTCACTGCGTGCTGGACGTAGTGGTCTATTCGGTCGAATATTATCCAATAATGAATGTTGCGGGGGCTCATGATGGGTGATGGTGTTGCGAGTAATACGTTCAGTAGGCCGATTGTGTTGACCATAAGTTGAGCGAAGCGCGCGAAACAAACTCTTTACAGAACATGAATTTTCGTAATAAAGTTGAATGATTTGGAAACGTTGTTCAGGCGTAAGTCGTGCCATGATTAAAAGCCAAACATGACAGCTTGACACGATTCACGCGTGATCTGTCAAAAAAGGCTATTTAAAAAAGTAGCTCTACTTGGATCACCCTTTAAAAATCGTGGTGGTTTTTACCAAAAAAAATTGAAAATATTCTACTTAAAAAAAATTGCTTAAACATGCCCAAAAACAGCAAATACAACAAAGAAAAATGGTAAAAGTGACAGCTGTTTCCGAGATCACCACATCTCCTTATCAACCTTTCGTCTCAGGATTTTTTTTAAATATATTCTACAAAAAATACTAAAATTTCATATGAAAAGTATACAATTTTTTTTTAACATTATTTGCTACCAAAAAAAAAAATTTCCTTAAATTTTGCGTCGAAAAATATTTCAAAATTTTTTTTCTACTCTTCATACTTGCGCTCCAGTGTATATTTGTACGCCCACCACTGTTTTTCGTATATGCATATATACACATATATATACATATATTATGTTGATAACACCCAAATTCACCAAAAGTTACAACCAACCAAACATTATTCACTTTGTGGTTGATTATGCTCGCCTAGCTAGCAGCAAACATTTAATTAGACGCTAATAGTTTCAGCGAAATGCGTATGCAGTCGCTCGAATAAATACAAAATGTTAGAATGGTAAATATGCAACACATTCAAAGGGTGTAAAAGCGCTAAACACGTACATATACATGTACAAATACACGCACATAAACATACATGAGAATAAACGCTTAAATATACGAGTATATATATATATATATCTTCAAACTCAAAGCAATAGGAGAAAAAAGTAGAAAAGCGCTTTATTTAAAGTTTTTTAAATTTTTGAAATTAATTTAAATAATTACAGACTCTAATTTAGCATCCAAAAAATGCACGCCTGTACAACAGAATCAAAAAAAAAATTCAACAGTTTCAGTTTCTTAGTAGTGTCTCACAAATTTAATTTCTACTCTTTTTTCCTCGAAAATTATTGCTTTGAAGTATTGTGACCTGGTGAAAAATTTATCTCATGCAATATTTTTTTTTTTAATTTTTTTTTTTGCCTCTATATTTATATTACTTAATGCCAGTACATCAAATTCTAGTTGTAGGACATCAAAAAATCACTTTGAGGATTAAAGAGCGCATAAAGTTCTCTGGATGCTCCCGGGTTTCTTCCCTTTTGAGCTATGCAACTCTGTAATTTTCTATTATTTTAATAATTTGTCAGAATCGCACAGATCGGTCATCTTTTCATCGGCAGATTTTAAATTTAGTCAGACTTTAGCTACTACCTCTAGTCCCCTAAACAGCGAAGCTTCTGTGTGTCTAAGCTTCTAGGTATCTAATACGTGTTCTACATAAGTAAGACCGATAAGAAATTGGGTAGGTTTTTCAACGTCCCCTCAAGTGTGCCTTGTCTACACTTTCTACATGTCACTAATGTTTATACTGCTCAAGCAATGAGTCTAAAACAGCGACTGTTGTTGTCGCGTTCTTGTTGTTTTTTTGTGTGCTTGTTATTGTTGTTGTTATTGTCCAAATTGTCAACCCAAATTGGTATTCGGTGCTTAGTGCGGAAGTATTAGTGCTTGGCCTTATAAAAATCCTGGTCCCCCGACCCGACTGTCGTGCGAACTATTGCATTCTAGTCGCCCCTTACAACAGGCATGCCTTAGCGCTAGTAAATTCTTGAAACCCTAACCTGCAGGGGAGGCAAAAAAAAGTGATTCTGATTTCCTTCGCTTCCGCTGCACATGGTCTTGACGGTCCTACATTACGTCAAGGCAATCAAGCTCTTTCTGAAATTTCATGGCACGAAGTCTTTTGCGACTTTCAGATGGATTAACATTTTTGGCAAACTCATCAACTATTTCATTCCCCACAATGCTCTTGTTGCCTCGAAGACAGAAGATATGTACTTGTCTCACCACAGCCACCTTATTCACTGTCTCCCTGCTGCCGAGTACAATTTCTGATAGTAAATTCCGCTGACGAGCGGCGCACGTTTCTATGCTCCTCTTTTAATGCGGCTAGAGTTAAATATTTTCTGTTATAGTTTGAAATATTTCGTCTATATTGTATGCTTATTGAGCTACAGCTGAAGTTTCTCATAGAAAATTCATCCCACACCACCATCTATCCCACAGCAATTTTCGAGGAATTGCTTTACGATGCAATGTCAAATGGTAGTCAATTGAGCAACCTCTGAAGTGCAGCTATTCGAGTAGTACGCAGCGCTCCCGTTGCAGAGAGTGTAGCGAGTCGCTGATACAGCTCCAATAACTTTCTGTATGAAATTTTACTCGCCGCGGTCCATCATACCAAAGCATCATAGGCTAGACTTCACATAGCACCTAGCATTTGTTTGCATGTGCAAAAGGCACGACTGGCTTATGTGTAAATAAAACATATCAACTGAACTACGAGTATTTGGGTATGACCAAGCTCTGTGCAAAGTGGTTGCCGAGTGAGCTAATTTTTGACCAGAAACAACGACGTGTAGATGATACGGAGCAGAGTTTGGAAATGTTCAAGCGTAATAAGCCTGAGTTTTTGCATCTGTATGTAACAATGGATAAAACATGATTACATCATTTCACTCCGCAGTTCAATCGATAGTCATCCGAGTGGACTGCACACAATGGGCGCACTCCAAAGCGTGGAAGAACACAAAAGACGGCTAGCAAGATTATGGCGCCTGTATTTTGGGATGCGCATGGAATAATTTACATTGAATACCTTGAAAAAGGTGGGACTATCAACTAGGCGACTATTACTATAAGGGTTATTGGACCGTTTGAATGACGAAATCGCCGAAAACGGTCGCGTTTGAAGAAAAGTAAAGCGCTGTTTCACCCAGACAATGAACCGTGTCACAAGTCAGTGAAGTCGTTGGTAAAAATCCATGAATCGGTCTTCGAATCGCTTCCGCATTCACCATATTATCCAAATCTTGCACCCAGCGACTACTTTCTCCTCTCAAATCTCAAAAGAATGCTCACTGGCAAGAAGTTTTCTTCGAGTGAAGAGGTGATCACCGAGACTGAGGCCTATGGTTTTGAAAATTTGGAGGGTCACTATAAACAGTGTATCATCCTTGAATAGAATTATGTTGAAAAAAAAAATTAATTTTGAAAAAAAATTTGTTTTACTATGGGAAGTCCGGGACGTTTCAATTGATCTGTTATTAGTAGGAACACTACTTTTCTCTCCGAGAAGGAGGCCTATTTGTGGTTCGATTTAAGAGAATGATGATTTCCAGGATGATTTAATTGAGAAAAAAATTGATTTATGTTTAGATTTGGCTCAAATTTTAGATGATATGTCCAAATGGAATACTTTTGTTTCCCGGAAATCTCTTAAACGTCAAAGTGAAGAGTAAAAAAATTTATTTAAATTAAAATTAAGAAAATTTAATATTTAAGAAATTACAAAAATATTATCTCCCTCAGCAATGACATCTCAGTATACCAGTTTCCAAAAGCTTTCAGCCGTAAATACACTACATATATACGTATCAGTTTTTTTCCCCCCCAACATACAAGTGTAAAGTTACTAACAAAGTGCTAACAAAACTAAATTTATTTTCGAAATAAATCATATGAATGTACACTAAGCCGATAGAGAGCCAAGAAGGAGACAATTTGGTATAATAAGAAGCCTAAACAAATAGAACACAACAACAACAAGTGTGAGCAGCATATTAATTAGGCAGGAAAACCACAACTATATACATACATATATGTAGCAGGTCAATTGAAAAGTCCCCGACCTACTGTAGTAAAACAAATTTTTTTTGGTAAAAATCATATTTTTTTTATTCAACATAATTCCCTTCAAGCGTGATACACTGATTATAGCGACTCTCCAACTTTTCGATACAATTTTGGTTGTAGGATTTGTGCTTTGCTTCAAAATAGGCCACAGTTTCGGCGATCTCCACCTCTTCATTCGATGCAAATTTCTTCACAGCGTGGATTCATTTGAGATCTGAGAATAGGAAGCAGACGCTGGGTGCAAGCTCTGCAGAATACGATGGATACGAAAGCAATTCGAAGCCCAATTCATAGATTTTCGCTATTGATTTCACTGACGTTTTTTTCTTCAAGTTGGCGGTTTTTCGACGATTCCATCCTTAAAACGGTCCAATAACCCTAAATAGTAGTAGTTTCTGTTGATGGTCCTTCCTTTTTCAAGGTAGCCTTTGAAAATTATTCCATGCTCAACCTAAAATACAGACGGCATAACCTTGCCTGCCGATTATTGCGTTTACCCACGCTTTGGAGCGGGTTCGTACTGTGCAGTCTCTCGGATGGCTATAGATTGGGCTTCGGAGTGTATGGATGAAGCTATGTTTCATCCATTGTCACATATCGACGCTAGAACTCAGGTTTGCAACGTTGGAACGTCTCCAAACACTGCTCAAAAACCTCAACTCGTCGTTGTTTTTGGTCAAAAGTGAGCTCGCGCGGCGCCTACTATGCACAAAGCTTTCTCATACCCAAATACACGTGAATGATACAATGAGCTCTTTAGAGTGCATCCTACTTCTTTCAATTTCAATTTACGGTCTTTCAAAATCATTTTGTGGATTTTTTTATGTTTTCGTCGGTGAAAACCTCTTTTGGGCGTCCGCCGTCTTCGGTGCTCATTTCACCATGTCTAAACTTGGCATATCAATCTTTGATGGTTGATTTTGCTGAGGCAGTGTACGGAAACTCGTCATCAAGCCTGAACTTTTGCTTTATTTGTTTTTTTTACCTTTAAAATGCACAATTTTATCAACACGCGAAATTCCTTGTTATCCATTTTTTCCACAATAACGAAAGTTGCTTCACTCAAATTACTATAAAATTCATAAGCTAGTGAGCCGACTGCTCCCGCGTCTTTTGAAGGTTTTTTTTTTCTGCGGATGAATAGAAGAAAAATGCCTTCCGCATCATCATTGTGTCCGTCACAACAATGGTATGTGCCACTTGCAGGTCGCTAAACAAAACTTTCCTCTAAGGACCCACCCTGGAAACCGCTTTCGCATTACTTCAGGTTGGCGTTCCATTTTTCTCGTAGTGAGATTACATCTCGTCACCTGCGTCCAGGTCCCGCTTTTTCTGACATAAAGTTTGATATATTTTTCCAGTTTGCTTCACTCTGGAGCATTACTGGTATGATGTTGTCCGCGTCCTGCGGACCTACCAGGTTCCCTAGTGCCTCTCGTTCTGCTTGCGATTGTTCGCATTGAAAAAATATGTGGCCTGGACTGTGCTCGATAGCGTCATTGTATATACAGGACGGCTCTTCTGCTTTGCCAATTTTGTGCTGGTATTTTCAGAAATATCCATGTCCGGATAACATCTGAGTGTGACAAAGTAGTTCACATCCCCGAATTTTCCCTGTGTGCAGAGTCTCACGTCCTTAATTAGCCTGGCGGTACATCTGCCGCAATTTCCTCATTCCCAGCGGCTTTGCCATCGATTGTAGGTATCCAATTTTAGATTGTCTCTTGCGTTTTCACACATTCCTTGGTTCTTAAGGTGTCAAATTTTTTTCTTCTCTATTGCCAGGTGTTCTATAGGTACACTTCCACTTATCACCGGAACGGCTACACTTGACACCGTACGGTATGCTGAAGCTACCCTTAATGCTGCCGTACGATAGACTTTGACTATAGTCTTGCGCCGGTTTTCTTTCTTTAATGTATCTGCCCATAGTTCTGCGTCATAAAGTATAAATATTTATAGTTGCCGGCATCAGTAGTTTTCTTTTCTCCTGCTACGTAGATCCGCTGATGTTGGACATCAGCCTGCTGAGTCGAGATGTTATTTTAGAGGCTTTTTTCGCGTTAACTTAAAGTTAACCTTAGGGGCCAATCTTATGCCTAAATAGTTAACGACCCTAGGTGTCTTCAGATTGCCGGATAAAGTACGCATATTTATATCTAACAGGATGTGCTGCATTGTAAGTAGTAAAAGCTCGGTCTTTTCTGTTGCTAATTTGAGACCGCGAAAGTCTCTTGCCACAGTTGGGTTCGTATCATGGTTTAGTTTCCTTCGTTCGTCCTCTGTATTGCGGGTGGTGATTATTGCTGCAATGGCATCCGCATATCCAACTAGGTATGCATCATCAGGCATCTTGAGACTTAATATGTCGTTGTAACTGCTATTCCAGAGGTCAGCCTGCGTCTGACGTAATTCTGAGGTCGCGGGCACCGTCCGTTGTATGGTATAGGAGAACTTTGAAGGTTAGGGCTAAATAAAAGTCATAATAATTCTAGTAGCACCATCTATTTGTGACTGGCTGGTGACTTTCCAATTGACCTGTTATATTGACTATATATAAATATATATATGGATGTAAAGGGTGTTTTTTATAGAGGTATAGAACTTTAAGTTGGCATTACTTTTCAAGATGGCGACCGACTTAACAGCTGTCAGGTGATTTATTCTCAGTTTGGTTTGGCAATTCATCATGAATAGACTCACGCCTGAACAATGCTTGCAAATATTTCGTTGCATTATTTCGAAAATAATGGTTTTGTGCGGAAAACGAGATTACCGTTGTTCCCGATTTTCGTAAGCGAATTTTGTTTAGAGATGAAGCGCACTTCTGGTTGAATGGCTACGTCAACAAACAAAACTGATGCATTTGGAGTGAAGGTAATCCTCAAGTGTATATTGAAACACCGTTACATCCAGAAAAACTGACTGTTTGGTGCGCTTCTGGTGGAATCATTGGTCCGTACTTTTTCAAAAACGATGGTGGCCAGAACGTTACAGTCAATGGTGATCGGTATAGGGCCATGATTACTAACTTTTTCATTCCTGAATTGAATAACCATGATGTCCGTGGGGGATGTGGTTTCAACAAGACGGCGCAACATGTCACACAGCTCGTGCCACAATAGATTTATTGAAAGACACGTTTGGTGACCGCCTAATTTCACGTTTTGGACCTGTGAACGGCCTCCAAGATCTTGCGATTTAACACCGCTAGACTACTTTCTGTGGGGCTATGTAAAGTCATTGGTCTATGCGGATAAGCCACAAACGCTTGACCATTTGGAAGACAACATTCGCCGTGTTATTGCCGATATATGGCCACAAATGTCGGAAAAAGTCATCGAAAATTGGACTACATCCGCGCCAGCCGTGGCGGTCATATGCCAGAAATCATATTTAAAATGTAATGCCACAAGATTAACTTTCGGATAAATAAAATTCATGACAATCGAATAATCCATCGTTGTTTTATTGCAACTTAGAGTTCTATAACTCTATAAAAAACACCCTTTATGAATGTATATAAAAGCTGTAAGCAGCAACTCATGCATGGAAACATATAAATCCGAATAAAATGTTGTTTATTTGCTCTGGCCTGACCAGGCAATTAATATGGGCAGCTGTCTTTTATAAGTCTAACTTACATTTATATGTAAAATATGTACACATATATGTCTATATATGCATATATAGTTATGCAGCTTGTGGTAGTTTCTACAAATTCACAGTTCTACCTTAACACACACACACGCACAGTGGGCAAAGTAACCAAAAGTTGGTCAATAGTCCATAAATATTAAGCAATGTGGCAATGTGTGTGTGTGTGCGTGTGTTTGTATACAATATATTTTTGTATAGTAGTGTGAGTGCATAAATAATTTGATGTAGTACGTACTTACAGTATGTACATATGTATTTCTATACAGTTTCAGTTAAATGTGGGCTTTTAAGTCAATACATCTACCACAATAGAATATTAATACGCTTTGTTTGTATGTATGTATGTATGTATGTGTACGCTCGTATTTACACATCAATGCATTACTGTGTGCGTCTACACTAATTGGCGCACACACACAAATGCAAACATACAATCAATCATGCAATGCGTCTCGACTTTCTACTTACATACATAGTGACATACACACACACACACACAAACACACACACGGCATACAAGTAAGCAATTCGTTTGAAGAACTGCGCTGCGCTACCTGCATGCAATCATTCCTTCATTTCACAGTTTAATTCACTTCGTTTCCCCCGCAATGGCGGCGTAGTGATGACCGTTAATTTTCAGCCGAGGCCATTTGATTTAATTTTGTATGAAAAGACGCGCTGCGGCAGCGCGCAGGCTTTCTACCTTTCTAGGGGCTTTACATATATATATAGATCGTGATCCATTTCGAGCTTCCTTATTTTATTTTTTTTTAGAAAAAAAAACACAAAAAATTCAAATTTAATGGGGAATGTTCAAATTATCATTCGAAAGAACATTCTTTGCCATTTATTTTTTGAAGATTATCTCTTTCAAATGTTGGCCGCGGCAACATCTCAGATGGTCCATCCCTTGAATCCAGATTTCGGTGACTCGTTCGAGCATTTCGACTGGTAACTGGCGAATGACAGGCGTGATTGTTTGCTCCAAGGCCTGAATCGAAGCGGGGTTGTCCGCATAGACTTTTAGACTTTACATATCCCCACAGGAAAAAGTCTAACGGTGTCATATCACACGATCTAGCTGGTCAGTCGACCGGCCCAAAACGTGAAATTTTCTAATTATCTATTCACCGTAGAGTTCTCTCAATAAATCCATTGATTGATGCGTGTTGTGTGGGAAGTGACGCCGCCTAAATTTCAGACATCAATTAGGCGGTTATCATGGCGCGATAAATGTTGCCATTGCCGGTCTCACCGGCATCTCTTTTGAAAAAATATGGACCGATGATTCCACCGGCCCACAAACCACACCAAAACGTTGTTTTTTTCTGGGTGAAATGGCACCTCTTGAATCACTTCAGATTGCTCTTCATCCCAAATGTGGCAATTTTTTCTTGTTTACATAACCATTGAGCCAGAAATGGGTCTCATCGCTGAACAAAATTTGGCTCGAAAACGTCGGATCTTCTTGCAACTTTGGAAGGTCGAGCGGATTCAGTTCTTGTACAAACTGTATTTTATACGATTTCAATTTAAGATCTCGACGCACGTAAAATGCGCCAAGTCGCTCCATACGTCAGTCCGAGTTGCTGCGAACGGCTCCGAATCGACTCTCCACGGTCTTCGTATACACTCTCAGCTGCGGCCGCTATATTTTCTTCACTGCGTGATGGACGTGGTCTATTCAGTCGAATATTATACAATAATGAATGCTGGGCCTCAAGATGGGTGATGGTATTGCAAATAGTACGCTCAGTAGGCCGATTATATTTACCATAAGTTGAGCAAAGCGCGTAAAACACATTCTTTATAGAACGTGAATTTTCGTTATGAAGTTGAATGATCTGGATAAACGTTGTTCGTGGCGTAAGTCTTTCCATGCTGGAATGCCAAACAATACTGAACAAAAATAACATGACAGCTTGACACGACTCACGCGAGATCTGTCAAAAAAAAGGCTACTGAAAAAAGTACCTCTACTTGGATCACCCTTTATATGAATTGTCTGATATCCACTCAATAGTTAATTATTGGCGGTGGTAAAATGGTTGTGCAAGCATTCATCTCTATTCACAATGAACTCTCATTTGTTGCTTAGAGTTTCGCTGGCGCCTACAATTTCCATCTAACGCAGCCGCTTCACCTCAGCTTCACCTCAGCCTCGCGCTACTCGGCGTTTCGCTTTAATTTCCATTTATCTTTTTGCTTGACTATTATTTATGATTTGCTACTTTATTATGCATTGATTAAACATTTCCTTTTCGCATTCATTCTCATTCGCCTACACAATCAGCGCAAATTTAACTAACCTCGTGGGCGCGTATAACGGTAGATGTACTGATAGTTGAGTGAAGTGGTTGTCGTCCGTCATTGGCGCAGAAAATTGATCATATTTATTCTTGTTCATTTCATTCGTAATTGGATCTGTGGTAATTACCGTTATTCGTACATTAATCATTCATTTGTTTTGTTGTAATGAAGTTAACGCTGCCGGTAGTTTGTCTTACGCCATTTTCGTGTTGAATTTCTTTGAGGTTATGTTTTGTAATGTGCTTTTCATTTCATCAATCCAATGATTTCCGTGACCAGCGAGTCTTTTTACCGGAAGGACCAGGATTTTTATCCAGCCAAAGACTGTCACTCCCGCAATATTCCCCGAAAACCAATTAGGAGAAATTTTTTTACGGCTACAACAACAACAACAATATTCACCAAGTGAGAACGTTTTGATTTTGGAATGGTTATGGGTTCCCTCTTCGCAATTTACTTTGAACAGGAAAAATATCGAAACCGAATACGTCGGGAGCCAGAAGGATCTCTCTTAACTTATTCAAGGTCCAAATCAACAGAATCAGAACACATATTGATTGAGCAGCGCTTTCTTGAGCCTTTTTCGGATTTAACGAAGCTATATAAACTTTAGATTGAAGTAAATCGACAGCACAGCCGGTGCTAATAAGAATTATTTCATACTTAAGACAGAGACAAAGGCAGATACAGAGGACAGAGCACAGTGGACATAAAGACAGAGAGACAGTGAGACAGAGAGACATAGAGACAGAGAGACAGAGAGACAGTGAGACAAGGGAGGCAGAGAGATATAGAGACTGGGAGACAGAGGACAGAGGACAGAGGATAGAGGATAGAGGATAGAGGATAGAGGATAGAGGATAGAGGATAGAGGATAGAGGATAGAGGATAGAGGATAGAGGATAGAGGATAGAGGATAGAGGATAGAGGATAGAGGATAGAGGATAGAGGATAGAGGATAGAGGATAGAGGATAGAGGATAGAGGATAGAGGATAGAGGATAGAGGATAGAGGATAGAGGATAGAGGATAGAGGATAGAGGATAGAGGATAGAGGATAGAGGATAGAGGATAGAGGATAGAGGATAGAGGATAGAGGATAGAGGATAGAGGATAGAGGATAGAGGATAGAGGATAGAGGATAGAGGATAGAGGATAGAGGATAGAGGATAGAGGATAGAGGATAGAGGATAGAGGATAGAGGATAGAGGATAGAGGATAGAGGATAGAGGATAGAGGATAGAGGATAGAGGATAGAGGATAGAGGATAGAGGATAGAGGATAGAGGATAGAGGATAGAGGATAGAGGATAGAGGATAGAGGATAGAGGATAGAGGATAGAGGATAGAGGATAGAGGATAGAGGATAGAGGATAGAGGATAGAGGATAGAGGATAGAGGATAGAGGATAGAGGATAGAGGATAGAGGATAGAGGATAGAGGATAGAGGATAGAGGATAGAGGATAGAGGATAGAGGATAGAGGATAGAGGATAGAGGATAGAGGATAGAGGATAGAGGATAGAGGATAGAGGATAGAGGATAGAGGATAGAGGATAGAGGATAGAGGATAGAGGATAGAGGATAGAGGATAGAGGATAGAGGATAGAGGATAGAGGATAGAGGATAGAGGATAGAGGATAGAGGATAGAGGATAGAGGATAGAGGATAGAGGATAGAGGATAGAGGATAGAGAATAGGTTTTTTGCATTTTGAAAGGACCAAAAAGTGCTTCTCATTCGAACCTCTGACGAGGGTTAGAGCTGTGACTTCAACCGCTACTTGTGCGGTGCTTTAAAATCCGTTCTCATTTAGAAATGGAAGATATTTGACTATCGGAGAAGCTACCTCTTTAAGCGATTTGGGGATCCAAGCGATAGTCTCACCGCCGCCGTAACGAGAGCTACTTCCATTTGAAAACCACTGTATCGAAGTCGGTTCGACTTAAATTTTTTAAAGCCTAACAAAGGTTTTGCTGAATTCTTCTTGATTTGCACTCCTAAAAACAATTGTATTAAAGAAACTTTTACAAAGCAATCATTAGGCTCTCAATAGTCCAATGAATTGAGTTAATCAACACATTAGCACAGAAAACCCACAGTATCACCATTCCGTGTCCATTGAAAGTAAGGAAAACGCACACCTATAAAGCTTACAATTTGTATTGATTAGGTGGTCTCGGCTGTCAAGCCGCATGTCCAGCTACCCACAATACGGATAGAGGATAGCCTAATGAGCCGGCTTTGCGACTGTGTTTGTGCGCTTGAAAGCTTTTGTCTATGAACTCAACTACAATCAACGAAGGGAAGAACTTTTCATTTTCAATGACTGTCACAGCGTTATGATGAGTATCAATGTATGTATATAAGGGCGTATGTGTGTATGTAATAAGCGTATATATGTATGTATATATATGTCTGTATGTTTGTTAACGCAGAATAACTCTGTCCCATATAACTACATTTCCTTTTTGCTTCTATGTGCGCCCATTTACCTACGAGTTGAGTTCCAGTTCCCCATTGCTGTCCTTAAAACACACACACAGATTTATAGCTACGCGTACGCATTAGACGCATTTCACTTTCGTTTACAAAATTTTCCCTTGGTCACATTCAATCATTGTCGCTTCTCTGTGTACAATCGTACATCACTGATTGGGTCTGTATATATGTACGTGTATCTTCAATAGCTGATAAATGCTTTTAGACGCGTTCCATTTTCGTAGAACACAGCGAATTTTTCGGTTTTTTTCCGATTTTTTTTATTAATTTTTTTTTTTTTGGAATTTTTTTTTTTTTTTAGTATTTTTCCTTACGATTTTGCATTTATTCCATTTTGCCAATTCTTCTTGCTAACCTGAATTTTAGTAGTTTTTGCACTTAATTTTCTTACTACTATTCAATTTTCACATTTATTTTACGGCATTAGGGCGCCTTAATCCCCGAGACGGAGCATTCATTGCCTGCTCTTTTGCCTGCGGCGCTCCAGTTGATGCGAGCGCCCAGGTTTTTGCTTCACATTTAGTTTTTTTATGTATTTGTTGGCCATATTTGCAACTTTTCTGTCTACATTTTTCCAATTGTGCAGCTGCTACAAAGTCCCTTGTAGTTTTCTTTTATTTTTTCACTTTTTTTTTGCATATGCTTCTCAATTCCACCTTACCATTTTCCGAGAATTTATTGCTGCCACGTCCAATTGTGAGTTGCGTCCAGTTAAAATGTTTACTATTCATGTAACGTTTGGATTGTCGATTCGTAGATGCGAGTATATTACATGTAGACATATATACGTAGGGATACATTAGGGTGTGTAGTGATTTATAGTTGAAATAATAACAAAAAAAAACCTTATCAAAATAAAATAAAATAAAATAAAATAATATAAAATAAAATAAAAATATATTAAATAAAATGGAAATAAATAAAGGGTGATCGAGTTCCCTAAGTTTTTAAACAAAAAAAAAACACAGAAAATTCAAATTTAATGGAGAATGTTTATTATCATTAGAAAGTATATTCTTTGGCATTAATTTTTCGAAGATTATCTCTTTAAAATGTTGGCCGCGGCTACGTCTCAGAGTCCAATTTTTGATGACTCGTTCGAGCATTTCGACTGGTAACTGACACGAATGAGACGCATTCTGTTTTGCTCCAACGCCTGAATCGAAACGGGATTTAGACTTTACAAATCCCCACAGCAGAAAGTCTAACGGTGTGATATCACACGATCTTGGTGGTCAATCGACTGGCCCAAAACGTGAAATTCTCTACTCACCGAAGAGTTCTCTCAATAAATCTATTGATAGATGCGTGTTGTGTGGGAAGTGACGCCGCCTTGTTGAAATCAAATTTCGCGGAGATTACGAGCTTCAATTTCAGGTATCAAATAGTCGGTTATTATGGCGCGATAACCACCGCCATTGACGGTTACATTCTCACCGGCATCATTTTTGAAGAAATATGGACCGATGATTACAACGTCCCACAAATCACACCAAACCGTTGTTTTTTCTGGGTGAAATGGCACCTCTTGAATCTCTGCAGGTTGCTCTTCGTTCCAAATGCGGCAATTTTGCTTGTTTACATACCCATTGAGATAGAAAAGGGCCTCATAGCGGAACAAAATTTGCCTCGAAAACGTCGGCTCTTCTTGGAACTTTTCAGGAGCCCATAGAGCAAAGCAATGTCGTTTGGGAAGGTCGAACGACTTCAGATCTTGCACAAGCTCTATTTTGTACGCCAAGTCGCTCCATACGTCAGTCCGAGTTGCTGCGGACGGCGCCGGATCGACTCTCCATGGTCTTCGTGTCACAGCTCCTGCCTTTATATTTTCTTCACTTCGTGTTGGATTCTGTCGAATATTATCCAATAATGAATGCTGGGTTTCAAGAAGGGTGGGTGATGGTGTTGCGAATAGTACGCTGCTCAGTAGGCCAATTATGTTGACCATAAGTTGAGCGAAGCGCGCAAAACACATTCTTTACAGAACGTGAGTTTTCGTAATAAAGTTCAATGATTTGTAAACATTGTTCAGGCGTAAGTCTTTCTATGATGAAATGCCAAAAAATACTGAACAAAAATAAAATGACAGCTTTACACGACTCACGCGTGATCTGTCAAATAAAAGGCTATTGATTACCCAACGACGTCAAATCACACGATCTAGGTGCCCAATTGACATCGTCAAGGCGAGATATTACGCGGATAGATCCAAATAGATAAAGTAATATAAAATAAAATAAAATAAAAAATTGAGTCAGATGAAATGAAATTAAAAACTTAATTAAAATAAAATGAAATAAAATTAATTAAAAATTTTATTTGAATTTAAAAAAATTAATAAATTAAAATTAATAATATAAAATAAATAAACTTAAATCAAAATAAAATAAATTAAAAAATATTTGAAAAATTAAAAAAAATTATAATAAAATAAAACTCAATATATTCATAAAAGCATAAAATTAAACGTAAATGATGCATACCCTAATAGCTAAGCGTTCCCTGTCCGACTTAGTTACAAAAGCAAATAAAATGCTTATTACATTGTACATACGTATGTGGTGTGTCAGGTGTGTCCACTCTACCGCTCTGCCACTACACAAACACAATACGTAGGCACACACACACACAAACGCAGCTTAGATTGTAGACTACTTCTACTACTACAATACATTCTTACTTTTCCACTAGTCACCACCAGCTGTTCGCTCGAACACATACACAATTCAATAGCTGCTTTCGTATGCTCAGCATCAATCTGCAGCGATCAATTTTTGTAATTTGTTTATTGAGATTTAATACCATTTCGCATAGGTTTATATGTATATGGTAGCAAGTGGTGAGTTGCTATGTGGGTGTGTGTGTGTGCATTGTAACGTTGCTTTTCTTATTGTAAGAGAATTTTTTTTTTTCTTCGAAGATAGTCTGCCAACTGCTCGTCTCTGCTTAGACAGGAAATGTGTAGCAGGCGTTGACTGATTTTAGTTGATTGCAAACGTGCTCGCATAAACGGTAGAAATTTCATGATATCTCTTTTGGAAAGTTTTCTTCGTCTACATTTAGAGTTTTTTTCTTCTTTTTTTTTTTTTGGAAAACTTTCCTCGTCTACATTTTTTTCTTCTTTTACTTTTCTTTTCTTTTTTAAATTTTTCTCGTATTTCTTGTACGACTTTGTTAAAGCAGTAAAGTAGCAGCTTAAAGGTTGGAAAATGAGTTGAAATTTTCAATTTTATTCGCAAATATTGAATGTGCGGGAGTTGCGGACGACATGATGGAGCTGACTAGCTGTAAAGAGTTATAAGAGAATATTTGATAATAACTTTTTTGTGTGTTTTAACTACAAAATTTTTATCCTTGCACTAATTCAAGGCAAGTCTTAGTTAATTAAGTATATTTGAATACTTTCAATTTGGAAAAAAAATGTTAAATTAAAACTACTTACGAAAATGAGAAACTATCTTAACCACATTTTATTTTTAACAAGCAAAAAGTTCTATCAAAAAAGTTTTATTCTAAAAATTACAAAAAAATTTTATTCTAAAAATTTTTTTTTATCTCATTTTTTAACATTCAAATAATGAAAATCCTTACCATTTACACTACTCATTATTTTCATTTTGCTACGTTTTTCCTTCATTCTTACTTGTCGGTGGTTTCCTGTGCGACCAACTCAAAGTAACTGTAACTTGACCAGCTGTTGTGTGACGCAAATGTCATGAACAATTTTTTCGAAATATATTTTTATTTATTTTATTTCAGATATTTTTTTCACTTTCACTAATATTTCAAAGCATATTTTTTGGCTTTTTTTTTTGCTACTTCCCCGCTTTGTGGTCTACCCTTTACCATTTTCTCTTTTAGTTTTCTTGTAGTTTTCATGGATTTCATTTTCATTTTTCATTAATACAAAATGTTGTTTACCATTTTACTGCTAAATGTGATTTTAGGGCTGCGGTTTAACTGGTCGCCGTGGTTTCTTTTTTGGACCTTGTAGTTTTAAAGCACTGCAGGACGGCTTATATTTATGTTTTCAGCTCAGTTATTACTAAACTAAAGCGGGAGCATTGGGAAGATACTTCAACTTTCGATACAGCCGGATTTAAGAACTCGAACTCATCGGATTTCATCGGAAAAGGTCTTAAAACCCATAAAGGGAGGACCACTCCCCATGCCTCTAACGCTCAAAAGAGCCTTAAGCCCTTACGGCTGGGCTCAGATACCATTACCCTTCTTGGGTAGCGAATCACAGACCTCCATACTACAACACAGCTCACTCAAGCATGACTTCCATCTCGTTCCAAGACGAGCCCACTACCGAGACATATT
Organism: Neoceratitis asiatica; assembly: GCA_030068015.2. Taxonomy (NCBI): domain Eukaryota; kingdom Metazoa; phylum Arthropoda; class Insecta; order Diptera; family Tephritidae; genus Neoceratitis; species Neoceratitis asiatica. The sequence continues at coordinate 98,676,189 of CM061524.1, read as the reverse complement.
TCGAAGCCTAAATGGAGTTATTAAAGTAGAATTTCAGGGCATAGCTGTTTGGTCTGTGCTCGGACACCATTGCCCATCATGGGTAGCCAGCAGCAGACATCCACGCTGTAACACAGCTCCCTTAAGCATGACTTCCATCTCTCTCTAACACGAGCCCACTACCCGCTAAATGGAGTTATTAAACTAGAATTTCAGGCATAGCTGTCTAGTCTGCGCTCGGACACCATTATCCATCATGGGTAGTCTACAACAGACGTTCATGCTACAATACAGTTCCCCCAAGCATGATGAGATAGTCGAGGACGTAAGAATTGGTGGTGACTTAGCGCCCATTTTGCGCAATACTACCGACTCCAGTGTTAGTAAACTAGATTTTCTGGCATAGCTGTCTGGTCTGTGCTCGGACACCATTACCCTTCATAAATAGTCAAGAACAAACCTCCACGCTACAACAAAGCTCCCTCAAGCATGACTTCCAGCGCTCTCTCTAACACGAGTCCACCACCGAGACATATAGAAGCCTTAATGGAGTTATTAAACTCGAATTTTAGGCATAGCTCTCTGGTCTGTCAAAGTTCAGTTCGAAATATTTAATGTATATATTCCGCCTGTTACTTGCAGCCCAGTAGGATCCCATCTATATATCAGTATGCTTCTCAGAGGCAAGTAAAAAACAGTTTTGGTTAACTTTAACGGGCTCCACGACCTTTGGTAGACCGCCAGTGACAAAGAGTACAGTACAGAGTACTGACTTAAAAGATAGTCTATAGAGTGATAGACCTAACTCTATCGACCAACTCTTTCATCAGTATTTTTGCCCATAAATGTCTGGATTGGCAGGCCTCCTGACTTTGTTGCCGGCTGATCACCGGACGCGGCTTCACGAGATTTGCTGAAAATACTCTCAGTGCTCTCGCTTGTCCAACAGTTCTGTGACGAACTTCAATCTCAACGACTGGTCACGACCTCTTTCCTAATTTTCCTACCGAAGCCGCAGATATAGCATGCAGGTGTGGCCATTTCCGTAAGGCCGATCCCAAAGAGCCCCAGTAGTTTGTGGGAAAGGTGAAAGTCTCAAAAGCTATGAACTTCAATGGAGCAGGTTGATCCTAACACTTCTGGACCCAGCAAAACTCCTCACAATATTCCTCAATCTGTAATGGACCACTTTTTTTCCCCAAAAGCAAAGGAGAGTTATAATAACCGATATCTCTCCTCTCTTCCACAACGAGCCCACTTGAGGCCTTGTTACTCCCAACTTTCACCCACCACTTGAGTTCAGCAGCACAGCAGAATGTTTACCGTTTGGTGTACAGCACCGTCCCAGCACTTAACACCATAAACAACCATGTAAATCATGGTCTGAACCAAATACAAGCCTGCGCACGAAATTTACTCGCAGCACTGGACCTGTTGCAAGCTTTCGGCACAGTGAGTAATGCAGTGCTACTATCATGCATTGCAAGCTTCTCATTACCGACGTGTGGTTGAAGAGCTGGACCTGAATGGTCTACAGAGATCGATAACTTTTCGAGATTACAGCTCAAACTTAAAAAAAAATTAAACAAGAGGTACGGCAGAGGGGGGTTTGTCTCCCACGTATTATTTAATTTTCATATTTCGAAGATTTCTCTACCACCAAAGGTGATCGCCTTGATCTCACATGCCGATGAATGGCCGAATTTTGGCGTCTGCTTCGCACATTGCTAGTCTGCGTTCAAATGTAAACCGTCAGTTCTTTCGCCTTTCCTAGTTCTTCACTGCGCGTCGCTTACAGCCAGCGAAATTTACGACGATCATCACACTAGTTGGACAAAGAAGTAGCGCGGCTCTACCGTAATGTCAAAGATGATGACGTTTCGACTGTCCGAGGGGAGCCGGACCCAGAGACTGTTAGAGACTTAAGATGGGTCTCGAAACCTACCAAGGTGGTTAGTGTATCCACTCCACATGGTTAATTGCTGCCTTAATACTTGCTTCAACCCATTGATTTGATCCGAAGTGGTTTGAGCACGTGAAATTAGAGAGACGACGGCGGGCACACACGTTAAGTACTTCGAACGATGTTATGGGGAGTTCAATTGTACAGTCACACTTATGCTCGCCGCATACGACTGCAATTGTAGCCAAAGTATAGAGCCGCAGTGCAATTCGCAAGTAGTTTGCACTGCCTCACGAGATCCTTGTCATACTCGAACAATTAAGGTCTGGATACCGTTGTAGAATCGATGCCTACTTATCTACGTTAACCCCAGCGTATCCAACGCATCCTCTGCATGTATAGCGTACCTCCCACGACACTAACCACCTCATTCATGTTCCCTAAAACCTATTCAACTTCACGTATGCATTGAAGAATTGTCACTATCCATATTTAGAGGCTTCTACAGGGAGTTTCATGAATAAAAACTCTACTTTTTGCTCTATATTACTCCAGCTTCCTTCATTACAGTTCTTTCTCTACAAATTATTTTCTCTTCATTTTCCTTACAACTACTTCTACCAACGCCCTTTCACTCATTTTACCTACCTCAACAGGCAGTCACAGAAAATCACTTATGGTAATTTGTGTCCATCCATTATTTACTTATGCACGTTTGGCTTCAAGCCCGCACTGAAAGGTGATTGGGTAGTAGCAGCGCCACTCATAAGCACCTTTACACTCGTGGAATGCTTAAAACAAACCTAATTGGTGAGAGAAGAAGCAGTAAGGGTCCACACATTCCGTTTTTCATATTTCTTTTCCAATATCACTCTCCGACCTTTTCTCGCCAAACACACACGCGCGCCGCTCACACTTCATTTGTATTCATGCAAATTTAATTAGGGACCAATGGCACAGCAATGGACTCCAAGCATCTGTAGTCTACTTTCAGGCTACTGATAGCGGTAATCATTGCCATAGCCACTCAAAGGGCGATTCAGACAATCATCAACATTGATGGTCATCGTAAAAAGTGGGTGATTGCAATTATCCAATGGGTAGAGGCGCGTATGGAGAGCGTAATGGTGGGCAATAAATGCACACAAAAAAAATGCTTGAAAAGGTAAAATCGAAGTAAATATAAGTAGATAAAATAAGAATGAAAAAGAAACTACAAAATTACTGTTTAACATTCAGCGTGCGCCAAGCGCGTAAATTTTTAATGAAAGACCGTCTCATTATATGTACGAGTGTGTGTGTGTGTGTGTGTGTGTGTAGTCTCTCACTTTTAACCCACTCACTTACTTGTGTGCGTAAAATGATATGCTAGCATCACACATATTCTTGCGTTCGCCAACTCACATTGCTGCACATACATATGTATATGTTGGTTGGTATTTACTTACTATTTGGCAAGCAGCAGCTCGCCCGCCACTCTAATCATAATAATGAATATTCAATAATATTTAGAAAATTTTTGCTCGCCACTAAGCAAATTATGGTTTATTTCATTTTCATGGTATAATAACGCAAATCGCCTACTAAAATTTTAAACGCATATTAATAAATAAGAGTAAAATAGATGAAATTTCCACTCAGGCACAAGGCAGCAACACGGCGCTAATATCTATTAATGTATTTTTGAGTGGGATAATTTTGATGTTTAGGTAATATGCATTTATCTACATAACCGAAATGTGTGGGTGTTAAATATGGGCATTTTCAAACAGTTTGAAAATTAAAAATTTATCGAAAATAAGCGAATAAAATAAGAATGTGTGAAATTAAAATAAAATTTAATTTTATAAATAAATAATTTTAAATTAAACTAAATTAAATTAAATAAAAAAATTAAAAAATATGTAATAAAATATATTTAAAAAAATTTATTTAAAAAAAATAATACACAATTAAATTAAATAAAAAAGCAAAAAATATGTAATAAAATATATTTAAAAAATAATTAGAAAAAATAATAATATACAATTAAATCAAAAAAAAGAGAGTCTGTAAAATAAAATATTATATATTAAAATAATATAAAATAAAATAAAACAAAATAATATAAAATAAAATGAAAAAATTTCACGAAATAAAAAATTAAATATTTTTTTTTGCGGTTGAGGAGAAAAACAATGCCTTCCGCCACATCACTGTGTCGTCACATCAATGGTACGAGGTGTGTTAAAAGTAAAAGGTGAATTTTGAATTTTTTTGAAAAGTAACGGGTGACTCATTTCGAGGTTCCCTACTTCTTCAAAGAAAAAACACAGAAAATTCAAATTTTTATTATCATTCGAAAGAACATTCTTTGGCATTTATTTTTTGAAGATTATCTCTTTCAAATGACGTAGCCGCATCTCAGATGGTCCATCCGTTGAGTCCAATTTTCGATGACTTGTTCGAGCATTTCGATTGGTAACTGGCGAATGACACGCGTGATGTTTTGCTCCAAGGCCTGAATCGAAGCGGGATTGTCAGCATAGAGTTTAGACTTTACATATCCCCACAGGAAAAAGTCTACGGAGTGTGATATCACACGATCTTAGTGTCCAATCGACCGGCCTAAAACGTGAAATCAACTGCTCACCGAAGTGTCGCGGAGATCACGAGCTTCCATTTCAGGCATCAAATAGTCGGTTATTATGGCGTGATAACGGTTACGTTCCCACCGGCATTATTTTTGAACATATATGGATCGATGATTCAACCGGCCAACAAACTACAACGAACCGTTGTTTTTTCTGAATGAAATCTCTTGAATCTCTTCAGGTTGCTCTTCGTCCCACATGTGGAAATTTTGCTTATTTACATACCCATTGTACCAGAAATGGGCCTCATCCCTGAACAAAATTTAGCTCGAAAGCGTCGGATCTTCTTGGAACTTTTCAAGAGCTCATAAAGTGAAGCGTTGTCACTTGGGAAGGTCGAGAGGCTTCAGTTCTTGCAGAAGCTATATTTTGTACGCTTTCAATTTAAGATCTCGACCTAAAATGCTCCAAGTCGTTCCATACTTCAATCCGAGTTGCTGCGAACGGCGTCGAATCGCTATATTTTTTTCACTGTATGCAGGACGTGGTCTATTCGGTCGAATATTATCCAATAATGAATGCGCTGGCTCTCAATACGGGTGATGGTGTTGCGAATAGTACGCTCAGTGGACCGATTATGTTGACCATGAGTTGAGCGAAGCGCGCGAAACACATTCTTTACAGAACTTGAATTTTCGTAATAAGGTTGAATGATTTGTAAACGTTTTTCAGACGTAGGTCTTTCCATGATGAAAATGTCAAATAATACTGAAGAAAAAAAACATGACAGCTTGACACGACTCACGCGTGCTATGTCAAAAAAAAGGATATTGAAAAAAGTATAGAGGTACTTGGATCACATTTTACTTATTTATTCATCAATATCTATTTTTTTCTCTTCAAAGTAATCCCCCTCGAATATAACGCACTTGTTCCAACGCTTTTTCCAATCCTCAAAGCACTTCTGAAATGCACTTTTCGGTATGGCCATCTCTGGCTCTTTCTTCGATACTGACTTGACCTGACTCAGGGTGGCATTCCGTTTTTCTCGTAGTGAGATTACATCTCATCATTTGCTCTATTACGTTTTTTTCCACTTTTCTTCGTTGTGCAGCATGACTGACGCAATGTTATCTGCACTAAGTGGACCAATTGTGTTTTCGATTCTGCTTTGCTCAGCTTGTCAGCGAGTGCATTTCGGCATCAGCTCCATTGGCGTCGTTATAGAAACATAACAGATCTGACAGATGGATCTTCGGCTTCCCCAATTGTAGATACATATTTCCGGAAGTGTTCATAACTGGACAACATCTGGGTAATATAGTAATCATTTCATTTAAGAGCTTTCTTTACAGCTATTGACAGTGCCACATATTCAGCTTCTGTGCCACTCAGTGCCAAGACGCTGGCTGTCTGCTGCAATTGTAGCTTTTCGACGTCGAACCTTCCTTGTGTATGTTGACGGGCGTTCTTTGCTGCACAGAGGCGGGTGCATGTCTTTGCCGCTACAAAATAATGATCCGAGTTAATATTTGATACGTATCTTCCGTCTATCACAACATGATCGATTTGGTTTCGTGTTTTATGATCTGGCGACAGCCATGTAGCTTGATGAATATTCATGAACGGAATTGCGCGTCCCGTCGCCACCACATCACCACGTTTGGGGATGTTTCGTCGTGAAAGCTGAACTTTCCGATTGTTGCGCCAAAAATACCTTCTTCGCCCTACCTGGCGTTGAAATAGCCTAGCACAATTTTTATATCGTGGCGAGGGCAGCGCTCATAAGTGCGTTCTCATAGAAAGCATCTTTGGGGTGAATACCAGGTTTCGGCGACGGAGTCTCTCTCTCACCATAAGCCCAAAACCAAATTTGCGCTCGTTTAAATGGCCGCTGTAGCAGATTTCACAAGGACTCATCTTCTTCCGTCCTTGTCCTTGGGGGATGTCAGCCTTTAGTCTTACGAGGACATCAACCAGCTGGGCTGCGGACCGGACATTCCACGTGTATGCCCTCAAATCGTGATCCTTTAAACGTTTGAAGAGGTCGTCATCAAAAGGGCGATCTCTCATCCGAGGCATTTTTCGTGGGTACCAAAACCCTACGCACAATCGCAGCTTACTCGCCTTCAACAACAACAGTGCAACAAATTTTAAGCCCCACACTTAACGATGTACATACTGTCTTACAATAAGACATCCCATGCTGTCTCAATAAATCTTCTATATATTTTCTTTGACGAAGAGTTATTGCGCCCGTTTCACCTAACCGCTGAATTTCTTTTCCGAGATAATCTTTCAGAGGTCCTGCATCAACAACATCAACTTCATTTGCGATCTTAGCCTTTATTCTTTTAACTTCTGCTAAAGTCGAGCCACCTATAATTAGGTCATCTACTCGGTACATATACGGCTGCGATAGCCGAGTGGTTAACATTGCGTGCTACAGTTCGGAGGGCGCGAGTTCAAGTCCAGGTTTGAGCGAAACACCGAAAATTATAGAAAATTAATTTTTCTAATTACAGTTGCCCCTCGGCAGGGAATGTCAAGCCCTCCGAGTGTATTTCTGACATGAAATAAAAGGCTCCTCATAAAAAGCATCCGCCGTTCGGAGGCGGCTTAGAGTAAACTGTAAGTCTCTCCACTTGCTGGTAAACACATCAAGACGCAAAACCATAAATCGGAGGAGGAGCTCGGTCAAAAATCGCTATATCGGTTACAAAGAGCCAAAAAAAAAAAAATTAAAAAAAAAAAAATATTTAAAATAAAATATAATTCATTCAAGGCAAGTTAAATAAAATAACAAAAAATAAATTAAATAAAAAACGAAAAATTTATATATACTTTTCAAAATTTATTTAAAAAAATTAAATATAAAAAAAGGGTTTAGATTATAAAACAATTTATTATGTAATTTCAATATATGTACATATCCATTTATCTTCATCACGCTGCTTTTAATATCCAATAAAAAAGGTTTTACTCTTTAATTTGTCATTTTCACATTTTTACCAGCAGCTATCAACTGTCATTTGCAGTTTTTCTCGTAACGCATTAAAAACCGCCAAGCCGCCAAGCCGCCAAAAAATGTCATTGCCCCAATTAACCCATATCGTTAGCCAAGCATGAGAGTAATGTGGACTGCTGTCGCTGACTCATTTTTCATTCTGTTTTTTTTTTTTTTTTTTTTTGTTAATCAGGTTGTCAATTACTTAATATATATGTAGAAAGGCGTGACGCTGAACACTTTTCAATGGTTAAAAAGTAGCAGTTTTAAAAAATCCAAAATATTAAAAGCAAACACTTTTCAGTTTCTATTGAAATTGTTTTCCAACTTCAACAATTTTATATTAATAAAAACTAGCAATTTGTGTATGAAGTGAAGTCGTATTAAACTTTTCGAGAATGCATTAATATTTTAAGGCTAAAATTTTTCAAAAAAAAATTTTCTAATTATTTTTAGTTAGAATTTTCTGCTTCCCCCACTGTTTATTGTTTTCTTTTCTGAGATTTCTTGTTGCCAAAAGCACTACTTTAGATATGCTGCCACCCAAAACCGCTGCTTTCAAATAATTCTAAAATATTTTATTGTTATTTATTCATTTAGCCTGAGCAGTTTGCCTAAAATATTCGTAGCAAAAATTGCATAAAAATCTAACCTCAAACACAAGTTACGTGTAGTAGCCAAACAAACTCTTTACAAAATTTTCTCCGCTCATCTTTCTAAGTGCTATTCAGTCAGCAGCTACAACTTAGTAACATTAAAATCACTTAAGCACTACACAATGGCACAATTGCCATACCATAAATAAATTGAGAAGAAGAATCTTTGGAAAATGTTTGTTTTGGAAAACTCGCACAAGAAGCGACAAAACTTCAAGGCTATAACGACGATATTTCACATACATACAAGTGGAGAATACAATAAAAAATAAATATAGAAAATTCTAGAAAATATACCAAATCTTACATACACACCCACCCACACACACTTTCGTAAGTAATGATGCACTTGGCAAGGTTGTTGTGAGGAAACCCCAAACAGGAAAGGAAATTTCTACGCATAACAAAAGAAATTTCAAAACTTCATTGTAATCGCACAACAATAAATATTGCAAGTGAAAACTAAAGCAATAATCGCAATGATTGTCTTGGTTTTTTTTTTTTTTTGTTATTGTTATTGTTATTGTGTTGATTTTCTTGTTGCCTTACAATCCAAACATGGCCACATTTGCTCTAGTCGAACAATTTCAAATTTCAATTACATTAGAATTGTTACAAACTGTTGTTTTTCGAAAATTCGCTTAGCACTTTGAAAGATATAGTTATATAGAAGTATCTGATGATTGGAAAATATTAAATAAATAAAAATACAAGTAAAAAAATGATATCAAATTAACATTAGTTAAATAAATATAAATAAAATTAAATTAAAAAAAGGAAAAAACATGACACATAATTTAATAAAATAAAAATAAAAATAATTAACAAAAAAAAAATTGAAAAATTAAATAAAATAATGAGATAAAATAAGATAGATAAAATAAAATTAAATAAAATAAAATTAAAATAAAATAAAAATATAATAAAGGGTCAACCAATTAGAGGTTGTTTTTTCAATAGTATTTTTTTAACAGATCACGCATGAAGCGTGTCAAGCTGTCATGTTTTCATTTGTTCAGTATTGTTTGGCATTTTATCACGTAAAGACTTACGCCACGAACAACATTTATCCAGATCATTCAATTTTGTTACAAAAATTCACGTTCTGTAAAGAATGTGTTTCGCGCGCTTCAACATAATTGGCCTACTGAGCAGCGTTCTATTCGCAACACCATCACCCATCTTGAGACCCAGCATTCATTATTGGATAATATTCAACCGAATAGACCACCACGTCCAGCACGCAGTGAAGAAAATATAGCAGCCGCAGCTGAGAGTGTACACGAAGACCGTGGAGAGTCGATTCGGCGCCGTTCGCAGCAACTCGCACTGACGTATGGAACGACTTGGCGCATTTTACGTTGATATCTTAAATTGAAAGCGTACAAAATACAGTTTGTGCAAGAAATGAAGCCGCACGACCTTCCCAAGCGACATCGCTTCGCTCTATGGGCTCTTGAAAAGTTCCAAGAAGATCCGACGTCTTCGAGCCAAATTTTATTCAGCGATAAGGTCCATTTCTGGCTCAATGGGTATGCAAATAAGCAAAATTGTCGCGTTTGAGACGAAAAACAACCTGAAGAGATTCAAGAGCTTCCATTTCATCTAGAAAAGCAACGGTTTTGGTGTAGTTTGTGTAGCGGTGGAATCATCGGTCCATATTTCTTCAAAAATGTTGCCGGTGAAAACGTAAGAGTCAATGGTGACAGTTATCGTGCAATGATAACCGACTATTTCATGCCTGAAATTGAAGCTCGTGATCTCCGCGGCATTTGGTTTCAACAAGACGGCGTCACTTCCCACACAACACGCATCAATCAATGGATTTATTTTGGGAGAACAATTCGGTGAACAGATGAATTCACGTTTTGGGCCGGTCGATTGTCCACAGAGATCGTGTGATATCACACCGTTTGACTTCTGTCCTGTTCCTGTGGGAATATGTAGAGTCTAAAGTCTATGCGGACAATCCCGCTTCGATTCAGGCCTTGAAGCAAAACATCACACGTGTCAGTCATTCGCCAGTTACCAGTCGAAATGCTCGAACGAGCCAACGAAAATTGGACTCAACGGATGAACCATCTGAGACGTAGCGGCGGCCTACATTTGAAAGAGATAATCTTCAAAAAAATAAATGCCAAAGTATGTTCTTTAGAATGATAATAAACATTTCCCATTAGATTTGAATTTTCTGTTTTTTTTTTTCTTTAAAAAAGTAGAGAACCTCAAAACCCTTTATCTGATGAGCAAATCGGTTATGTGGGGCGGGCTATGTGATATAGTATTGCGATTTCGATCATTTTTAGAATCGATGTGCAATTCATAATATATGTGTAGTGTTCCAAATTTAACGGTCCCACTTGCCTTTTTGACAGATTTATGAACCAAAATTTTAAATTTGAAAAATCTGATTGGTTCCGACAAATGATCGCTACCATCGTGCTAGATGCATTTTCCTACCAAGTTTGGTTGAAATATCTCAAAAATTAAGAGACTTGTTTTGCGTTCGAACAGACAGACGAAGAGACGGACCAGACGGACCAGACGGGCATGGTTATATCAATTAAATTCGTGATGCTGATACGATCGGTATCTGGTACTTACATATTTCAGAGCGAAGCTAATACCATTTCCTGTACATAAAAGGTATGAAAGTAAAATGGAATAAAAGAAAATGAAAACAATAATATGAGCAAAATAAAATAAAATAATAGAAATAAAATTTAAAAAAATGAAATAAGAGGAAATAAAACAAAAAATAAAATTTAATGAAATTTATTTAATTATATAACTTAATTAAAATATAGTAATAAACATAAAATCCCCCAAAAAAAAAAATAATAAAAATAAAAAATAATAATCAAAAATTTTAAATAAATTAAAATAAAATTAATTAAATAAAAATAAAAAAAGACTAAAAATAAATCAAGTAAAATTCATTAAAATAAATAAAATATATATAAATTATATTAAAATAATAATAAAAGCTATTTATGATTTTTTTTAATAAACCACATGTATTTACAAATTTTCTATCAATTTGAAACTCCATCCTAACCAAACGTTGATACAAAGCCTGCCAAGAAAGAAAAATACAAAGTAAATTAGAATAAACGCCGCAGACTGCCAATGGCAATATACTAAATTGAAATCGATGATAATTTATAGCGCCTTCGTCGCAGCAATCGCATAGAGTATGTTAAGTTTAAGAAAAAATACATAAAATCCATTCAATATGATGCGAAAGCAGAAAATGCTCGCCTTACAAGCGATTATTGCCTTGCAGTCACTCAGTGCAGTGCGCGCTGCTACGACAACTCCCAGCATTCACTCAACATGCCTACGAACGTTTGTAAGTATGTGTGCTTATGTATGTATGTTACATATATAGAGCAGTTTGTCTGATATTTATGTAATTGCGTTTTATTGGAAATTTTACAAGGAAATCATTGGACCACACAACTGACACACACACACATACATGAGCATGCATCAGCCATATGCTTGTGGAAAAGCAAATCCTTTGTGGGTTTTGGAATAACAAAGTTGTGCAGCAGCAGCAGCAGCAAGTATTACATTGTAAAACATTCTTGCATTTTGCAATTGTTATTGCAGTGTCGTTGCGCTCTACTACTACACTACTTTCCGCCGCTCACTGCACAGCATGTCCTGCGGCATGTGTTTTATACCGTTATACTCCTAAGTTTGCATACAATCATTGTAATTATTTTTTCTTTTTTTGGTGTGGTTACATTGCTGCCGAGCTCACATGTGTTTTTCCAAGTTGTTTTTTCATTTCCTTTTACACCAATAATCTGTTGGTTCTTAAGTTTTTCCTATCTCTTCATGTTCTAACTTGTTATTCTTTGTTGTTGTTGTTGTTGCAATATGCCTATGGCAATGTCATCAAGTTTCTTTGAACTTTACACCACGACACTTGGTGAGTGTCAGTGTTTCTTCATAGCAACAACGCAAAAGTTTTACACTTACATTGTGGATAACCAGTAGGAAACGCGGTGGACCTAAACTGGGTTTCTCTTCAAAAAACGGTGTTTAATCACTTAATATGCGTTATTTATCACATTTCTGGTAAAAAAAAAACCCCAACCCAACTAAGGACAGAGTTTTATTTGATGATCTTTTTCAGAAAATTTTCAAACTATTTTGCTTTCTTGAATTCTTTGAAGACCAGAAAAGTAGATTTTATGTGAGTTTTTAATCACTCGACCTAACGCATGTTACACATGTTCGGTGGCGGTCGATAGGCGAAGGCGGTTTCCCAGCCTGGCGGTTCTCTCAGCCCAAGCTAGCTCACCAGTGTGGCTTATATCCACTAGTCAATATAATTCGAAAGAAGAAGAGACCCAAAAAGCGGACAAAAAAAGCGGGTAAGAGAAGTTACAGATGCTCCTCGCATCGAAAGAAAAGTACTATCCAATCAGGTGGAGTCGTTCTAGCCACTCTTCTAATAAAGTTCGTCCGTCTTTTTGTCCATTAGTTCTGTCTGTCGGGTCTATTACACCCTATTTAAAGTCTTAGGATTATGTGAGTATCCACTTTTCTTCTATAGAAAATAGATACCCCTGTTAGAAGGTTTTGGTACCTATCGTGCGGCTTTACGAATAAATTAAGATATTTAGAAGGCCTCTTCTCAGGCGCAGCGAAGCCTTCAAATCATTGTCAAATCCGATGAGACATGATGACCGGCTATGAATTTCATTCGGTGGCGGGGTATTGTGGGATTCGAAGAAGTACTTGAGCTGTTTTAGCTGACATTTCTCACTGCATCCGGCTGACGGAATCAGGCGATAAGTGACACGCCGCCTGATCCTGTTGATAAAACGGAGGAGACCTGTCAACAAAAGAGAATCCCTCCTTTCACCAGTAGCGAAGGCACTTGATGCCTAGCTGTTCCGTTGAAACTTCTTCACAGCCCGAAAGTTACAACTACAACCAGCTAAATCCTAAGTTACTAACTGAGCGAGGAGGTGCCGGCTCGTACTGATTATGAAAGTTGATGACGTCAAGTTCCAACAATAATTAACGCCAAGCCACTGGTTGTCTACATCTCCTGGAAGCCGATTCATCACCTAGACACATCGGAAGCGGAGTACTCGACTTATTTCATTCAGCACCACAGAACAGAATCGTTGAACAGAATGACATACCGACAGGCACTAAACGGCATATGCAGAAAGCCCGTCAACACCTTTATAAACTCTCTGCACGTGCATGACGTGCTTGGAATCCAACCACCGCTCATTGCAGATGAAGAGCTCGAGCTGCCTCCCGAGACCTAAGTAGCACTGTTATAGTTTAGTGAACACGATTTACTGCTTGTCCAGCCACGACGCCGACTTACTTAATATTTGCCCTGCATGCAATGAGTCCCGAGACGACACTAACCACCTCTTTGCATGTCCACTAAAACCAACTTATGTAACGTTCATTTCACTCTGGTCCGAACGCCTTTAAACTGTTATTTTATTAAATCTTCTGTTTGCTGACTTTGCCTACTCCTATGTGGAGTTGCTCGAACCGTCACTAGCTACCTCTTATCTAAAATCCCTCTAGTTCCGGTCCGAATACTTCGAAACTGGTCTTTTACTGGAACTTCCGTTTGTTGACCTTGCCTGCTCCTAAGCGAAGTTGCGCAAACCACTGCAACAACAAGAAGCATAACTCTTCTACCTTCAAGGACCTGCGCAAATATGAAGAAGTGGAAACAATTGAAACGACCTCCATAATCTTCTTGAGGCGAGAAGCGAACCTTATCGAAAACCTGTTGTTCGTCATAAAACGAATAGTGGTTTCGAGAGCGCAGCGCTGTATTTTGACATGTTTGATCTTAACTGTCAAACCAGACATTAGTTAAAAGTCAGGCATTTATGAAAATGGATCGCTTAACAACCGCACAACTCGCTAAAATTGTTGAGACCCACTAAAAAATGATGATTCCAACGTGGAAATGTTTCGTGCTTTAAGAAGGAGATTATGGTACACATAATCGTTCAACTATTCAAGCAATTGGTAGAATTTTGAAGAAATTTGAAGCGAATGGATCGGTTATATCGGTTATTGTAAGGCCGGTCCATCATCGTTTTGCTTTTTCCACCTCAGATATCGCTGCTCTAAGTGAAAGTGTAGCTGAACACTGTGTCTTTTACTCAACCTTCTCAAAAGCTGGGACTTTCTTACGACACACTATGCCGTATTTTGCACTTGTACTTACACCTACATCCATACAAAGTCCGGTTCACACAACTACTGATCCCAGCTGACAATTAAAACTGCCGTAGCTAAAACGATTGGGTGTTTGAGGAACAAACAGTGGACCGCGTTTTTTCCAACAAAATTTTCTTTAACGGCATCACTGTCAATTCGGAGCGTTATGCTCGTATTATAAACGACTTTTTTTGCCATCCAATTGAAGAACACGACTTGGACAATATATGGTTCCAACAAGATGGTGCCACATGCCACACAACTGGAGCGAATGTGGCTTTGTTGTGAGTGAAGAATTTCCCAGCCGCGTAATCTCTCGTCTTGGTGATGTCAATTGGCCAGCGAGATAGTGCCCTTTGACACCGTTGGATCTTTTTTTTTTTTTTGAGGGGCTAAGCGAAGTGCGGTCTTTATGCAGTTATGCGCAACGAAATTTGCAAAAATTCACGAGGCGGTCATTTGAATGTTGTAGGGTTTCAAATATAGTGCCAAGATTCAATAAATAAAATAATAAAAATAAATTTCATGAAAAAAAATATTTTTTTAAATGCATTTTATTTACGTTTATTTTAGGAAATCGCAAAATGGATAACCCTCTATCGTTCTCCGTTCATTGAATATGTGGTAGTCAATAAATTTTTAGCCTTAGCCAAGTCAAGAAATATTTTTGAGATCCATTCTATTATTTTTCCTGCCTATCTTAGAATTCCAATGAATTTTTTTTTTATTATTATTATTATTATTATTTTTTTTTTTTTTTTTTTTTTTTTTGTTAATATAAAAGCTCAATTTATTTCTGCTTTAGCATTAAATCAATCGATTTGCGTAAATTCAATTTCAAACCTAACACAGTAAATATAGAATTGCTGCATAAAGCATAAAGCAAAGTGCAAAAGAGGAAAATTAATTATTTAAAAAACTTTTAATTTAATACTTGAATTTATTAAAAAAAATTCAAGCTAAAAACTATAAATCTCTTACTTTAAATTTTTTTAATTTTTTATTTTTATTTTTAATTTTTTTTTTTTTTTTTACCACTCTCAGCGATTAAGCCCCCAAATACACTCAACCAATAAATTCCCCTTAAGCCAGTCATTAAAACTATTGGCAGAGCTTTTTACCTACTACTACTACTACTACTACTACTACTAAGTGAATTAGCTGAAATAACGTAAGCTCTCACTGGATTGAATTATTTCAGCAAGCAGGCATAAAACATAAAAAACTGCCACACTACAAATGAAAATCAGATTAAAAATTGATTTATAATCGACACCGAAGTATGTCAGCCAAACACTATATGTACATATGTATGAGTACATATATATAAAATTGGCGAAATTGGCAAAATTGCGCAAAAGCTTCAGTAAAGCATATGGTAAGTGGAATAATTTTCATTTCCACAACATCATGCCAAATGTAATATAAATGAAATTAATTAAAAGGAAAAAAATTAACAAAAAATCCCACAAAAATATATCAATCTCTCACTCTATCTCTCTTTAATTTTTTTTTTTTTTTTTTTTTTAATTTTTGTGTCTGCTCGTAGCAATTCATCATTTAAAATGTGAATCCGCTTAATGCTTGAATAGTTGATGAACTCAATTAGACATAAGCTCACTCACTCTTTCACTCCCACTCTCACTCTCCCACTCTCACTATCCCTCTCACACTCGCCGTACTCGCTTAGCTCATCACTATCTCACTCCCAATAAGTGACTACACATATATCACTAGTGAAACTGCTGCCTTACAGGCAGGTAACTATGGCAACTCTACCAATTTATTGTACAATAATTTGCTGTGAGGCCGTATGAGGTTTGTCGGGCAGAATTGAGGCAAGCAATGGATAAATGGATTTAATGCAGTGATGCAACTAATGTCACAAGCAATTTTAATGAAATATTTGCATACATATATGAGATAGGAAGATAACACCGCAGGCGAGAGAAAGAGAGAGAGAGGGAGAGAGATACAGATTGAGGATGGTGATAAGAGTGGTAGAATGCCAGTGAAGCAGGTGTGAAATGCGATTTGGTGAAGTAGCAACAAAATAAATCCCAAATGACCAGCGGCTTGTTGTACATATGTAGATAGCGGGTGATCTATTTCGAGGTTCTTTACTTTTTTAAAGAAAAAAAAACACAGAATATTCAAATTTAATGGAGAATGTTTATTATTATTCGAAAGAACATTCTTTGGCATTTATTTTTTGAAGATTATCTCTTTCAAATGTTGGCCGCAGTGGCTACGTCTCAGACGATCCATCCGTTGAGTGCAATTTTCAATGACTCGTTCGACCATTTCGATTGGTAACTGGCAAATAACACGCGTGATGTTTTGCTACAAGGCCTGAATCGAAGCGGGATTTTCCGCATAGACTTTTGGCTTTACATATCCCCGCAGAAAAAGTCTAACGGTGTGATATCACACGATCTTGGTGGCCAATCGACCGGCCCAAAATGTGAAATTTTCTAATTATCTGCTCACCGAAGTGTTCTCTCAATAAATCCATTGATTGATGCGTGTTGTGTGGGAAGTGACGCCGTCTTGTTGAAACCAAATGCCGCGGAGATCACGAGCTTCAATTTCAGGCATCAAATAGTCGGTTATCATGGCGCGATAACGATCGCCATTAACAGTTACGTCCTCAGCGGCATCATTTTTGAAGAAATTGTGAACCGTTGATTCCACCGGCCTACAAACCACGCCAAACTGTTTGCTTTTTCTTGATGAAATGGCAGCTCCTGAATCTCTTCAGGTTGCTCTTCGTCCCAAATGCGGCAATCTCCCTTGTTTACATACCCATTGAGCCAGAAATGGGCCTCATCGCTGAACAAAATTTGGCTCGAAAACGTCGGATCTTCATGGAACTTTTTAAGAGCCCATAGGGCGAAGCGATTTCGCTTGGCAAGGTCGAGCGGCTTCAGTTCTTGGATAAGCGTATTTTGTACGATTTAAGTTTAAGATCTCGACGTAAAATACGCCAAGTCGTTCCATACGCTAGTCCGAGCTGCTATGAACGGCGCCGAATCGAATCTGCACGGTCTTCATGTACACTCTCTTCATGTACGGCCGCTATATTTTCTTACCTGCGTACTGGACGTGGTCTGTTCGGTCGAATATTATCCAATTATGAATGCTGGGTCTCAAGATGGGTGATGGTTTTGCGACGATCAGTACGCTCAGTAGGCCGATTATGTTGACCATAAATTGAGCGAAGCGCACGAAACGTGAATTTTCGTAATAAAGTTGAATGATCTGGATAAACATTGTTCAGGCGTAAGTCTTTCTATGGTGAAATTCCAAATAATACTGAACAAAAATAACATGACAGCTTGAGATGACTCACGCGTGATCTGTCAAAAAATCTGTCTTCTCTTTGCTTTTTGGCGCCAGTTAGAAATACCGAGAGAGACCAGATCGATCTCCACCTGATGCTTCCAACGGAGTGGAGATTTTCCTCTACCGCTGCTTCCGCCATACTTTCAAAGCTGGAGCGCTTTCGTCCATTCGAACGACATGACCTAGCCAGCGTAGCCGCTGCCTCTTGATACGCTGAACTATGTGAATATCGTCGTATGGCTCGTACAGCTCATCGTTCCATTGTCTGCGGTATTCGCCGTTGCCAACGCGCAAAGGACCGCAAAACTTTTCTCTCGAAAACTCCTAAAGCCGACTCTTCGGATGTAGGCGTCCTCCAGGCTTCTGCACCATATGTCAGGACGGCAATGATGAGCGACTCGTAGAGTTTTGTTTGGTTCTACTTGGATCACCCTTTAGAAATATGGCCTAGCATAAATATCACTACATACATACATTTTTACATACATACATATAAGTATATGCACTGTCACAGAAGCCACGGCAATTTATATAGCTGTGGAGGTGTATATTTGCATATATGCATGTATTTTGAAGAAGGATGTATATATGTATGTATGTGTGTGTACATATTTACAATAAATCTGCCATTTGGTTGCCATCCGCTGCGGGCGTTAAACTGCTGCATCAATTACTTAACATGATTAGTGTATGGGGATGTGTAATAACAGCTGCAATAACAACATCGACAACAACAATAACTACAACAACACGCATAACAATTTAACAACAACAAATGTTAAAATATAATACAACAATACACAAATGAATTGTTGATTATGACATGGGTAATGATAAATTGTTGTTGTTATTATTATTATTGTTGTTATTGTTGTTGTTGTCATTGTTATTGGTCAATTTGAAATATAGTGAAAAATGGCAATCAGAAAACATATGAAATTGGAAACTGTAAATCAGTGTGCAGCAACGGCAGCAGTGAATTATAGCGGCATAAATACGCTGTGAGTGTGCATGTGTGGCAGTATGTGTATGTATGTGCCTGAGTGCACTCATCTCATGTCAATTGATGTACATATGTATTGTATTTAAGCGTCTAACTGTGACTAATAAATGTCATGCACAAATAAAATCCAGCTAATAAGTGCTACATACATACATACATACAGACACATATATATGAAGAAATGCATGTGTGTGGTTAAGCCACATAATGAACTAGCATGAAATTTTAATGCATATTTTTCGGCGCTGCATATATAAGTAATACATCAGGAAATGCACAACATTGCTCAATCATACATACCCATCAACGTGTAAGTGCATATGTATATGTATGCATTTTGTATGTAAAAAAATATGTCAAAATTACATTAAATGTCAACGTTGACATTTGGTGTTGTTAACTCACACATACATACATACATACATACAAACTCGTATGCAGGATGTCAAATGCTCGTCATCTGATTGGATCAATATTGTAAAAATCACATTTGACAGTATTTAAAAGGCTTTTTGGGGTTTGAGTGTGGTTTAGAAAATAGTATGAACTGTTGTTGTTGGTACTCGTTTTTTGTGAATTTTCGTTTGTTTTATGTATTTATGTATTTTTGATTTACTAAATATATAAATTCACTCATCCAACAGCTTAATTGAAGAATTATGGCACAATATCTCATATCTGAACAATCAGTTGTTATCCGATTTTGTTGCTTTTCAGCATCAATATTTCGCTATGATCATCCAATTTCGACGATTTTCGCTAGTAGCGCTCTCCAACTGTGGCTAGGGCCACCAGTGTTTGGCATAATTCTCGCTAGGGCCGCAGTCACTTTGGCTGTCTTTCTACAGGCTTTTTCAATATGCGTCTTGAAATTGAGTCTTGCATCGATCATAATGCCAAGGTACCTCAGCAAATAAGAGCGTGTTCCCGTTGCTTTATCTTAATCTCCACTTTTAAATGTCGTTGAAAATGTCTGTGGCCCATTTAAAGCCGGTCTTCTGCTCATCCGTTAGTGATGCAGCAGGTATGGGCTTCAGTTAGTTGTTGAATTTTTGATGTTGCTCGATGACGGAGCCCTAATTAAGCGCACTTATAACTGCTGGTCCGCTGTGATATCCAGAGATTCCTCTCACCTGCTTAGGTGTTCAAACTCATTTAGAGCAAATTTTCCATGGCATTCGAAGTAAAAATTACCAATGAAAGGATGTCAGGGATCCCTGAAGGCTGACCAGTGGCAAAAGAAATGGTCCACAGACTGCATCTGAGCTTTATCTCTGTACCAAACGAGTTATCCTTCTACCATAACCCTCCATCAAACAGTGTCCGATTATTATATCCCTTCTTATGCACGTGGAGTTCCCGTTTAGAGACTTTATTCCTTTCACTTCGCTCAATAGCCAGGTCTGTCTGTTTACATTGTATAGAATTTCACCCCACCATCGACTATTAGTCCTACTAGTAAAAGCCAATCTTATCACGTACTTTGCCAGGGTGGAAGAGGTATGCCTACATTGTATGCATACCGTGTTTACCGTAGGTAGCACTGTTCCCCTGGTAGCGAGCTCGTCGAGTTTACAATTCTCTGGGATGTCTCTATGTCTGGGAACCAAACCAAGGACCCTCCGAGTTGAGTTTTGTGTTGTCGGTGAAGATAGCTACGGATATTTAATTCAAAATTGCTGCATTTCCTCTATGCAAATTTTGTTTGAAAAAATGTTGTCAAAATAGAAAGGTTTGAAGACAGCGCTCTTGTAATGAGTATGGAGTCTGTCCGACTTGTTGCTGCAAGTAGCTTTATCTAATGACAGCCACCAGACAGTGACACCATTTTGTATGACTAATATACAATATAACGTACAAGGCGGAGACCTTTTACCGATGAGCGCTTTGTAGGCGTAGAGTTCCGTCATAGCTTTCCTACTCCTTTGATCGGTTCAGGATGAGTTTACTAAGATTATACCTGGAAATATGACCGCGGTTGAGAGAGTAATCTCGATGTCTGTAAGTAAGGGTGGCTTAAAAGCAATGACGTTTAGTCTCCAGAAAATCTTTAGAGCCGTTCGGCGTATCCTACATACTTGGACGGAAAGCTTAATAGTTTTGGAAGATCAGGGCCGCTGATCTGAGGTTTTTGGCTCAGCTGCTCTGGACGAAGTAGCGGACTGTGCAAGATTGAATCTCTTCTCTTGCTGGTTGATGCCTTGTGTGGGCCTACTGAAGGGAGCCTCCCTAAACCCGACTGCTGCTTCAAGGAAAAACGTTTTGTTTTCTGCAGATAGGGGTGGCGCTCCTTCTTGATGCTTAGCAATTATACCTATGGGTCTGGAAAATCTAAATGGTGAAATAATGTTCTAGTAGACCCTTTCGGCGATCCGAAGCTGAAACACGAGATCTTTCGGTGGCAAGAGAAATGGAAAGGGGAAAAAGAAGCGGTCGACTGCGCTTCAGCTCCATACCGCAGCACGTCTCGACGTTGCACCCGAAGGTGAATTGGTAGCCGGATAGCTTCTTTTGAATACAGACGAGCTCTCCTCAGTGCAAGCCATGCTCATGGGTACGGAAACGTAAGACACTCTGCATTAGAGGGTGGAGCTACGTTGGACAACCTCTAGTTCTAGATCCATAGTTTTCAGTTTGTCTAAAAAGGGTACCTCTGAAAGGAGGTTCGACCTCATAGTGGACTAACGGTTACATTACCATAATTATTTAATGCGACATATCTGGCTCGGCCTTTGGAACGATTTTTTCGCTTTAAGTCTTTCGCCTTCAGTAAGTTTCTTGCGGAGCTAGAAAATCCAGTTCCTCCTTAAGGAGAGACCTCTCTACTATTTTAGTTATTCAAAAGCTCTACTAGTAACTCAAGAACTTGACCCACTGCAGCTAACTTTCCTCAACCTTCAGAGAATTCGATCTCACTCCAGCAGATTTTGAAACAAAGCGTGTGGTAAAGAGCCTTTTTTGTCTCATTGGAACTATGAACTACACATTTGCACGACACAGATGTCCCCAGCTCGCCCTCTTGTTGAAAAAAGTATGTATTTTGATTCTCTTTCCCCTTCTTCCTTCTTTCACAAAATGATGTTGGCCCAAAAGCTTAATTTATTAAATATTTATCCAATTTATTAGAGATATTTCTTCTTCGGTTTTGCGATTCGTTGAGATTTTAAAATCCGAAATGCCTCTCCCATTGCCATTCATAAGTTATGAAATTACTTGTGTCAAAGCAAAACTAAATCCCTAAGAAGCATAACAAAAGCCAAGATGAGATATACGCCTACATGGTATATATATATATATAGTAAGAGATAGTGAAGCTCTCTTGCCAGCTGACGACTGGTAATTGAAACTGTTGAAGCGATTTATGGAACTAAATAACTGACGGCACTGGCAAAGGATAACTTAGATGTGAAAACACACACAACACACACATGCGCACGTGGCTAAGAACAACCAACCAAATCGAAGCAATCAAAGCGCTTGCAGCTCAATAGCGTACATAGAAAACGCGCATCATCAAATGAGCGGAAACAATATGCTGGCAATAAATTGGCTGTTGGCCAGTTTTGGCATACACACACACATACACACACGAGCGCATGCACATGCTGACATATCGCCGCGCTACTCTGCCACAAACATGGTCAATCTCCATTCACAGCCGCTTGGCGGTCGGTCTGACCCATCTCAACCGCCGGCTACTAGCCAACCATAAGCTACAGGCATCCACCCATACATTTGTTCGGTACTCTGATGATTTGGTTACTCTTAGCACTGTTAGCTTGCTGCTTGCTGCTTGCTGCTGTTGTTGGTCAGGCGCAACCAACCAGCCATGTTATGGCTTAGTGATTTATTTGATTTACGAGCACAAATGTAAGTCCACAACTGAAAAGTGAGATTATTGAAGGAAATTATTAATGACATAATGCTGATGGCAGACGACGATGTTGAATCGGCACAGAAAAAAAGAAATACATACTTGTATATATATAATATATAAATGTGTAAGCGCATTTTTGTGTGCATAGGAGTGGCTGTATATGTGTGTGGGAGAATTCTTTGGCATAAATGCTTGAGTGCCACTTAGGCAAATTAAATTAGAAAGCTTAAGTGGCATTGACATAAGCGAGAAGGGGTTAGAACTCAGTTTTCATAACCTCAAAATATTTTTTCGCTTTTATTTGATTTTATTTTATTTTTTAATTTATTTAGTTTTATTTTATTTTTATTTTTTTAATTTTTTTTTTTCGTTTTAGATTATTTTATTTTATTTTATTTTATTTTATTTTATTTTAATTTATTTTTTTTCGTTTTATTTTATTTTATTTTATTATAATTTATTTTATTTGATTTAATTTAGTCTAATTTTTAATTTATTTTATTTTATTTTATTTTAATTTATTTTATTTTTTCGTTTTATTTGATTTTATTTTATTATAATTTATTTTATTTGATTTAATTTAATTTAATCTAATTTTTAATTTATTTTTTTTATTTTATTTTATTTTATTTTATTTTATTTTATTTATTTTTTTATCTATTTCATTTTATTTCCGTTTTATTTTATTTTATTTTATTTTATTTGATTTAATTTTATTTTATTTTATTTTAATTTAAGTTATTTTAATTTAAGTTATATTATTTTATTTTATTAAATTTTATTTTATTATTCATTTCGTTTTATTTTATTTTATTGTATTTTATATTCTTTTTTTATTTAATTTCTTTTAATTTATTTTATATAATTTTATTCTAAATTATTTTATTTTATTTATTTTATTTTATTTTATTTTTTTTATTTTTTTATTTTATTTTAATTTGTTTTTTATTTTCGTTTTATTTTATTTTATTGTATTTTATATTATTTTTTTATTTAATTTTATTTTAAAATATTTTATTTTATTTTATTTTATTTTAATTTATTTTATTTTATTTTCGTTTTATTTAATTTTATTTTATTATAATTTATCTTATTTGATTTAATTTCATTTAAAATAATATTTAATTTATTTTATTTTTTTTTTCATTTTTTTTAATTTTACTTTATTTATTTTATTTTATATTTTTTTTATTATATTTTTTTTTAATTTTTTTTTCATTTTATTTTATTTTAATTAATTTATAAAATTTTATTTTATTTGGCATTGAAATTGTTTTACCTAAAGTTTAAAACTCATCAAAAGTTCTTTAAAATTGAAACTTCCAAAATGAGCTTTGAAAAAGCACAGCTTTAAATTTCAAAACACGCAAAAAATTTGTTTCGTGCAACTGTACTAACTGAATTTTACAACTCATCAAAAGCACTATATCTCTGCTACTTTCAAAACGAGCTTTTAAAAAGCTTTTAAGTTTAAGGCATAAAAATCTTTGCTTCAAAAAAATACTCAAAAACTTTATGTCGTGTAGTAGTCTCACCTGAGTTTTACAGGTTAAAGAAAGCTCTGCTTGACTTATTCTCTTAAAAGATTCCTTCAAAAAGCTAAGCTTTCAATTTCGAAACATAAAAATCTGTTCTTTCAATAAATACTCAAAAATGTGTTTCATGAATTAGTTTTACCTAAATTTTTCGATTTATCAGAAGCTCCGTAAAACTGATACTTTCAAAACAAGCTGACAAAGAGCTAAGCATTCAATTTGAAAGCATAAAAATCACCGCTTTCAATAAATACTCAAAAAATGCTTTTGTGAATTTGTTTTAACTGAATTAGAACACTCATTAAAATTTAAGCTCTTAAAATGGGCTTTCAAAAAGCTAAGTTTTCAATCACAAAACGTAAACCTTTAAATAAATACTCAAAAAATGTGTTTCGTGAAGTAGTTTATCTGAATTTTAAAATCCAAGCTTTTAAAACGGACATTCAGAAAGCTAAGCTTTCAATTTCAAAACCTAAAAAGTACTGCTTTCAATAAGCACTCAAAAAAATGTCTTCCGTGAAGTATTTTTTATCTGAATTTCGCAGCTCATTAAAGCTTTATATTACTGTTAATTTTAAATTGAGCTTTCAGAAAGCTAAACATTTCAATTTGAAGGCATAAAAAAGCTTTACCCGCAATAAATACTCAAAAAATGTGTTCAGAAAAGTAATTAATGTAAATTAAGGATAATTTTGTATTAGTTTGCGAAATTATAGCCCAAAAATATTCAATTAAGCAACCCATTATTAGCGCACATACATACATACATACGTATGCCTGCGCATTACTTACAAACACGCATCGATGGTTGTTAAATTAATTATTTTCAGAGAATTAATTATATTAAGCATAAGGAGTTTCACATTACATTGATTCAATTAATTTGCCATTAATATAATTATATTTCTACTAACCATATATGTACATATGTATAGACAAATTTTGACACGAAGGCAAACCGCAAGCAGCGATGGTCTTGTAATGGAGTTTGAGCCCAAAAAAACATCTCTTTTTGCATAGAATATAAAGGGTGATCCATTTCGGGGCTCCTTACTTTTTTAAAGAAAACAAACCAGAATGTTGGCCGCGGCTACGTCTCAAATGTTCCATCCATTGAGTCCACTTTTCGATGACTCGTTCGAGCATTTCCACTGGTAATTGGTGAATGACACGCGTAATGATTTGCTCCAAGGCCTGAATCGACTTCAGACTTTACATATCCCCTCAGAAAAAAGTCTAACGGTGTGATATCACACGATCTTGATAGCCAATCGACTGGACCAAAATGTGATATTACATGCTCACCGAGGTGTTCTCTCAATAAATGCATTGATTGATGCGATGTGTGGGAAGTGGTGCGATTTTCTTGAAACCAAATGTCGCGGAGATCACGAGCTTCATTTGCAGGCATCAAATAGTCGGTTATCATGGCACGATAGCGGTCGCCATTGGCGGTTATGTTTTCACTGGCATCATTCTTGAAGAAATGTGGACCGATGATTCCACTGGCCTACAAACCACACCAAACCGTTGTTTTTCTGGATGAAATGGCAGCTCTTGAATCTTTTCAGTTTACGCTTCGTCCCAAATGCAGAAATTTTGCTTGTTTACATAGCTATTGAGCCAGGAATTGGCCTCATCGCAGAACAAAATTTAGCTCGAAAACGTCATAACTTCTTGGAAATTTTCCATAGAGCCCATAGAGTGAAGCGATGTCGCTTGGCAGGGTCGAGCGGCTTCAGTTCTGGCACAAGCTTTCAATTTAAGATCTGGACGTCGGATTTATAAAATAAATAATTCTTTTCTCTGTCTTATACTGGAATACCATTTTATCATATCACATATGTCACTTTTTTCTTATAATCAAGTTATGCACTTTAGCTGGAGCTGAGGAATATTTAGGAATATTTATACGCTGTTTTTAGACTTTTATTTAAACTTTTTTTTTTTTAATGATGCGAATAGAGTTAAAATGGTATAGAAAAATATGAAAATATTTTTTTCTCTTAATTCTTCTTAGAAAAATTTTTGTTTTACGCTGTTTATGTTTATAAGCATATATCTCATATATATGCAGGCACTGAGTGCCCTAAGTCAATGCAGGCAAATATTTTAAATCTATGTAGCATTATATATGTTTATGTATATGTATATGTATATATCATTATACTCGTTTATTTGTATGTTTATATGTATAAATTTAATGCCATTAGTAATTGAGTTAATACAAAAGCCACACATTATACGCCTCTAAGTATGCAATAAATTTTATCTTAAGTACAATATCACTCGAAATTACAACATTTTAGTTGGTCGTGGTCAAATAATGCCATAAAGATTACACATTTACATATTTGTATATAATAATATGTGCTTGTATGTGTACTTTGTAGCCCACTTATACACATTTATTTGTACATATAGTTGAATTTTCATGCCAAAACGTACAAGTTCACGACAAACACTGTTATTTATTAAAAAATATATTTATAAATAAAAAATACCACTTATATACACTTTTTTATATATTTAGTTATGTATAAAGAAAAAATGAAAAAAAAAATTATAATTAACATTTATCACTCACAAATCCCCTCACTCCCCTCAAGACATCATGCCACCAGCAGTTAGTATATCAAAAGTTGGGTAAAAAAAGGCTTAACTCACATCTTTTTTCAATTGGCTTTAAGGAGCAAATTTTTTAAATAATTAACATAAACGGTGAAAGGATTTAAGTCAAGTTAAGAAAAATTAGATTTTATTTTAGCTCAGAACAAAAAAGCTCAAGCAACTAAGCCAGAAGCAAGCGTACTTCAAATCAAAAAAAATATAGAAAAAGAAAGCAAAAAAAAAACAACTAAATTCAATTAAGAATGAAGCATAAAAATTCTATAAAAACGCTATAATTATTAATTATATAGCGCGGATGAGGGATTCGATGGCACGTATCACACCAACATTGTGGTCAAACATAACGGCAGTTGTCTGTACGTGCCCCCTGGTATCTTCAAGAGCACATGCAAGATAGACATCACGTGGTTCCCATTTGATGACCAACACTGCGAAATGAAATTCGGTAGTTGGACTTACGATGGAAATCAGGTAAAGAAAGAGTTAATATGTGTACAACACATACATACATGCATACTACATAAGTACGTCACATACATCACATGCACATATATGTTCACATAACATATGCGCGCATTAGTGCATACATAAATAGTATATAAAACCAAAATGACAATACATACATACATGCATACATATTCACACCCAAATACATAGGCAATGACTTAACACACATGCATACATACCGTATTTACTTGTAACTTAGCACATTACTTGTTCAATATCATTTGCTGAGGACAAATGAAAAAAAAGCTCGCTTCAACTTTTCATGCGTAAGCTCAAGCGAAAGCTCAAAAAAAGCAAGTACGGCAGCTTTCATAACAATTGTTCACCAGCCGGGTAGCTCATTTTTTTTGTTTTTATAGTCACTCTTACATATATGTATATCAAATATAAATATTTATTTTATATTTCATATCACTTTTCTATTGGTTTTTGAAATTCTACATTTCTATTATATATTTTTTTTCTATTTTATTCACCCAATAAGACTGTTAAAAAATAATAATAACAAAAAATTTAATGGCTTTCCAAAAAAAATTTTGCCTATACACTTTTAAATTTAATACTCTAAAAGCTCCTGAAAGCTCTTTTAATTTTGTTTAAATTATATTTCGCCAATTTCATATCATTAAGTAAAACAATAAGTCTCCAAGTATTTAAATCAATAAAAGTTTAAACTTTGAGACCAGAAAGCTTTTGAAAAAGTTTCATTGCATAATTGGATTCCAAATCCCACAACTCGTCAAAAAGTAAATACTCCTAAGCTGCCTAAAATCACTATTTCTTCATAAACCTTTTCATTACAGCAGAGCATTTAATTTCATCAAAAGCTCCACGGTTAATGCAAAATTAAAAGCTTCAAGTTCAGAACTTAAAAGCTATCGAAAAAGTTTCCTATCATACTGCATACATAATTGCTTTATAAATCCTCGAACTCATCTTATTTATTAAAAGCACCACCAAAAAAAAGCTTCAGCTTCTGGATTCGACAAATAGGAAAGCTTTTTAGGAAGTTTTTTAATATAATTCCAAAATTAACTCATGGAGAGCTTCTTATAGTTATCACTTTCAAAATAATCCTTCTAGAAGTATTCATTTTGAATACACAAAAATCTCTGCCTATAACACATACCTAGCAAATGTAATTCATAAAATAGTTTGATCTAAATTTAATCACTTAAAAAGTGCCCCTTACTATCAAAAAATGCCTTAAAAAAGTTTACCTTTTAATTTCAAGGTATTGAAATTCTTTTTCCTGAATTTTACAACTCATCAAAAGCTTTTTAAAACTGAAACTCTAAAAACTAGCTTTGAACAAGCTAAGCTTTAAATTTCAAAACATGGACTAACATGTACTAACTGAATTGTACAACTCATCAACAGCTCTATATCGCTGTTACTTTAAAAGGAGCTTATAAAAAGCTTAACTTTTAAATTTAAAGGCGTGAAAATCTTCGCTTACAATAAATACTCAAAAAATGTATGTCGTGAAGCAGTCTCACATAAGTTTTACAGGTCATCAGAACCTCTACCTAACTTATAATCTTAAAAGATGCCTTGAAAAAGCTAAGCTTTCAATTTCAAAACATAAAAAAGCACTTCCTTCAATAAATACTCAAAAAATATGCTACGTGAAGTAGTTTTAACTGAATTTTAACACTCATTAAAAGCTCTTTAAAATTAAAGCTTACAAAACGAGCTTTCAGAAAGCCAAACATTCCATCTCAAATTGTAAAAAGCACTGCTTTCAATAAATACCCAAAAAATGTAGTTTGTGAAATAGTTTTAACAGAATTTTACGGCTCATCAAAAGATCGGCAAAATTTATACTTTCAAAACAAGCAGACAAAAAGCTAAGTTTTCAATTTGAAAACATAAAAATCACTGCTTTCGATAATTACTCAAAAAATAAGTTTCGTGAAGTAGTTTTATGTGAATTTTATATTTAATAATACTGTTACTTTTAAAACATGCTTTCAGAAAGCTAAACTTTAAAATTTGAAGGCATGAAAAGCTTTGCTAGCAATAAATGCTCAAAAAATGCGTTTCGGGATATAATTTCACCTAAATTTCACGGCTCAGCAAAGGCTCTGCAAAACTAATACTTTCAAAACAAGCTTTCAAACTAAGCTAAACTTTTAAATTTAAGGGTTTTAAAGCTGCGCTTGGAAAAAATAATAATTTAAAAGCTCTAAATAACTTATATTTTCAAAACGGACTTGCAAAAGGCTAACTTTTTGAAGTTAAAGGCTTAAAAAGCTCTGCTTTAGAAAAAATCTATATCACTATAATGTAAAGCTTCATTTTTATTTATATTTTGATTTTTCAAAAACGTCAAAAAAGCTTCAAAACTTAGGCATACTTTGATATTCATTTATATTTTTTTATATATTTTTTTTTCATTGCCATAACAAGACATGTAGAAAATTTATTTGTACACCTAATACCATCGTGCTTTTTGAACGGAGAATAAAAAGCTTTCTGTCATTGAATAAAAACTTTATGTTGGCCGAAAAATCATTCCACATTTGCATTAAATCATTATATAAAATTCACAAAAAAAAAATTAAAAAAATTTACTTGGTAAAATAAATTATTTTGGAAAAAAAAAATTTATTTAAAAAAACTAAATTTTATCAACAAAATAAAAACATTTTATGTCATTAAAAAAACATTGTATAAACGTTCTTGGTGAATTAATAGGAGTTCGAAAATTAGATTTTTTTAATTTAATAAAAAGAGTAAACTGTTTTTGAAATTCTTCTAAAAAAAAGACAATTTGAAAATTGCATTATAATTTAATTATTAAAAGAAAATTATTGAAAATTTAAATAGTTATTTTAAATTTGTTTAACTAATTTAAAAAAATTAAAATTAAATAAAAAAAATTTAAAGTCTTTTACATATGAGTAAAATTTTTTTTTATTAATTTGAATTTTATTTTAATAAAAACATAATAAATTTAGTGGCTTGAATTTTTTTACTAATCTTTTAACCCTTACTCAGCCAACTGCATTTTACTACTACTAATTTCCCTACAGCTAAACTAGTTGCTAAGTAGTACCACATGCAGTCACCGAGGCTTTCTACGCTCCACTACTATTTTTTCTTTTTTCTTTTAAAAGGCTGCGTTTGCTGTTACCCACCACTAAACAACACGCTTAATTTTTTTTATTAAACACTCTATTTTTAAATAATAATTTTTACTTTACAACACAAGATTTTTCAATTTTTTTTTTCAATAAATACGAGAATACTGCAAACATACTTGAAACTTGAAAACAGTTCACTGCGTTTTTGTGAATTACAAAACCAAAACACAAATAAAACTAAACCAAAAAAAAAAAAAAATCTTGAGTCAGCGACAAAAAAAAATCGGCCAACTGCTTCAAACTACAGGGTGTTGACGCAAAACTGTTAAACCACCTCAATGGTTTGGTAGTTTTCTGCTAACGCTCGACGCAAGAGAAACCGTAATACTCAAAGAGAAATGAAAGGTTAGGCAAACGCTAATTGGAATCATGTGTGAAATACGAATTTTTTCGAAAACAATTTTTGAAAAAAATTAGTTAAACCAAAAAGAAGATATTTCGAAAAAATTAAAATTTCAACTATTTTGCATGGAGAGAAGAAATACAATATATTAAGAAAAAAGCAAAAGAAAAAAAAACAAATACCAAGCCACGCCCAAATTTTTTTGCAGAAAAAGATTTGAATTTTTAGCAAAAAAAAAATTTCAAATAAATAAAAAAGGTTGAAAGTGCGTAAAAAATTTGGACGTACGTAACGACTCTTAATGAAAGACAAACAAATTTTTTTATTGCGCTCCAAAGAAACGAAATGGAAAGTGCGAATGTGAGAGCGTGAGTGTGGGAGAGTAAGTTGAGTGCCACTCAATTTACGCGCAAAACCCGTTACGCTCTCACTTTCTCTTTTTTTGTGACACATTCCTTCTTTGTGAGCACAATATACCAACGTTATAAAACGAAAATTGAATATTATTTCCAAAATAAATAAATCACAAACACAAACTGTACAAACAAAGCACCCTATATGAGCATAACTTAAGCGAAAAAAAACACTAGCACTTTGACACAATGACCTTTAACACCTTTAATACGCAAAAACTGTAGTAAAAAAAACTTTTTTTGATAGCTTGTCTGACAGTTGAGTGAATTTATGGAAAATTTGAATTTCTGAAAAAATTTAAAAAATAAATATTAACTACAATTTAAAATTTAATTTTTATATAATTAACTTCTTTAAAATAATTTATTAAAACTGAGAAGAAATATTTTAATAAAAAAAATTATATTTAGAAAATTTTTTTTAATTTTTTCGCATCAGTTGTTTAAATTTAAGTTAAATTATAATAGAAAAATTTATATTATAACAAAAAACATATAATAAAAAAATTTCCATTGAAATATATGTATTGTACAAATGTTTAAATTAAATTTGAATACTAAATTTTTGGAAAATTTTTGAAAAAGCTAAACACCACTTGATAAATAATAACAAAATAAAAAAATACTTCATGAATGATTTAGAAATAGTATAAAATCTGTTTATTTGATTTTATTTTATTTAAATTTTTTTTTTTTTTGGATAAAATTTATACGCTTTTTTAATACCTTTAAAGCTCACTCAGAGCAAAGTAACTAAAAAATTGTGCAATTGCAGCCAACTTAACAATATCATTTCGCTCCCATGCGTTCGCTCTCTCTCTCTCTCTCTCAACTGTCAAACAGCTATGGTTTTTATGCACTATTTTTCTCTCTCTCTCTCTCTCTCTGTATGTATATTTTTTCTCACATGCGTTGCGCTACTACTTTCTCACAAATTTTATAAACACACATACATACGCTACACACATACAACACAAATACACTTTACTATCACTACACCCACCCTAAGTGTCGTTCTTCTTCAATGTTGTCATGGTTCTTTTTTACAATTTCTCTTTGTAAAAATTAACTATAAATTAAAATAAAATAAAATTTATTAATATAAAAATTTTTGAATTCTCTCTTTCCCTACTTACTGTGCCCGTACCGGAAAACAAATAACTAAAATAAATAAAAACACAATAATATTGAAAACACAAACACCACACACAACGATTTCAAAACCATTACAAATGCTACCCTGTTACTTAAACAAACAAAAAATATTACCAAAATCTATATTCTTGCAAACTTTTGTAAATTTTTTTTTTTACAAAATTTTGTAAATTTCGCAAACAAAATATTAAAAAACATAACACTTAAAAAAAAAACATTTATATATATAAACATAAAAACGAAAAAAAAAAACAGTTGGATTTGGTTTTGAATTCCGAAGATGGAGGGGATCTTTCCGATTTCATAACAAATGGCGAGTGGTATCTGCTTGGTTAGTAACTTTTCAAAATAACTTTTTCTGTGTAACTTATAAATGTTTTTTTAATTTTCATATTATTTTGCGTGTGCAAATTTTGAAAATTTATATTACTTTGTGTTTTTTTTTCTTCTTTTTCAAGGCTGTAATTAAAGAAAATAAATTTTAAGAAATTTTTGTTTTGTGGTTAAAATTTGAATTTTTCTGTATTTATCGCAAATTATAGTAACTAGAAACCCTTAGTGTAAATAGCAAGTGAAAAATTAGTATTTTTAGTTGTTGTTGTTTTTTTCCTCAAAAATAAAAATGGCAGTTTTTGTCTATGACGTGTGATTTTGTAAATTTTTGTGCAAATGAATTTTGGAGTTAGGCTCTTTTGAATAATATCTTTCAACTTCTTCTTATATACTTTTTTTTTAAATATTTTTTTTTTTTTTTTGAATAATCATATTTCTAATTCCTACATTGATTTCGAAATTTTTCAAACTTTTAATTAAGCATTAAAATATTTAATTCTCAATTAATTAGTTCTGAATATAATGTTTCTTCGATTAATCGAATTGCAGATTAAACAATTAACTTGCTCTCTGAGTTTTTCACTTTTTTTAATCCATAAAAAATTAAATTAAAATTAAATTACTTTCGAATTAAGTCCTTTTCTGATTAATTAGTATAATTTTCATTAATAAAAAATATATATACAAAAATTTGGAGTAAGATTTTCTCAAATAATAAAATTTTATTAACTTGATTAATCAATTAATTGAACTAATTAGTTTTCTGAGCTTTTTCAAATTATAATTAGTCAACAAAAAAAATTAATTGAGATCTAGTTACTTTTAAATTAATCAAATTTCTGTTTAATCTATTATTAATGCAAAAAAAAAATTTCGATGAGAGGTGTTAGACATTTCTTTGGTCATATTTTTTTATTATTTCATTAAAAAGCCCTAGCTTTCTGAGCTTTTTAAGATTCTGCTTAACCAAAGAAAAAAGGGTAAAAATTTAAAAAAAAATATTCGCCGTGAATTTTTGAAAACTTCGTTCCGTTTGAGGTAATTTTCGACCAATTTTTGTCAAATATATCCAAGTTGTGTTCTTCAATCGCAGACCAACAAAAATCGGTTATCATACGACCATAACTATCACCCCTCCGTACTAAAAAGCTCACCAGAGAGTATGTTTTTTTGAGTGTAATGGTGCCTATTCAATTATTTGAGAATTCTCGAAGCCTATTTTGCTTATTTACTTATCCACCGAGTGCGAAATGTGCCTCGCCACTGAAGACCTTTTTTTTTTTTTGAAGCACGAAACGTGGCCACCTTTGAATCACCATTTTTTTCAGTAACAGATCAATTGAAAAGCCCCCGTCCTACCTCAGTATAATACATTTTTTTGACAAAATTCATTTTTTCTTGTTTAACATAGTTCCCTTCATCTTCACTGATTATAGCGACCCTCCAACTTTTCGATACCATTTTTGTAGTACGATTTGTCCTTTGCTTTAAAATAGGTCTCAGTTTCAGCGATCACATCTTCATTCGATGAAAATTTCTTCCCAACGAGCATTCTTTTGAGCTCTGAGAACAGCAAGTAGTCACTGGGGTCCAGATCTGGAGAACACGGTAGATGCAGAAGCAATTCGAAGGCTAATTCATAGAATTTACTGACTTGTGACACGGTGCATTGTCTTGTCCATATGCTTGAACATCTCCAAACATTGCTCCGAATCATCAGCTCTCGTAGTTTTTGGTCAGAAGTGAGCTCGCGCAGCACCCACTGTACACAGAGTTTTCTCAAATCCAAATACATGTGAATGATAT
The DNA here is from genome assembly GCA_030068015.2 of Neoceratitis asiatica. Taxonomy (NCBI): domain Eukaryota; kingdom Metazoa; phylum Arthropoda; class Insecta; order Diptera; family Tephritidae; genus Neoceratitis; species Neoceratitis asiatica. The sequence goes on along the minus strand of CM061524.1, from coordinate 98,641,749 downwards.
GATTCACACGTTCAGTTGTTAGCTTTAGAGTGCCTACTTTTGCATTCCTTTTGAATTTAGGGTCTTTCGAAATCAGTTTGTGGATGTTTTTGATGTTTTCATCGGTAACAACTTTTTTTTTTGGGCGTTCACTGCGTTCACCGTCTTCGGTGCTCATGTCACCACATCTAAACTCAGCATACCAATCCGTGATGGTTGATTTTCCTGGGGCAGTGTCTGGAAACTCATCATCAAGCCAAGTTTTTGTTTCAACTTCAAAAAGCAATATTTTATCAACAGGCGAAATTCCTTTTTATCCAGTATTTTTTTCACAATAACAAAAGTTGCCTCGCTCAAAATGCTATAATTTACAAACTGATTATCGGACAGCTGTCAAATTTATACACTTGGCTTTTGAAGGTTCGAGCTAACTAAAAATCGTGAAATAATTTATTCTAGTAGCGCCAGCTATGTGTCAGGATGCGGATTTTCCAATTGGCCTGTTAGATTTCTACAATTTGAACGCGTTGTGCGGTTGCTAAGCGATCCACTTTCATAAATGCCTCACTTTTAACTGAAATGAAGCATGTTTGTTGTGACAGTTAAGTTTGACAGATGTCAAAATACAGCTCTGCACTTTCGGAACCACTAAAGGGATAACCCTTTATTTTATCAGTCATATTTGTGATTATTTTGTTGATTAAATTTAAAATTAGTTAATTCTGTTTAGTCCTGTTTCTGATTAGTCTATTAGCTAAAATAATTAATGTGTTTTACAATCAAAAATTTACTCTCTAACTGTATTTTGCTGAAGCACAAAAAGTTAGTTCTCTTACTTTTAACTTTCTCAGAGCAGTTTATACGTGCTAACTAAGGTTTAGAGCATAGCGCGAGAGAGCCGTTAACCTAACTTTGAAATGGTTTTATAATAAAAAATATATTTTTTTTTATTAAATTTGTTTAAGGAGAAAGCTCTTAAAAATTTTGTTCTTGTGTTAGAAAAATGTGTAAAAAAATTAATAGACAAAAACTGCCATTTTCAGAAGTAATTATTAATACAATATTCTAAAAAAAAGTAGATATTTTTTTAGAAATTTCGTTTGTAAAAATTTGCATAATTTATATTGTGACTTTATATATTTTTGAAAAACAATTTTGCAAATTTTCTTTACTTTTTTTTTGTAGTATTTCCATTTGTATTGAATGTTTTTTTAATTTCTGAACTCCAACGAATTACTCAACACCGCTCATTAATAACGTATATACCTTCTTTCTCTCTCTCTCTCTCTCCCCCCGCTCTCTTTCTCTTTACATTTCGTTTTCTCAACCAAAATTTGTTGAACAAAAAACTGCTACTACTTACCCGAACCCGAAAATTTTTGCAACCATTTGTATGCTCTACCTCAAAAAAAAAAAATATATATATATATATATTCTCGATTTATATAAATATTTATGTATATGTATATATGCTATTAAAAATATATACTACAAAATCGCCACAAAACAACAATGCAAAAACAATGGTGAACAACAACAAACAACGGGGGGGCAACGACAAACAGCAATGCCTGGCAAGAAGAATACCATCGTCTACGCGTGCTGCCCGGAACCCTACGTGGACGTTACATTCACGATACAAATCCGACGGCGTACATTATATTATTTTTTCAATTTAATTGTGCCGTGTGTGCTGATATCATCGATGGCTTTATTAGGATTTACACTACCTCCCGATTCGGGCGAAAAATTAACATTAGGTAAGTGAAAGTGAGAAAAAAATCGAAAAAAAAAATTATTAATTTTCAAAACATGCATATTTTTCATGAAATTTATTTATACATACACTTATCTTATGTACCAAGAATAAATTTTCCAAAGTGACATTTTCAGATGCGCCGTTTTGAGCAACGCAAGAAAAGTGTAAGAGCGTAAAGTGGTAAATAAATGAAAAGTAATTTTTTTAATGTACAGTTACTTTCGAAATTTCGAAAAAAAATTCGAAATTAATTTCGAGAAAAAAAACGTTTTACGTCTTTTAGAGGCTTTAATTTGTACAATATTTTTTTTTTTTTTTTTTTTTTTTGGAATACCAGCGCAGCTCTAAAACTCAACTCTTAAACTACGGTAGCGAAATGAGGAAATGCTGGATTTTAAATAAGTGTTAATAAATATTTAAAAAAAATTAATTTATTTAATTTATTTAGAAAAAATAAAAGTTATTTAGTTAAACAAAAAAAAATTAAATAAATTTTTGCATGGAAAATAAATTTTTATTTTTTATGATTAAAGCTGGAGTAAACGGATTTGGTATTTTAGTTTCTTATAGATATTTTTTATATAGAAAAATGCCTACCGCATCATCATTGCGTCGGTATGTGCCACTTGCAGGTCACTAAAAAACTCTCCTCTGAGGAACCGTCGCCCACCCTAGGAACGCTTTCGCATTACTTCAGGCTGGTGTTCCATATTTCTTGTCTCAAGACTTACATGTCATTACCTGCTTCCAAGCCCCATTCCAGACACTTCCTAAAATATCCTTATTCCTTATCCTTATGTGTAGTATAATAATTCACCTCGCAATGTTTCCTGCTGTACCGCTCTTTTATATTTTTTGTTCCACCTACCATGATGCTCGCAACAAGTTTGCCATTATGTCAAGACATCGCTTTTTACTTCCTCTTTTGTAGTGATGACAATTGTCTCTTATCTCTTCAACGTCTACATTTTCGTTTTTTTTTTAATGCCAATAAGTCAATGGGGGTGCTTTCGCCTATTACCAATACAGCTTCGCCTGAAACTGTACGATATACCGAGACTACACTCAGAACAGCTGCGCGATAAACTTTTTCCAGGGCCTTACGTCGGTTATTCTTCCTCAGTTAGTCTGCCCATAGCTCTGCTCCGTAGAGCAAAACATTCAGTGTTGTTGACATTAAAAAGCTTCCGTTTTTCTTGTGTCGGCCCCCCTATGTTGGCCATCAGTCTGCTTAGTTGGAACGTTATTTTAGACGCCTTTTTTGCAACAGCTGAATTTGCGACCAGTAAGTAAGCCTAGAGTCCAGTCTTACACCCAAGTAATTGACAATCTGTTGTGTCCATAGAATCTCCGTGGCTGTCCTCATGTCTATTTCAATGGGAATATGCTTCCTTGTTAGTAATCCCAGCTCAGTTTTTTCAGTGGCAAGTTTAAGACCTTTCGCGCCAAGCCATATTTCTGCTCTTATCATCATAGCCCAAAGAACTCGTTCACGATCAAGTCCTCAACCTTCACTTTTCTACCGGCCGAACTGTCTCCGCACATTCCCTGCACTTCCTGCACTCGTTGTTTTTTCTACTTCTTTATTTTTCTTTACTGGCGTAGACACTGCTTACGCCATTATAGCCGACTTAACAACAGCGCGTCATTCTTTACTTCTTTCCCCTTTTTGGCGACCTACCAGATCTTTCTCCACCTCATCTTTCCAACGGAGCAGAGGTCTTCCCGCCGTTGCCAATTCGCAAAAGACCATAAATTTTTCAATAAAAAATTTCTATCGAAAGCTTTTAATGCCGACGCATCGGATGTCCACATCGTTCCATTTTAAGATGGAAATGATGAGCGACTTGTAGAGTTTAATCTTTGTTCGTCGAGTGAGGACTTAACGTTTCAATTGTCCACTCCATTCAAAGTAGCAGCTCTTGGCAGGAGTGATTCTACGTCGGATTTCCAGCCCGACATGTATGATGGTATTAATGCTAGTTTCAAGTTAGAAGAAACTATTTCAGACTTCAAAGCTACCACTATCAACAGCGACGCGGGAGCTGAGTCGCGAAACTGTTGACTGTTTGTTTGACGACAGGCGATTTTTTATCTTGCCCTCGTTCAGAATCCCCATGTCTGCAATCTCATTTGGTATCGAAATTCACAGAGAGGTCTTTATCGATTCAGACAGAGCTTTTGATGTTCGTTAACTTCAAACATAGCGGTATAGAAGCAGTTATTTTTCGTACTGCCGAAGGCTGCATTAAAATCGACGAAGAGGTGATCCTCATTTCACGGCACTTTTACAAAATTTGACTTATGGCGAATATATGGTCAATGGTGGACTCACCAGGCATAATGCCACACTGAAAAGGTCCCAATCAGTTTGTTGACGGTGTGCTTTAGTCTTTCACACAATACTCTCAAGAGGACATCATATGCGGCATTGAGGAGGCTAATTCGCCGAAATTTGGCGCATGCAGTGGGGTTCTCCTTGTTATGGTTTAGGCAGAGCACACTCAGATTCCGATAGTGGGGCATGGCTTCGTCGAACCATATTCGCAAAGAAGGAGATGCATGCACTTTGTCAGTTCTTCGCCGCCATATTTGAACGGATCAGCAGGTCAACCATCGGCCACCGCTGCTTTGCTGCTTTTCAGGCTTCCGACTTCTTCATAGCCAGACAGTGGAACAACTCCATCGTCTTCGGTTGGGAAATCGGGTTGGCCAGCTCCTAGAGTTTTAGTTTCACTGTCATTCAGCTGGCTAGAGAAGTGCTAGATCATTTTTTTAGGTCCTACAAGAGTATCATCCACTCTTGCAATATTCTGTAAGTCGCCGCATCTTTTCGTAAAATTTTCGAGCATTACACTCTTTGGCCAGTTTCTCAAGGCTTTCATGCTCTTTACCAGACCTAAATTAAATGGATGTGACGTCTAAAGAAAATGCGCAGTCTAACCAGAATCTTGGAGTATGGCCTTGCTTAGTGCGTAGTGCCGCTTGACCAACCAAATATGTGTTTCCCTTCTATGAAGGCCTGTGGTAGCTCTGCCGCAATAACAAATATTTTAGCCTAAATAAGCTTCTTTCCTTATTTTGGACAACGTGAACTGTAACCCTCACTTTGCTGCAATCCTCAGTTCTTTGCTCTAACCATTCGGCTCTATTGTATCTCTCAGAAGCTCTTCGAAGATCAGACGCGCTCCCATACAATCTAAAAGTATTGACTTTACGGACGAATGGTGCAAGAAGAAGAATGCGGATGAAATACCCCTGACAACCTGCTAACACAACACAATTGCCAGGTAATTAGTACCAAGTTTCGGCTATAAAGTGGGGCCCTTCCATTTTTATCAGCAATCTATTGAATGTGAGAGTTTAAAGGAGAGTTGATAACTTTCCAGCGTACGGGTCGCCTTACAACGTCTGATTCCTCATGGCGCTTACATTTTCCCGACGTTTAGAAAAACGTGACTCCAGTTCCTAAAAATGCAGGATTTTTATAAAATTTTCGTGCAAAATATTTTTTTTTATTCAAATCGGAAATCAATCCAGCTTTAATCCATAATTAAAAATTAGTATCGTAAAGTTATGAAAAAATTATTTAAAAATATTAAAATTATTTAAAAATATTAATAATAAATGATAAGAATTTTTAAAAATAAAATAAAATAAAAATAAAATACTAAACAACCAACAAAATCCCAACAATAAATAAAATTCCCAAACAACCAACCGTCTTAGAGGGCCGAAGGTGAATTCTCAACACTAATTATTTGCAAAAATCAACATGCCGAAGCCACGCTTTATGTAACTTTAATTTATTCAATTTATTTACATTTTCCAGCAGCAGCAGTTCATTTACTTAGCGCTCATTTGAAAAATATATAATTTTTCTTATTGATTTTTGCAAGTGTATTTTTTACGAAAATATTTTTTACCGTTTTTTTCTTTCTTTCTTTTTTATTATCTCTGATTGCAGGCGTAACTATACTTCTATCCCTAACAGTATTTCTAAATCTTGTTGCTGAATCCATGCCGACCACGTCGGACGCTGTTCCTCTTATAGGTACACTGAAAAAAAATCAATTAAGAATTAAAAAATAAAACTTAGCTGAAAACATTAACACACTCAGAATGCCAAATAGAAAATAATCAAGATCTTAGTTGTTTTAGATTTATGAAAAATCATGCCTACCAAAGTGTAAAAGGAATCGTGCATTTCATAAAACTTGCTCGTCAACAAAGCACATTCACATACTAACCACACTTACACGCACACATCGTAAAGATACATACTTGTCATATTAGCTGACTGTTTGAAAATGTGAAGAATGAAATTTTCATGATTTTTGTTTTATATTTATTTAGTAACTAAACCTTTTAGATTTAAAATAATATTTTCGTTCACTTTTTTCCAAAATTTCACTCACACTGCACCATGGAATCGAGGAAGGATATAAAAGGGGAATTAAATGAAATACAGTAAAACAATTTAAAATGAAAGAACATAAATAAAATAAAATAAAATAAAATAAAAATGATAAAAATAAAAAAATTAAAATAAAAATAAAAATAAAAATAAAAATAAATAAATAAATAAAATAAAATTTAATTAAATTCTTCTTCTTCTTCTTCTATGGCGTAGGCAGCGCTTACGCGATTATAGCCTCGTCGACAATCGTTTCTTCTCTTTGCTGTTTGGCGCCAGTTAGAAATACCAAGTGATACCAGGTCGCTCTCCACCTGTTACTTCCAACGGAGTGGAGGTCTCCCTCTTCCTCTGCTTCCGCCATCGGGTACTCCATCGAATACTTTCAAAGCTGGAGCGCTTTCATCCATTCGGACGACATGACCTAGCCAGCGTAGCCGCTGTCTCTTGATTCGCTGAACTATGTCAATGTCTTCCGCAAAATTTTTAGCTCTCGAAAACTCCTAAAGTCGACATCGCCCAGGCTTCTGCACCATATGTTAGGATGGGAATGATGAGCGACTTGTAGAGTTCGGTTTTGGTTTGTCGAGAGAGAAATTTACTTTTCAATTGCCTACTCAGTCCACAGTAGCACCTGTTGGCAAGAGTGATTCTTCGTTGGATTTCAAGGCTGACATTGTTGGTGTTGTTAATGCTAGTTCCCAGATAGACGAAATTATTTACGACTTCGAAATTGTGACTGCCAACAGTGACGTGGGAGCCAAGTCGCAAATGCGATGACTGTTTATTTGATGGCAGGAGATATTTCGTCTTGCCCTCGTTCACTACTAGATTTAGAATTTAGCTTGCGAGTTATGACCAATTATATCAATATCATCTGTTGAGCTCTGCAGCTCGTATTATTTTCTCCAGCATCAAATTAAAGAAATCACACGATAAAGAGTCTCCTTGAAACCTTGTTTGGTATCAAATGGCTCGGAGAGGTCCTTCCAAATTCTGACCGCGCTTCTGGTATTATCCAGGGTCAGTTTACAAAGCCGTATAAGTTTCTTGGGGATATCAAATTCGTACATAGCGGCGTAGAGGCATTTCCCTATCGTGCTGTCGAAGGCAGCTTTAAAATCGATAAAAAGGTGGTGTGCATCGATTCTTTTCTCTCCGGTCTTCTCCAAGATTTGGCGCATGGTGAATATCTGGTCAATGGTGGATTATATTAAATTAAAAAAAACATAAAAACAAAAAAATAGTAAAATTAAGAAAAAAAATAAAAAAATAGAATTAAAAAAAAAATAAAATAAAAAAAAATAAAAAAATAAAAATTTTAAATAAAACTATGTTTTGCGGGTAAGTTGAAGAATCCTGCCTACCGCATCGTTATTGTGTCATCACAGCAATTTGTTGTACGGTCCGCTGTATACACTTAAAAAATTTGTAATCGGCATCGTCATCCACTGAGCCGTTGTAAGCAAACTCCGGATTGTATGATTTTTACATTCTGAAGAGATATTTCTCTTGCTCTACTTACTACTACTTATTAACTTCTTCGTCCATCTACCTCGAGACTCATTTATTCACCTATTTTGCCACATTGTTAGAGTTTCTTCTGGTTTGTTTTTATGTTGCTAATGTCCTCTCAGCTCCCAGATCTATTTTTGCACCCAAAACAAAGAAGGTTGATTGGTATGTATATATATATATACATATATATGCGATTTTCTCCAATTTGTGGTTATGCGTCTTGATGTTGTTACCAACAAATGGAGGGACCAACAATTTATTCTAAGCCGCCTCCGAACGGCCGATATTAGTAGAATTTCTGGTCCTGACACCGTTAGGTTTCTAATTGATGTAGTTTACTTGTTGTGTTGGATTGGAAGCTGTCTCACAGAGGCCACACTTCTACGCAGCCTGTCCACCACCTCACTTTACTTTCTCTAATAAAAGAAGGCTTACACCCGCTATCGAAAGAGCAAAGAGGAACAGTTACCGTATCCTATATCTCCTGGAGAATAAAAGAACTTCTTTCTTACTGGGATCTACAGCAAAATACCATCCAACTTATTACCTCATTAAGGTGAATTTCCTTATTGAGCTTCAGTTCTGTTGCATAAAATATTTGTGATAAGGCGTATTAGATTATAGTTAACTCCAATTCCATACAACGAAGCTATGACTACATCCGGGAGAACATTATTAAAAGCCCAGCCATGTAGTATATAAAGCGATATATAAGCGATATCCAACGACCCAAGTTTGCAGTATGTATGCTGGAATTAGAAAGACGATTTCGAGGAAACGTACTACCTTCTATGTAAACCAATCCACATTTCTAGTGTTTTTAATAGAAAGGAGGATAGACTAATGGGTCTAAAGGCATTAGGAGATATATGTGAACTTCTCCCGGTCTTCGGTATTGGAAACTGACTCAGGGTGGTTTTGCTGACGTCTCTTTCTTATCTCTGGAAACAACCCTGCCCTTGAGTAGATATTACTTACATATGCCGTGGTTTCCTACTTGTGTGAAGAAAAAAACGCAGAAAATTCAAATTTAATGGGGAATGTTTATTATCATTCGAAAGAACATTCTTTGGCATTTATTTTTTGAAGATTATCTCTTTCAAATGTTGACCGCGGCTACGTCTTAGATGGTCCACCCGTTGAGTCCACTTTTCGATGACTCGTTTGAGCATTTCGATTGGTAACTGGTTTTGCTCCCAGGCCTTAATCAAAGCGGGATTGTCCGCATAGACTTTAGACTTTACATATCCCCACAGGAAAAAGTCTAACGCTGCGATATCACATGATCTTGGTGGCCAATCGAGCGGCCATTTATCTGCATCGAAGTGCTCTCTCAATAAATCCATTTACTGATGCGATGTGTGGAGATCACGAGCTTCAATTCAGGCAAATAATCGGTTATCATGGCGCGATAACTTTTCAAGAGCCCATAGAGCGAAGCAATGTCGCTTGGGAAGGTCGAAGGCTTCAGTTCTTGCACAAGCTGTATTTTGTAGGCTTTCAATTTAAGATCTCGACGTAGAATGCGCAGTCGTTCCTTACGTCAGTCCGAGTTGCTGCGAACGGTGCCGAATCGACTCTCCACGGTCTACGTGTACACTCTCAGCTGCGGCCGCTATATTTTCTTCACTGCGTGCTGTACGTGGTCTATTCGGTCCAATATTATCAAATAATGAATGCTGGGTCTCAAGATGGGTGATGGTGTTGTGAATACTACGCTCAGTAGGCCGATGATGTTGGCCAAAAGTTCAGCGAAACGCGCGAAACACATTCCTTACAGAACCTGAATTTTCGTAATAAAGTTGAATGATCTGGATAAACATTGTTCGTAAGCGTAAGTCTGTCCATGATGAAATGCCAAGCAATACTGAACAAAAATAGCATGACAGCTTAACACGACTCACGCGTGATCTGTCAAAAAAAGGCTATTGATCACCTCTACTTGGATCACCCTTTAAACGAGGACATTCAGTAGATAATATTTTCTGTATTTCTGCAAGAACTCGCCATACGGGACCGTTATTTTATCACTTCACACCATTTTTTCTGCTTGCTTGATAGAATCGATGGGCATTTCCTCGTCAACTTATTCTGCAATGAATGTTATAAAGAAAAATAAAATAAAATTAAAAATAAAAATATTAAAAGAAAGTATATCAAAATTTAGTAATGGCGGTGCTCGAGCAACTGTAACCAGCCAAAACGTAAACAATGAAATAAAAAAAAAATAAAATAATTTATAAAAATAATAATTCTAATGATCATAGAAAATATATAAATTTTCAATTATTTAGTATTGCAAACACTTAAAGGTGAAAAATATACACACACACCTCATCACACACTCATACTTCCTTACTTGGTATTTCGTTATTTGAGGTACTCCATTCGCTGTACGATAAATGTGCTCGCACCTGACTCATCTCAACAATCGTGAACACTTCACTTCACAACAACACTTCACTTCATCACCAGCAATTGATTGCAACTATCTCTGTATCTCTCTATGTGTTTCATTTATTTAGTAAATATATGACTCGATGATTTTTTTTTTGTTATTTTTCTTAATAACTCAGTTTTTCCACAATTTGTCAATGAAATTTCTGTACTTTTCCTTTGTCACACAAACCATTCACAATTTCTTTACACTAAAAAGAAAACTGTCAACAGCACTACCGTTACTACCAGCAAACAACTGTAATTTCCAGAGATCAGTAGAGTCAGTAGAGAAGAAGAGAAAAATAATTAAAAAATTATTACAGAGTAACAACAACTCGCCACACTCGCCATCTCAATGTCAACCCAAGATATTTTGATTGTTGTCACCAAAAATACCAATAAAACAAACGAAATAAGCCAAGTGAATTAATGACAAAAGACACGTCCGCCGTACAAGGGACACACACACACACACAACAGTGTTTTCATTTATTTAAGTATATTTCATTCATTTCCTTCCTTCTCCTTTTTTTCTTTTTGGATTATTCTTTCTGCTCAATGAAGTGTTTTATTATTAACACCAAAACACACTTTTTTTATTGCATTTTGATTTGATATTGTGATGATTATGACAGATGATTTTTATACAGTTGAGATGAGTGTATGAGAGTCATGAATAATGCAAAAACAAAAAACAAAAAAACAAAAAAAATCTTAGATTGCTTGAATTAGTTGTCTTTCCCTCTAATTTGGCTTTGATTTCTAGCGGCAATTAGCGATTCCTTTTTTCATTTATTTTCGTTTGATTTATTATTAAGCGTTGAATTGAGTGGTCAATTTGATGTTGGATTTTTGAAATACATTAAGATTATTGGCAATGAGTTGAGAATTTGTGATGTCAAAATATTTTATGCCACCTTTTTTCGCTTAGGCAACCCTAACGCGATTATAGCCGAGTCAAAAATAGCACACAAGTCGTTCGACACCTATTGCAGCCACCAAATGAAAACAAATTCTTCCCCACGTTATTTGTGCAAGGACTTCCTCTTGTCATGCCGTCACCGGTGGCACTGTGCATTGAAAACTTTCCAGTTCGAGTTAAGTCATCCATAAGGATCATATGAGCATGTGCACGTGTAGACACTGTTTCTAAATTCGCTGAACAACCTCAATGTCATCGTATACCTCGTACAGCTCATCTATTCATCGTCTGTTGTTATTGTTGTTGTTGTTTTAACCGGAGAAAATTCCCCAAATGAGGTTTCGGGGAATATTGCAGGAGTGACAATCCTAGGCCGGATAAAAATCCCGATCATTGCGGTATAAAGACCCGACTGTCGCGGGAACTATTGGATTTAAGTCGCCTCTTACGACAGGCATGCCTTACCGCAGTTAAATTCTTGAACCCCTAACCCGCAGGGGATATTCATCGTCTGTAATATTTGTCGCTACTAATGTGCGAAGGTCGTTCGCCAAACCTTTCTCCCGAAAACTTCTAATGCCAACTCATCGTTACCATTCAGCAAAACGGTCGAAAGTGAGTTAAAACCACAGGCCCGAGTGCGCGAACTGTTTGTTTTAAGCCGGAAGATATTTCATATTACATAAACTCATTCCCTTCGTTCCCATATCCAGCATGTATGAGAAATAACAGCACATTCGTTTCACTCTTCTACACTCATCCATAAAATCGTATATTTTCTATTTGATCCTCCAACTCTCATTATTTTCTCTGTCATTAGATGTAGTCACAAGCGGAAGTCGCAGGAGAGCTATCAGCTTGTTCGAAGTCTCGTTGGGTGGGACAGAACTCTCTCTGACTGCGCTCTGTTACTATTTAGCGTCAATTTCAGACATTTGGCAGCTCCTTTTCGTGCTAACGAAGGTCACTTTGGAATCAACAAAGTGTTGGTATTTATTGATCCTTTTCTCTAGGGTTTTTTAGAAAACTTGGTGCATGGTGAACTTATGGTTAATAGTGGATTTAACAGCTTTGAAGACTCACTGGTAAGTTCCGATCAGTTCATTGACGGTGGGTTTTAAGATTCCACATACAACACTCCAAAAAATTATTTTCAAGCGATATTGAGATATCATATTCCACAAAACTCAACCAAATGTTTAGTGCTACCCTTTTTTAGAGATCGCGAAGAGTATATTTACGTGTCTGTCGTCAGGCGAGCTCCCATCAGACTGTATTTCGCAAAGAAGTTGTTGTATTTACAGTGTCAGTTCATCGCCACCATATTTGAAAAGCTCGTTCAGCGATCAATCGCCATGCGCTGCTTTGCTATTCTTCAAGATCGCGATCGTTATTCGAACTTAATAACAGTCAGTCGGGTGATGGAGCGTCTATACCATATTCATCGTTTGCGTGTCTGGGCTCGTCATCTCCTGAGTTTTCTTCATTACTACAATTAAGCAGTTTGGAGAGGTGTTCCTTCCATGAACTGAGTGTTCTCTGGACATCCATACTGGTTGCCAGATCGCTTTTCTCGTTCCTACATTAGTACGCAGCGGACTTGAAACCTACCGTGAGTTGCCGCAACTTTTCATAGAATTTAACGTCAACCCTTTCGGCCAGTTTTTCAAACTCTTCGTACTTACAAATTTCGGCCCGTTTCTTTTTGGCTTCCCTCTTCAACTCTCGTATCTTCACATACTGTTCGCGTTGCGATTGCGATGGTATCAGCACTTCATTCGATTTTGTACGTAGGAAGGTTTAAATACGAGTACTCTTAGAGAGCAGGAGTACAGAATTTGCTCGGCTTTCTGCTATGTTTACAGCTTTTCAAGCTATGTCAAAATAATGGTCTGAGTTGATTTTTGGAACTCGGTGCTCGAACGCATTTAAACTGGAGATAGAGCATCACAACATGATGAATTACGATTACTGATCGATTTCGCTATGTTTCGGCATAAGAGAATTCATCCAGCTACATGGCAATATCTGGATCGAAGGACTATCCATAGCGAAATCGATCAGTCTCAGCGCATTGGGGGTTGTTTTGTCATTTGAACTCAAATTTCCGACTGTTGTGCCCTCTTTACCCATCATGGCGATAAAAACGCTCAGCGATCGAGTTAAATACCAGTAATCAGCGACTGAGTCTCTCTCCCAACACGAATTCGACACCAAAATTGCGCTCTTTTATGTGGCCGCTGCAGTATGTGCCTCTAAGATATATTCTCTTCCCATCTGGTACCATGCGAAGTAGTCCTTGAATGGTGGTGATATCAGTGACATTAAACGGCTTGTCAACGGCACCCTACCGAATTATTTTAAAAAAAAATAGTAATAAAATTCATTAAAACTTTATTGAAATTAACAATTGACCACTTAATTAATTATTTCAATAATTTTTTTTTTTGCTTTTACTTTTAATTCCACCACACATGTATAGATGTATGTGTGTAAAAAATTGTAAATATATCATTAAACATTTTATTATTTATTTAGCTTAACGAAAAATAGTTTCACTTACAGCTGCAAAGCATTACTAGAATGAGCGAAAAAAAAATAAAAAAATAAAACGAAAAAACAACAACATGCCTTAACCACTAAATCCATTAAGAACCCAAAAAAAATCAGTAGGAAATTGTAAATATTTTATTAAAAATGAACATAATCCATCCAAATACCTTTATTTCGCTACCAGCCCTTGAACACATCAAAAAAAATAATCCAGAAGAAGCAAAAACACAGCAGAAAAACGAAATACAACAATAAAAAGTTGTAGAAAAAACTACGCAAAAAACCAGACCAAACAGTGTGTCACATATATATTTTGACTCACAAAAAAAAAATTTAAAAAAGATACATTCGCCGAAATTGCAACTCTGTAAATACAAACGTTTATAGAACTTGAAAAAAAACTACAACAAACAAATACAAAACTACAACATAAAAACTCGCCTCTCCTCGCGCCCATTATGTGTAAATTTGTGCGCTTTCATTTGCCTCAAAGCTCATCAAAAAAAAAGCTTTCATTTGAAATTTATAGCAGAAAGTAAAAAGCAATTCGCGTTTGTAAATATCAAAAAACTACAAAAAATTCATATTTACTACGGAATGGTAATCTTAAATTAATATATTACATACAAATATATATTTAATATAAATAAAGTTTTTTTTTAGATAAATCGAGTCGAGCGTTCTTACTTAAAGTTGTGTGTCATTTGATACTTGGTAATGTTTGAGGAACAAAAAACAAGTTGAAGAAGGTTTTGAATTTTTTTTTAAGAAAAAATATTATTTTTTATATTCATTTTAAAAAATTCTCAAAAAAAATTTTTTTTTACAATTAAAAAATAAAAATTGACAAAATACATTATTAAAAAAAAAATTTATTTAGTTTAAAAAAATTTTAATTAAAAAAAAAAGGAATTTTTATAAAAGTTGTTTTTAAGAAAAAAAATGCTTTTTTTAAGAAAAACTTATTTTTTTAAGCAAACCGCAAAATATATATCTATTTTTTCAAATATACTTAAAACGAGTCATATTCATACCAAAAGCACAAGGCATGAGCGTAGGCAAAATAGAAGTTCAAATACTTAACACTGAAACTTTTTATTAAATGTCCTCTTTCATAAATACAATTTTGCCTTAACTCATGCTTAATAACAGTTTAATTATAATAACTACTTACATTTCTCTGCATTTTCGTGCATTAAATGACCATTACTCATCGTCGTGCCTTAAGAAAAAAAAATTTTTTTTGAAACCTAACCTCAAATTATACAACCCCAATTTATACAATGTTTAGTAAAAAGGCTGCGTTGGTAGGTATTCAAAAGTAAAGTAAATTATGACTATTATTATTTAAAAATAAAAAGTATTTATAGTTGAAATTATTTCATATTACTGTGGAAAAGTGCAATGGTGCTAAAAAAAAAATACAAAAATTCTATGTTCTTCGTTGATAATAACAAAGTTGTCTGATTTACCAAGTCAAAATAAATTTTTTAATTGAATTAAATAAGTTCTAGTTGCAATAATTTCGTAAATTTTAAAGCTGCCTAAGAGCTTGTTTTGATTTCAGAGCTTCGTGAAAATACCCAATGCTGGCGCTACTGTCAGGTTTTCATACATTGCTGATACCTACACTTACTGGAATCATAAAACTGGCAATTCTTCGATAAAAATTCATCCAGTAGGGAAAATTTATATGTAAATATAAATCTGACACATAATTTCTGATTTAATTTTTTGATTTTTTGAAGTGGAAGTGGAACGACTTGCATAGAAGCTCTATTCCCTAGTTATAATTCTCAGAGCATTTTAGTTATTAAACAACAAGGGCTGAAGCGGTTGCGGGGCATCAGCTTACTAAAATCACCGAACGAACCTATTCTGATACTACTGAGAATTCTAATAGACTCTACCCGCTAGTCAAATTCTCTTCTCCAAAGTGCAGGACAGTCGCAGAGGAAGTTTTTGAAAGTTTCACTTGCTTCAGAGGCCGTTTGATGGTATACTCAGTCTCTCTGCAGAATAACTACCTTGTAATGTTAATTGAAGTCCGCGAGGGTTATTCAGTTCATTCTGGAAGACGTTCGTTCTAGAAGACGGAGTGTTCTTAAAACTCATTACTTACTCATTACTTATTTACTGTACATTACGCTATTATAGAAATCCCATAATGTCATATGGAAGCTTCACTATATAATGCTTCAATAACACGTGGGGGTGTTATTCTTTGCACTTTAGAGAATTTAAAGGTGGCAGACCACAATTCTGTAGAAAAGTAGAAGCCCTATCAACAGCAATGCCAAGCTATGCCCCATTATCGTTCATTCATGATTTTCCAAGTACAGAGAACGATAGATGAGTTGCTCATACATTCATGCGAGCTCTCTGACTAGCTTCATTTTTTGTTTATAGTGAGTTCTAGATATCTTATAGGCTGAGTAATACTCAATGCGTTCTGAGAGCACTGGAGTTCATAACTTTGGAGATTTATTTATCTTAGTGAAGAGAACAAGATCCGCCTGTTCACTTTAATATAACGGTGTGATATCACACGATCTCGGTGGTCAATCGACCGGCCCAAAACGTCGAATTATCTGCTCATCGAAATGTCTTCTCAATAAATCTATTAATTGATGCGATGTGTGGGAAGTGGCGCTGTCTTGTTGAAACCAAATGTCACGGAGATTAAGAGTTTCAATTTCTGGCCTCAAATAGTAGGTTATCAAAGCGCGATGGCGCGATAACGATCGCCATTGACTGTTACTTTCTCACCGGCATTGTTTTTTGAAGAAATATGGACCGATCATTCCACCGGCCCATAAACCACACCAAACCTGTTATTTTGTTCTGGATCAAATGGCAGCTTTTGAATCCCGTCAGGTTGCACTTCGTTCCAAATGTGTCAATTTTGCTTGTTTACATACCCATTGAGCCAAAAATTGGCCTATTCGCTAAAAAAAATTTGGCTAGAAAACGTCAGATCTTCTTGGAACTTTTCAAGAGCCCAGAGAGCGAAGCAATGTCGCTTGGGAAGGTCAAGCGGCTTCAGTTTTTGCACAAACTGTATTTTGTACGCTTTCAATTTAAGATCTCAACGTAAAATGCGCCAAGTCGTTCCATACGTCAGTCCGACTTGCTGCGACCCGCTCCGAATCGACTCTCCACGACTCTCTTCGTGTACAATCTCAGCTACGGTGGCTATATTTTCTTCAATACGTGCTGGACGAGGTGCATTCGGTCTAATATTATCCAATATAGAATGCTGGATCTCAAGATGGGTGAAGATAGGTTGCGAATAGTATGCTCAGTAGGCCGATTAAGTAGGCCATAAGTTGAGCGAAGCGCGCGAAACACATTCTTTAAGAGCGTGAATTTTCGCAATAAAGTTGAATGATCTGGATAGACGTTGTTCAGACGTAAGTCTGTCCATGATGAAATGCCAAACAATACTGAACAAAAATAACATGACAGCTTGACACGACTCACGCGTGATCAGTCAAAAAAAGGCTATTGAAAAAAGTACCACTACTTGGATCATGAGATAGGTCAAAGGAGATATCTACTTATAAAATGTAATCAGTAATTTGTATATATGTATAAATGAATAAGGTATTTTGTAATTTTTTTTATAGGAAAAAGCATCATTGCGCTTTTCTAACAGATTTTTTTGCTTTTAAAATTTTTTTTTTTAATATTACCCTCTAAGAAGGTCTGCCATCAATGTATGAAGAATTTTTTATTTTTTGTTACATTTATGGGAAGAATACTTTACTATATTTACTCATCAGTAAAACAAAATATTTTATTTGTTACTTAAATAACAAATATTTGAACAAAAAACCACTGAAATAAAAATGTGTGTATACCAACAACACAAAAAAGAAACATATTTACATATGTGCCAAAAAATGCGTAAGTACCATTCAATACAAGAAGAAGAAAATATATAAAAAATTATAAAAAAAATTTTATTATACACACAAAACAAGCCACACTTAATGCGCACATAACAACTCACTTATTTGTCACAAAAACAACAACAAATGTAAACCTAATAATTAGACAACGAACTTACAATGTTTAATCAACCAAACCACGAAACGCATGCGCAAATGTCAATTAACAACAGTAACACACGTATAACAACCTCAAATATGCCACCGGAAAAAAATCCCAAAAATACTGCAAATCAACACCGCAATAAACAAAAACAAATTACAGCAAAATCACGCCTAATAATTTTTTTGCAAAATAAAATTACTAAAAAATACAACAGAAATACTAGCAGACACTCACCTGACTCACCCAAAAGCATATTATTCGAACACAATTCTTATTTTACTTTCTTTTTCTACACAGAAAATTAAAAAATTAAATCTCCAAAACCGAAAAAAATTACCATTAAATAAATATGTATGCACCTACCATTTAAAAAACGAAGAAAATAAATTTAAAAAAAAAAACTTCTTTCACGCTCTCCTCTACTAAAGCTTATTTTATACATAAAACTAAAAGCCTAAAAAAATAAAGTAAAATTAAAAAATATATATATTTTCTAAAAAACATTGAATTTAAACCAAAAAAAACCTGCTTAAATCCATTTAAATTAAATTTAAAAACTAAAAAATGCTATTTACAACATTTTAAAAATTGTACATAAATAAAAAATAATTTAAAAGAAATTTAAATATTTTATTTAACAGCATAAAAGCGAAGAAAAAAACTAACACTATGACATATATTACATATATATATGTACTTGTAAATTTCGCCTTGTACAATATTTAATATTGATTTTTGAATACATATATTTCTCAATTTTAAATATACCATAAATATATATAAGCAGTTTTTATGAGCATAAAAAAATATTTCAAAAACCAAAAAAAAAAAAAAGAAATCAGCAAAACTCACTTAACCTCAAACTCGTATTCAAGATGGTAGAGTTGCAACTCCACATAATATGCGAACATCATAATGTCGTTCATATTATGCCATTTATCAAATCCCAGCAAATTAGAAAATTACTTCCGACCAACTTTGCGCATAAAATGCTCCTCCTATTTATTCAACCTAACCTTTTGCAATGAAACCTTCATATAATTTCCGTACATAAATCTTCATAACTTCCAATTAAATCCCGTAATAACCTTACCCCACCGATGCAGTGACTTCTATTCGTAGTGTTATCGGGATCCATAGTCCTCATTTTTGCTCGATACACCCACGGATATTTGGATAGCTTCCGGCGCTCTCAAACAACAAAAGCCGAAAAATGAATTTGACTAGACTGTTTCTGTTTCGATCCACAGTTTTCAATTTTCCTTCATAAAATCATGGATACTTAGAGACTAACGAGCTTCCAGCGCTCTCAAACAACAAAAGCCGAAAATTGAATTGGACTAGACTGTTTTCTCATCTGTTTTGTTTCTCGAAGTGATGCGGGATCTCTCACTCTCCACTACCTACTACTACTATCTATCATTTCCTCCTAAGTAGCATTTGTATCTCGAAGTGATGCGGTATGTCTCATTATCTACTACCTCTCATTTCCTCGTAACTACCCATTTGTATATCGAAGTGATACGGAATTTCACACTCTCTACTACCCCTCATTTCCTCCCATCTACACACTTGTTTCTCGAAGTGGTGCGGAATCTCTCACTATCTGGTATCTCTCATTTCCTCCTAACTACCCATTTGTATCTCGAAGTGGTACGGAATCTCTCACTCACTAGTACCTCTCATTTCCTCCTACCTTCCTATTTGTTTCTCGAAGTGATGCGGTATCTCTCACTCTCCGTTACCTCCAATTTCCTCCCATTTACCCATTTGTTTCTCGAAGTCACATCTTCACATCTCACAATCTCTACTACCTCTCCCTTTGTCCTACCTACCAATTTCGCTTCTCGAAAAGATACCGGTTCTCTTCCTCTCTCTAACCTCTCCCTTTCTCTTTTCTCAAAGAGATAGGTTATGTTTTCTTCTCCCTAACCTCGCCCTTTCACCTAGTCACTCATTTTCTTTCTCGCAGATATGCGGGATCCCTTCCTCCCACCTTCCACTGTCCTAACTTTCCTCCGTCCTAACTTTTCATTCTACCGTCGAACCAGAAAAACAAAGACATGTTCAACGGATAGGTTAAGTCGACTACCGAAGAGTGAAGATAATGAGAATTGTGCGATCAGTTTTTTTTTTGTTTACTCGGCAGTACTTTCTCAAACCAAGACTTATTTCTTTAGAAATCTTTCTCGTTTACCACTTCTCATGCCCTTCGCAATTATGATTACCAGATTTCCACACTCAAAATGTTTCCGTCACAAACATTGTCATAACGGGTTCTCTTTGAAACATCTTTCTTCTTCTTAATTGGCAATGAAAGCCGCTTGCTCGATTATTGTCGAATCAACAATAGCACGGCAGTCTTTTTTTCTCTTCCACGTTCGCCGCCGATTGGAAACACCGAGTGAAGCCGTGGAAGGAGCTGACCAGTCCTTCACTTTTTCTGTGTCCACCGACAGTTACTGCAACGAAAACTTCCAAGGCTGGAGGCTTTTCAAGGCTTTTCATCTTACCAAACGACATAGTCTACACAGCACAGCCGCCTCTTAATTCATTAAAATATTTCTCTCGTCGTTCCATCCTGCATGTTGTTTGCTAGTACGCGAAGGTACAAAAAAAAGCTTCGCAACGTCTTTCGTTCAAAAATTCATAGTGCGGACTGAAACGGATGTCATCATCGTCCACACTTCAGCGGCATATCTGAGTAAACTATAGCGTCCAACGACGGAGTCTCTCTCCTATCACAAAGCCAACACCACATTTGACCTCTTTTATATGTTCGCAGTCAAAAGGCCAGGGTCCGAATCCTGCTTTGACCAATATCCAAAATTATAGAAAATAGAATTTTCTCGCTGCGATCGCCCCTCGGTAGGAAATGTCAAGCTCTCCGAGTGTGTTTCTGAGATAAAATAAAAGCTCGTCATAAAAATCCTTAAAAAACCTCTTTATGAAAACCCCATGCTTCAAGAACTATGTCGGCGACGGAGTCTCTCTCCTATCTCAAATAGAACACCAAATTTGCGCTCCTCTGTGTACCCGCTATAGGACACGTCACAAAGACCTACTCTCATGAGTTCTTGTTTCGTCCATCGCGTCTTTTGAACGGCGGGATGAGCCAACTGTGCAGCGAACATTCCAGAAGCATGCCTACAAATAGTAGTTCTCTTAGAATGTTTGCAGTGACGTCATCAAAAGTTGAGTTCCTCATCTGATACATTGTTTTCTTTTCATTGGATCGGGAAATATAAAATGAAAACACATTTTTATAGCGAACTGCAAGGCCGGTGACCCACGGAGCCGTACCTATGTTATACAGAGTGAGATTTTAGTCATCCCCTCAGCTGGATACGTCGGAGTGGCTTCCCTAAAGTTCCCTTTACTTCAGCCGTAATCCAAGGTTGGCTAGGACATCTCGTGTAAGGATTTCTAATGCTTCCAGACTTCGCGAAGAGGACACAGAGTAAGAATTTAGTATAGTCCTAAGCCACCTTTAGACAAGCTAATGGAGGAAGATCACAGAAAGATCCAGAAACCAACGGTTATCTATGGAAACAGGGATGCCATACCTAACCTAATGAATCGCGATGAACTCATCCGGGTTTTAGTTGAGTAAAGACATTCGTGGCATTAAATCGAAAGCCATTTCTGCAGGTTACCCGCCTAAGTTCCAGGATTTCACTGACAGGAAACGAAAATACCGAAAATTTCTTACCAAAGCATTTCGCAAGATAAGTTGCTCGTAGCGGCGTGCTTTCAGTGGTATGCGGCGCACGAATTGGAGTTATCTATCAGCGCTTAAAGCGCACAATTCGATTGCTCTACAAGTAAAAGCACTAAATATGGAAAACTGCAGTCATATGAGCGGTTCGAGAGCACAAAAGTGCTCAACTGGAGTCGCAGCAAATGCCGTTTTCCGAACGCACAGACATACTTTTATATACCAAAATGAAAAGTTCACACCACATCCACATCCGCTGCCTGCTAGACAGACACAGACAGACAGGCATCCAACTGACTCTCCAGCCGGCAATGAAATCCCTTCAGGTTATGTCTGTGCAAAGAAATGAACTCTATCCATCACATAAGAGGGGATTCCAAAAGAAGTACGAAATGTCGACCACTCAGCGGCAGTTTGGCGCGATGGCAAAAATTTTGTTGAAAATGAAGTGCAAAATGGTGTAAATGCAAGCGAACCGGAAAATAGATGCTGCTGCTGCAGCGGCCTGGCGTACTCGTAAAGCTGAAGGTAAAAGCTTGTTAAACACACGCACACACCCGCGCAAAAGCGAATAGTCAATATACCATGGGTGTGCGTGAAAGACGAGTTGTGAGTAATGGTACGAGCACACATTTCACGACGCGATTGGATTGTACTCACACCAAATGGACGGTTGTGCAGCAACAGCAATGAACTAACGGACACACGAATGTACCAAAGAACGAACAGCCAAGCGATACGGGGATCAGCAATGAATAGTTGGCTATTTAATTTATCTACCGACAGTATCGTAGGCATACTGCCCAGTCCAGCAGTAGATGATAACAGCTGTTGAACTCACCAAACTCAAGCGAAAGCCCTAAGTGACGACATAACTGTGAAGAGCTGAAAGCTGCGTTTTTTTCTTCAAGTGTAAGCAAATGAAATGCTTTCTCACGCCAGTGACGCAGTATTTTGCACAGAGAATTGAATTGCCCTTGCTTAAGTGCTTTTGTAGAAAGTGAAATGCCAAACTAAGCGAGGAGTAGGCGTGGTATGTGCGGGTGGTTGCGAGATGATGCCTGAAAATGGCGTTATCCTCAAGTCAATATAACAACCATAGACTGCTGCACTCCATCGAAATTGGTTGGTTATATGCACTTAGTTCGGCTAGCCTTAGGTCAAAGACATGTTGGTCAATGAAAATGCGGCTTACCCATGGAGACACTTTGGCAAATTGAGATGGTGAATGACAGCTCTTAGATTTTGAATTAGAAACACACAAAGCGACAGCAGTGGCAGTAGAAAATCTTCTTTTCAGCGTCTTTTTATAAAGGGTGATCCATTTTGAGGTTTCCTACTTTAAAAAAAACACGAAAGAACATTTTTTGGCTTTTTTTTTTAATATAATCTCTTTTAAACCGCGGCTACGCCTCAGATGGTCCCTCCATTAAGTCCAATTTTCAATGACTCAGTCAAACATTTCGACTAGTAACTAGCGAACGACACGCGTGATGTTTTGCTCCAAGGCCTGCATCGAAGCGGGATTGTCATATCACCATAGGACAAAAGTCTAACGGTGTGATATCACACGATTTTGGTGGCCAATCTATCAGCCCAAAATGTGAAATTATCTGCTCACCGTAGTGTTCTTTCAATAAATCCATTGATTGATGCGATGTGTGGGAAGTGGCGTCATCTTGTTGCAACAAAATGTCGCGGAGATTAAGAGTTTCAATTTCAGGCATCAAATAGTCGATTATCATGGCGCGATAACGGTCGCCATTGACGGTTACCGGCATCATTTTTGAAGAAATTGTGGACCGACGATTCCACCGACCAACAAACCACGCCAAACCGTTGTTTCTTCTGGAAAAATGGCAGTTCTTGAATCTCTTCAGGTTGTTGTTCGTCCCGAATGCGGCAATTTTGCTTGTTTACATACGCATTGACCCAGAAATGGGCCTTATCGCTGAACAAAATTTGGTTCGAAAGCGTCGGATCTTCTTGGAAGTTTTCAAGAGCCCATAGAACGAAGCGATGTCGCTTGGGAAGGTCGATCGACTACAGTTCTTGCACAAGTTGTATTTTGTACGCTTTCAATTTAAGATCTCGACTCAAAATGAGCCAAATCATTCCATACGTCAGTCCGAGCTGCTGCGAACGGCGCCGAATCGACTCTCCACGGCCTTCGTGTACACTCTCAGCTTTGTAAACGTTGTTCAGGCGTGAGTCTTTCCATGATGAAATGCCAAACAATACTGAACAAAAATAACATGACAGCTTGACACGACTCCCGCGTGATCTGTCAAAAAAAAGCTATTGAAAAAAGTACCTCTACTTGGATCACCCTTTACTCTACACGATGATAGCACCGTGGATCGTCTTCAGTGAAGTGGGAAACACTGCAGAGCACAGGTTAGATAGCGTAGGTTCGAAACACAGGATATAGTAAAGATCGTTGTTGTAGCGGCTTGCTTAACCCCGTCTTGTCTATATCGTCGTAGTCATTTAGCGGGAGGTCCAGGGAATGAGTTGTTTCGATGTTTACGAACCAAAGATAGAGGATTATTAAATGAGTTAGTTTAGGAGGGCATACAAAAAGATGGTTTTAGTCGAGTTGAGTTGAGTCTACTACAGTATCCTTCGACTCTTACGAGGTAGCTGGACCTCTTCGCCTACTAAAACCTTACAAATATCTCAACAGCCGGACAAGACTTGTGGCTCACAGCAGACCTTAGACCAATAAAAATAATCCGCACAGATCAGTCACGTAGTCCTTCGTAGCAAGATTGAGCCCTAACCGAATACTGAGGATCGGTAGGTAAGTTTGACTGAGGCTGGTCAATCACTTAATGAGTGATTGCCGCGAAGCAGGCAACAACCAATGAATAAAACTTTCTCAATTCTTTTATTTTGCGTACACTCTTCTGAAGTTGTATCACCTCATGTTGTTGGGAACATAATTTCAAGTTCTATTACTGCGTCCAAAAGTCCATTTTTTCTGTTAACAGCGATTCGAACGCGAAAACAGTCATAAGACGTGAAAAGTCCTACTTCCCTCTACTCCCACTACCGTAAATTGCATGAAATAGTTCACTAGACTAAGGCCTTACCGCTGAATTTCTCATACATCTCATCATTCGATCGACTCTCGCAAATTAAGGTCCAAGACTATCTCGAAAACCTTCAGTACCATCTCATCGGCATCTGATTATTCAATCTCTACACAAAAATGAGGATGAGCTTGCGTTTTGTTCGAAGAGAGAACAGCTTCTCAGTTGCTTTTTCAGTCCGCAGGAATATCTGCTGGCAATAGCTGACATTATTGTGGTGTTGAAACTGGATAGACGAAAGTGTAGTTACAGGTTTTTTGACGAAATGAGGTTTTGCGTTTTTTTATTCTTTCAATTCGTTTTTATTCTTTGTTCAGTCTAGCGAAAGCAGAACAAATGAGGCGGAAGATTTTAATTTCTCGTCGTCCACTGAAATCGGCGTTCTAACTTCGGGTGAAGAGCATCAATTCATCATTACCGGACGTTTTGTGGGCCATTGAAAAGGTACCCTGAACGGTCAACTGTTCACGCCTCTGTTGGTCATTACAGCAATACGACCTTCTTGAGAACCTTTATTCAGTCGTCCTCTATACATCCGCTTCAAACAGACACTTTCCCACATTGCAAACGAATTGAGCTGATGTGTTTCTAGTACAACTTTATAATCTCATGTTACGTTCAGCACGATACAAATTGAGTTTTCAAAAGCAAATATCAACTTAGATGAGGAAATAAGAAGAAGAAGAAGAAGAAGACTGCATCAACACACACACAGCACTAACTTTAAAAATCTTCTCCTTGTACTTCTGTTGTTAAGAAAGATCACTGCGAACTTTGTATTGGTACAGCAAAAATCGTCTTAAAATTCCATTTAATACAAATAAGATTATTCCTACGACTATCACTTACACCAACAAACTTCGAACGACGTTACCCCAGTACCACACTCATCCGCTGCTTATCCTTCCAATCACTATTGTCCAAGCATCCTCGTGCATGCATATAAAAATTCTTCGCCAAACTTATACTACCATTTTCCTCATTCCTCACTCACTCGTTCACTCAAGTTGGTAGGAAGTAATGCGAAAAAAGCCTTTTAAAAGTTCGAAAAGTTCATTTGGACGTGTTGTTAACATTTTCAACGCATCTAGTAATAGGGAAAGTAGAAAAACCAAATTTTTATCACATCGCAATGCTGCTGGAATTACTTTTGTCGGAAAGAGAATAAAGTTCAAAATTGGCTATTTAAATGCAAGAAGATATTAAGGGAAATATATGAGCTGAGCTGCTTTTAAGTTTTTTCTTAGGAAAAAGTAATGGAGGTGAGATCAGGGTAGTCTTTTCGGTCAGCCTCATTAAGGGTGTCTCGTCGTTCTTTGTCCGCCCTACCATTAAAATCTCCAAGATCCCGATCTTGATATTGTGACGGGGTTAACGCTCATAGGAGCGTTGAAGGCGTTCATAGAAAGCAACTTTTTTCACAGGGTCCTTCTGTCCTTCCTGTACAGCCAGAAAACAAAATATTGGTTTGCGGAGCTCGTAGATTCGACTCTTTGTTTGAGTTACAATTACAAATATCAATGCTTGTGTTAGGTTAGGTAGAAGTGGCCGATACCGAAGGCATCCCACATAGACACATAAGATAAGACCTTTGTGAGATCACAAAGAGTAAAAACATATTGAACGCTTTACCAAGCTTCATTTAGTGAAACGCTTAAAGAAGATGGCAAGCATTCTTTCAAAATTTTGTAGTTCACCATAAGTGAGCCCAAGGCCATAATAGCCGATTTTATATCTAATTGAAGGCTGCAATAGCCGACTGGTTAGCAGTGCATACTGTCGTTCAGAAGTCCAGAGTTCGAGTCCTAGTCCGACCAACAACCAAAATTATAGAAAATTAACTTTTTTAATTGCGGTCGCCCCTCGGCAGGGAATTTCAGCAGCCCTCCAAGTGTATTTCTGAATTAAAATAAAAGCTCCTCACAACAATCTATCAGCCGTTCGGAGGCCGCCTAGAATAAACTGTAGGTCCCTCCATTTTTTGGAAAAAAAAACACCAAGACGCAGAACCACAAATTAAAGGAGGAGCTCAGCCGAAAATCGCTTCAGCGGTTACAGAGCGCCAAATATATATATATATATATTTGAGTAAATATTAGCCTGTCTCCGCCCTCAACACACTGTCATGGTCTGCTAGCCTGAAACTCCGCTGATGGAACTATCCGACAACGAGATGAGTGCTGCTTACCTCTAGTAGCTTTGTCCCCCCAGTGCTCACTTGAATGGATTATGGTGGAGAAGAAGCCACTCGAAGCCCGCTCGACAAAACGATAATCCATGCAGCTGGAGATGAAATTGAGCACCTCAATAACAGTGGAGTGCCCTCTCGTACGAGTACCCTGTATGCAGCGGTCAAAGATACTTTACTACACATGGCGTAAAACGGCAGTTTTGGAGTTGTTCATAATGCACTATAGTTGCTGACGGGAGGCATAGGTTGAACGATCTCAAACTGTTAGGCGGAAGTAACTATTTCTTTATGAAAACCTCGAAAAACAGAGTAAACTATAGCTATGCAGATCCAGTACACTACTTTAGGTGGCCGATCTCTTACCGGTGCGATGCTTACCTTCCTACCCAAGATTGTCCTTCAGTATTCCACTTTCTCCCACAAATGAAGCCGAACGCCCAAACGAGGAGGTTATATATTTCCTAGTGTATAAGACAAGTTCCGTCCAGAAAGATTAGCACAACCTGTTATCACATTTGACTGTCCTTGCCTGAAAGCATACAGAGTAACTAAGAATTCAAGGCCAATCACGAATGCTACATCCCCTGCGTATGCGACCACCCGCATCTACCACCTTTTAGCTTCATAAGCAAGTTGATAGTGTTCTAGAACAAGCAAAAAGAAAGCTGGACAACGACTTGTGTAAGACCACTATTGACACCATTAATATTGTGCTTTGGCATGAATTTTCCCATTCAGTTTCGACAGCTGTCGCCTAAAAGTTATCGGACGTAAAAATATAACTCGTCCTTGATTAGATTTAACTCCACTCCTGCGCATAGAGAACAGAGAAGTTATAGTGTATGCAGAGACCTCGGTTAGGAGTACCCATGAGCCTATCCTCCTGAGAAGAGGTTAAGCGCTTCACCTGCGATTGCTAATGAGTTCCACTTAGAGCGGACGGACACCCTGCGGCTGGTCAGTCGCCATTTACCTCTAGATAAAACGGATGAGAGGAGATAGTAAGCCCTACAAGCCACGGATAGAAGAAGTTTTTAAGAATCTTGGTTAATATCCTACACGGCGGAATCTGCTTTTGGAGTGTTGGCAGAAATATTAAATTCATTTTAGACAGGGTTATCCATTTTGTGGTTTTCAAAATACTTGTAAGTAAAATGCATTTAAAATAATTTTTTTCATGAAATTCCTTCCTTATTATAAATTTTGAAGAATGTGAAACACTATATCATTCAAATGACCGTCTCGTGAATTTTTGCAAATTTCAATCATTTTGAGCTAATTTTCGACCACCTTTTGGCACATATTGCGCGGTATCTCAGCCTTAACTTGGTGAATGTTGGTTTTCAAGTGCTCTAAAGTTAAAGGTTTATCCGCATAAACACGATCTTTCGCGTAGCCCCACAAAAAAGTTTCAAATCGCACGAACTAGGAAGCCAATTGAAATAGCCAAGACGAGAGATTACGCGGCCGGGAAATTTCTCTCACAGTAAAGCCATATTCGCTCGGCTGTGTGGCATATGGCACCATCTTGTTGGAACTACATATTGTCCGAGTCGTGTTCTTCAATTGCGGGCCAAAAAAAGTTCGTTATTAGAAGACCATAACGCTCCGAATTGACAGTAACAGTCTCACCGTTATCGTTTGCAAAGAAGTAAGGTCCAGTCATACCTCTCAACCAAAAAGCGCAGCAAACAGTAAATTGTTTCCGAGTGTTATGGCCTCTCTTCATTTATTTGAGGAGTCTCGAAGCCCCAAATGCAAGAATTTTACTTATTTACATATCCACCGATTGAGAAATGTGCCTCGTCGCTGATGAGAATTTTGGAAAAATCGTGGTCAACTGCTTGCTGTTCTAGCACCCGATAGACGTAACATTGACGTTGTGAATGGTCAGCTGGCTTTAGTTTTTGTGCGAGCTGGACTTTATACGAGGTAGGAGTAAGTCCAAGTGCAAAATAGATCATAATGTACCGTTAGAAAGTTAAATCTCTTGAGAATGCCGAAAAATAGATACCTTCGGGTCTTCGGCTGCAGCGAAATTTAAGGTGCAACGAGCAAAACGATGATGCACATGCTCTACAATATCTGCAACCGATCGAGTTTCTTCAACTTCCTTTAAAATTTTACCAATTTATTGAGTAGTTGGATGATTATTGTGTACATAATTTTTTCTTAAAGGGCGAAACGTGGCCACGTGGTTTGAATCACCATTTTTGTCGTAGGTTTCCACAATTTTAACGCTTTGTGCGGTTGTTAAGTGATCTATTTTCATAAATACCTGACTTTTGACAAAACATGTTTCGTTTGACAGTTAGTTTGACAGCTGCCAGAATACAGCTTCCTACTTGCGAAACCACTAAATGGATTATGCTTTAAATAATTAATTATCATATTTTGGGTATGAAAAAACAAAAAATTTGAAAATGTTATCAATACAAAAAAATTGGGGTTTTTTTTTCAAAAAAAAAAATTTCCAACAATTTCAAACTTTTCAAAGGCTTCAAAGGAAAACATCGAATATATTTTTTTGTCATTAATATATATTGCATCTACATAATTGGTTTGTTTTTGTATCGAAAAAAAAACATTTTTCCATACTTACATACATACATACATACATGCATAATACATATATATAATGCATAATACATATATACATATAGCGAAAACATGCATACTCTAGTGCCATCCAGCGCAAAAAAAAAGCTTGAAATCCTTGCTGCAAGTATACTACAATGCCGCCGCCTGTGGGTGTTTTCACAGAATTTTTGAAAATAAACAAAAAATATTTTTATTAAAAACAAAATGGAATGAAACAACGAATGCACGCATACAAGTGAAGACTTTTTTAAGTCACAATAAGTATTTTTGAAAAAAAAAAATAATTAAAAAAAAACTGAACACTTTTTGAATTTCCACTGAAGAAAACAACGAAAATAACAACTAAAGGGTAAACACAATAAAATAAAAAAATATGAAAAAAGACAGCGTAATAATTCAACACTAAAAGTTACCGAAACAATCACAGGCAAATCTACAAAATTCGAAAACAAAGAACAACAACATGAAAAACATACTGTGACACCACAACACATAATATTTTAAACAAAATAATATTTTGAAAAAATATTATTTATTAAAAATACACAAAATACAACAAACAAATTTAAAAAAAAAATACCAAAACCAAATACAAAATGCATAAAAAAATTTAGAAAAAAAAAATTTAAAATGCATTAAAAAAAATTTTTTTTAAAAACACCAAAAACATATACAAAACGCATAGAGGTTTAGAAAAAAAAATACAAAATGCATTAAAAAATTAAAAAAAAAATTACAAAAAAACACCAAAAACAAATACAAAATGCACAAAAAAATTTAGAAAAAAAAAAAACAAATACAAAATACAACAAACTAAAAATTAAAAAAAAAACACAAAATAAAAATAAATGAAAAACATATAAAAAAATTGAAAAAAACACAAATTTCACGTCACAATTACAAACTTACAACAAACAATTAATATATATTTTTCAAATTTACTACTTACTTAAAATACTACTAATACTACTTAATACTCGTATACTTTATTGTTTGTTTCAAAATAATTTTCTTCTTCTTTGTTTTTCTACAAAATATCTTTGTTTTTTTTTCTGTTACAGGAGTTACAATTCTTCTATCGCTCACAGTGTTTCTCAACCTTGTAGCTGAGACATTGCCCCAAGTATCTGATGCAATCCCCTTGTTAGGTAGCGATTGCATTTAAAAATGCAAATTTTTTTCAAATTTTTATAGTAAAATTTAATTAGTAGATATACAAAAACAATATGGAAAAACAAAAATAACAAAAACCAAAAAAAAGTATAATTCAAAAAAAAAAAAATTATTACAAACAAAAATTTATTTACAACAATAAATGTCATAATTAATTTCTAATATTTATGCCAATTACCGCAAATTACATATATAACTTATCTTTATTGTTGTTGTTATTACCTTATATTACTTCTTTAAAAAAAAAAAACCAAAAAAATGCGTTCTTAAATCACAAAACAAATTATATACCCAAAAAACAAGTTAACTAAATGGCAACTCAATTAAATAAGTATTCAAAAAAAGCTGAAAATTACAAAAATAATTTGTGTGAAAAAACCGTTTTTAAATGTTCGTTCGTTTTTTTTTTTTTGTCTACTAAATATACGTACTTGTACTATCTCGCTGTTACTCCATTCACCATTACTACTACTATTACTACTTCTATCGCTGCTACTTTTTTTTTTTTTTTTGTGTTCCAACTACTATGTACTACTAACCGCTGAATTTTACAAGTAATCATTGTCACTTTAGAGAAAAAAAATTAATATAAAAGTGCAATTAATATTTATGTGTTTCAAGCTTCAAGTAAAAAATTTCACAAAAATTTCACAAAAAATTTATTAAATTTCAATGTTCCATTTTTAAACATTTTCATTTAGCTGCGGTTATTTGTTGTGTTTGCTTTACAAATAAATAAAAAGAGTGCCCTACGCCAAATAAGTATATATTAACACACTTTAGGCCCATAATTTTCGCCCCAGACCCTGCTTAACACCTTGTTGAAGGCTTAGACTACCCTGTAGAACCATATTTAAGCAAGCTAAGAAAAGCTTAAAATGAAGAATCCAATTTTTTCGATTATATATCAAATTTATGTAGGATTTAACACAAAATGTTAACTCCAAATTAGGGAATTAATAATCAACTAAATCATTAACTGCGTCAAGCGACATAAAAAGATCCATAAAAAAAAAGCTTCAAATAACATCACAATCAGCTCGTATTTCACATGATTAAAAAACCCCCACTTATGTATTCAAAACCAAACCTTTGTACCTTAATAATTAATAAATTATTAAATACAATTATTGAAGTATGAAAATAATTAAAAAATTATGCCAAAAATGTATAAACCAAATATTGCTAGTAATAATAGAAAATTCAAAGTTTCAAATCCCACCCTTAAACCCCACATATTTACCTTAAACCTCTATTTACAAAGTTTAACCCTTGCACACTTAAAAGCTCAATTCACTTTAAGGTTGAGCTTTCACTTATTTCTACATACACATAAATGTGTCTGCATATGCGCTTCCACTTTAAAAAAAATTAAAACTCCAAACTTTTACCTTAAAACTCTAGAAATGAAAAAACCCAAAGTTTTGCACTCTCAAAATTTCAGTTTCAAGGTTTAAAGCTGAGCTCTCACTCATGCTACATACAAATTTATACATATATGCCCTCCAAAGGAACTTTAGCCCCACATATTAACCTTAAACCTCTAGTTACAAATACAAAGTCATGTACTCTTAAAAGCTCAGCTCACATTTAATTTGAGCTTTCACTTATACTACATTCACATAGTTGTGTCTACATACCGTTGTGCCTTACCGTTTCAAAAACATACAAAATCGCTTAGTTTAAAATTTAAAATTGAGCTTTCACTTTTGCCACTTATGATTTAAAACACACATATGTCCTTGTACTTCAATAACCTAACTTTAAACCCATACAAATGTACCATAAATCGCCAGATACATATATACAAACTAAAGTCTTGGACACTCAGTAGCTCAATTCAAAATATTAAGTTGAGCTTTCACTTATTCTATATACAAATAGATGTTTCCACATATGCCATTTCCGCTCAAAATAATTTAAAACCATAAAAGTTTACCTTAAACCTGTAATTACAAACGAACCCAAAGTCTTTCACTCCAAAAAGCTTAGTTCAAGGTTTAGCGATGAGCTTTCACTTATTTTACACAGAAATCGATGTTTATACATATGCCCTTGCACATAAAAAAATTGTAGCGTACCTTAGTTACTTTTCAACAACCATTTATGTCTACAAAAATATCCTCCAATAAAAGCACACTGTTCTTCTCCCTAAGCAGACTCAACAAAAATCGGTAGCCCTATTCTAGTGTATTTCCTTTAAAATCACCAACTCCTTTGTAATAGGCACACAAATCTTTTGTCAATGAACAATTTCTTCAAAGTCCATTTACTTGTTTTAAATGCTATCGTTATCTATATTCTTCCATGGAACTTCCAACAAAAAATAAATAAAAATAAACACAATAGATAAAAAAAGAGTTAAGTAAATATTTAGAAAATTCCGAACTTCTTAATATATTTAGTTCAGCAAAGTTGTATTCGGAGCTTTTAGGTGGAAGTGAAAGCTCTCTTTGAGCTTAGTACACTTTCCTTTTCCTTCAAAAAATGTTTTTGTATGCAGATACCAAAAATGAATACTCCTAAGCTATTGCTTTTTAAATAGAGCTTTCATCAGCTTTTCATCATTGTATTTAAATAAAGCTGAGCCTGCAGTAACATGTTTGAGTAGACGAAGCTTTCACTTTTATAATAGATGTTTGCATTTCTTTGCTTAAATGGCAAAAACGTTGATTAAGTCTAAGAGTCGTACGGTCGAAAATAGTTTTAAGTTAGTTAAAAATAATTTTTGAAGTAATCTTTCTTTCTTAATTAATGTTTCCGTATACCTGAGAGCTTCCACAATTTTCGATAAAAGTGGAGTTGTCAAAAAAAAAAAATTAAAATTCATTAATTAGTTAATTTTTGAAGTAGTTTTGAGAATTCAATTAAAATTTTAGTATTTAGAATGTTTTCATAATTTTCATCACTACTTAGCTGGTCGAAAATTAGTGAAAGTAAAAATTGAAATAATTTTGAGAATTTAACTATTAGAGAGCTTTCATATTTTTCGCTGAAAGATGCTTTTATAACTAACTGCCAACTAGATTGTTTTATAAAAACGTTCAAAGCTCCGAATAAGACAACTTTACTATTTCCAAACGTTTCACTAAAACCCCATACTTTACAAATTTCATAAAAATTTCTTCTCTTCTACATTTCTGAATTCCCCTTCCTTGCCATGTATTACAAAAGATACTTATGAGACAGATTTCAAATACAAGTTAAATGGGAATCTACTTGTGAACTTAAAAAGCTAACTCTTATTTTATTTCCTATAAGTATGTATGTTTGTCTCTTTGTAAATATTTACTACTTGAAATTTTCCCAACTTAATACTTTTCCAATTCACTAATCTATGTACCAATTAAGCTCGACTAACACAAAGTAGTTTCTGTACTATATACATACTTACTCACTTTCTTTGATACATTATACTATATCTTCTACTCTTTTCTCTAACTTGAGGCAGTTTAATGTATATTTTCCTTTATTTTTGGTGCTTCTTAAGCTTTTATGCAAGTATTTTATGCAACTCTTCATCAAATTTTCATTTTATTAGTTAAATTATATTTGCGAAGCTGCTCTCTCTTCCGCTGTCTCTCTCTCTCTCTCTCTCTCTCTCTCTCTCTCTCTCTCTTTGTCTATCTATCTATCTCTCTTTGCCTGTCTTTTCTTCGTCACACTTCTATTTCTTTCTATTTATCTCTCTCTCTCTCTCTCTCTATCTGTACACTTCTTACACATTCACTGTCTTTGTATCAGTCTCTAGCACACTTCCCGCTCGTTATTTCCGCTTTCCTTTTTACGCACGCTTATTTGTTGTTATTTTTTTCATCTCTATGCACCGTTTAACACTTTTTCGCATAATTATTTGCTCTTGCTCTATGCCGCTCCATTTTCAATTAACCAATCACAAAGCTAGTTCGTTTTCGAAGTTCATTTATATCGTTCATATTGTGTGTGTGTGGGTGTGTGTAATTTAATATATTAATTTTTTTTAAATAAATAAATATAACATTTTTGTATTTGTATATTCATAATCACTGTATGTTTTTAATCACTCAAATATTGTGCACATTTATGGAATGATATTTTTTGGTAGCGAACCTTTTTTGGCAGTATTTTTTTTTCCTAATAACTCATGGTTTATTTTTACCAAAAAGGAGAAAAAAAATAAACAAAAAATACCCCTTGCGGGTTAGGGTTTCAAGAGCTTACCCGCGGTAAGATATGCCTATTGTAAGAGGCGACTAAAATCCAAAAGTGCACGCGACAGTCGAGTCTTTATATCGGAACAATCCGGATTTTTATCTGGCCAAGCACTGTCACTACCGCAATATTCGCCGAAAAACAATTTGGGGATTATTTTCGCGTCTTTTTCAACAACAACAACAACAACGGAAACGAAAAATAATCAATCACTAAAGAAAAAATATCATTTCATTAACAATATATATATATATATAACTAAATTAATAATATATATATTGAAATTTTTGTTTAAAGAAAGTGTGCTTATATTTTTAATAAATGTGCATTTAACTTTTTTGACATATACATACATATATATATATATTAGTATTTTTATAAATAATATTTTGTTTAATTTTTTACTTTGCTAACTCTCAAAAGTATTTTTTTTTTTGTAAATTATAGCAAACAAACATTTTGTCGGCGTTGTTAATCAAAGTTTTTCGCTTAAATAATGAAAAATAAATAGTTTTATGTAACGGTATCAGTATTTATAAATACTACACCTTTGAAATATAAGAATTTGCTCGAAGAACCAATCAATTTTGGCTAAATATTTTATAAAAAAAATATTAATAATAATTATGCGATCACTTTATAGTTGAAATCCAGTTTATTTTCTTCAAATTATAAATATGTCACACAAAAAAGTGCAACACAAAAAGGTTCATATCAAAAATATCATCAGTATTTAATGCATTTTAACTGAAACTCTGCATAAACTTTT
Organism: Neoceratitis asiatica; assembly: GCA_030068015.2. Taxonomy (NCBI): domain Eukaryota; kingdom Metazoa; phylum Arthropoda; class Insecta; order Diptera; family Tephritidae; genus Neoceratitis; species Neoceratitis asiatica. Next base: position 98,606,365 of record CM061524.1, on the reverse strand, counting down.
CATAAGCTTTCAAACCTGTTTCTAATACCTACATACACACTTATTATTTATAATCCCTCTAATAGTTAATCACTTAAAATAATTATAAGCCACCCGTGGTCAGCGAACACACACAAAAGTAGGATTTTAATCCCGCTGGCAACCAACAATTTGCCTTACGCAAAAGCCAATCGTTTGGTTAACTGAATTCCTTTGAATTGACGCTTATGGCTGAGGCAATTTCAGCTTGCCATCAACACACTTTTGTATAAGCCTATTCAAAAGAAATTTCTCTTCAAAAAAACTAGCGGCATGAATATTTGCCAGCAATCCAATTAGGTAACCTCACTTTTTACACGCCAAATTAATTTCTCTTAATTTCTGAAAAATTGCGATGAGCCTGTGCAGTGACAAGCCATTTACATACATTTACTTCTGCTATTTGCTCTTAAGTTTGTTTGTTATCACGCACATTCTGTGTTAAATTATAAACACTACACTGAATTTCTATTGATCTTAATGTTTGGAACGTTTGTAAATGTTGATGCGCGCCGGAATCAGTGTAATAATACGCAAAACTCAAATCAATTGTGGCAAGAAAAATACCACGTTTGATCAATAGAAAATGACAATGCGAAAAATACAGCTGTTAAATTGCTCAACGCTTACGTCAACCGCGCCAACGCCATCTAGCGGGTTGTGGCATTGATCGCAACACAGCGCCATCTATTGTTCATCTCGCTAACTGCTTCACTTTAAATTCATGCAAATTCTTCTTCTTCATTCTATTTTCCGTCACAATGGAAATTCTTTGAAATTTTCGTGATATAAGAAAATTCCGATTTTTCCAATTACCCGATTTTTTCGGAGTGTCCTACCAAATATGTATTTTTTTCCGGCATGAAGAAAACGACGAACTTTTATACATTTTTCACAGCTTTTGACGCTTTTCAAGCGCCGAATAAATTTTTTGCCGATATTTATTTCAAACTCATAATCAAAAACGTGAGTTAAATGTTTCTAAACTCTAAAACGGGCTTTAAAAAGTGAGAATTTTTACTTTTGAATAATATTTTAATGGCTTCATAACCTACAAATTCACTTAAAGCATTTAAAAAAATTTATTTCGAATTAGAATTGAATTTGTAGCAAATTTCTTACTGTTTTCCTCCGTCTCTTTCGCTCTCACTCTCGCTATCTTTTACTCTCTATTGCATTATACTACCCTAAACTACACCAAAATCTCTTACTTTACATATTGCTCCCACGCTGCCTCTTGCTTTTTCCACACTTTATAGTTTGATTAAAAAAATAATAAAAAATTTAAGTAAATAAAATCATTTAAAAATCTTTTAAATATACATATTTACACTAAACTTTTAAACTTTTAAGCATCGAATTTTATTTCACGCATTATTTATTCTCTTTCTCTTGCTGAGAGAAATTTTTCGCTTTCTAAAACGTATATCCAAACACATGTTTCCTTATTATTTTTAATTTTTTATTACTTTTGAGGTAACCATATTTACGGTAAGACACTGTAAGCGTAAAATTATTTCCAATTTTTTTCGCCCCCTGTGTGTCTGATTCGCTTATGCTAATCGTTTTCAGAAAAGCAATACTGTCAAAATCGATTTTCACAACCTGCTGAGTTTCTACAGTGAATTCTTCAACAATTTTATCAAATTGGTATAATTATGTCATTTATTTATTTGTTTCATTTTTCCTTTTTTTTTTTTTGTCATACTTTTTCAGGTGTAACCATACTGCTCTCACAAACAGTATTTTCTCTATTGGTTGGTAATGTCATTACAAAGACGAGTGAGGCCGTGCCGTTGTTAGGTACTGTCTACTAAGCCGCAGCTGTTCGAAGTATTGCTAAAAATATTAAAAAATTGTTTAAATTTAAAAAAAAAAACCAAAATTAATTAAAAAGTTAAAAATAAATAAGAAAAAAAATACATTTAAATTTCACTTCAACTCTACCCTCTCTCTTTCTCTAGTTAATGCGATGACTAACAATGCTTGGCAGTTTGCATTTGATAAGTACTACATACATCTAAGCATTATTTAGTACTTTTGCTGCATTTAACAAAGTTAAAAATTATTATGCTCGAAATGGTACTAAAATTTCGAAAGTGTTTTTCTTCTACTACCTGCATTTTAGCATTTAATTAAACTTTCATAGTCTTTTAAAACCAAAAATTAATTCCCTAAAATCCCCAAAAACTACTTAAATACTCTAAGAATAAATCAACAAAAGCAATTGACCAATTTTCTTTCAATTAAAATGTAAATCAATTAATAATGCGAAAACATATGTTAAAGAGACTCTAATGAACGGCTTTTGCAGTAACTCGCATGCTCCCTCCACGCTGAGATCTACGCTATTCACTCTCTCCTTAGATACCTGCTTAAAAATTGATCCTTAAAATACGTATGTTTTTACAAAGGTAAAACACTTTAGTAAAAAAAAATAAAACTTAATTTTAAAACAACAATTTTATTTTAAAGCGAAGCCAACTTTTTGAAATTAAAATTTTTAATTTTTTTTTTCTTGTTGATTTTAATGCAAATTCATAGACAAATTTGTTTTGATATGAATCTTTTCGTGTTATATAATAGTGCCAACAACAAAATTAAAATATATAAAGTAATCGCATTTCAGCATATAAAAGTACTTTTTTATAACACTTATTTATTCAATTTATTTTTAATTTTTTTATTTTTTTTTTCATTTAATTTTTTTTTCAAGTAGGTTACGTATACGCAGAGTTGTGCTAATAGTAGTTTAAGCTCAGTATACTTACTTTTAGGTTGAATATTTTTTCAAAATTATATTTTCATTAAATAATATTTTTCAATTAGAATGTTGTTGTTTTTTTTAAATTAAAATGCCCTTAATTATTTTTAATTTTAATAATTAATGTATTTTAATTTTACTTTATTTATTTAATTTCTATATTTTCTTTATTTATTGCATTTAGCTTTCCAAATTTTAGTTTATTTTGTTTTAGTTTTTCTCATATTATTTTATTTTAATTTAACTATATTTTTTTACCTAAATTTATTTTCATTTAATTTTAATTATTTCATTTTTATTTAATTTTTATTTTATAGCATTTCACTTAATTTTATTTTTGTTTTTATTTTATGTTATTTTGGTGTATTAATTAAAATAAGAATTTTTTATTTCACTTTGTTTCTTTTTAATTTTCCGTATTTCATTTTAACTTATGTTATTTATTTTATTTTTTTTAAATTGACTTCATTTTATTTTATTTTAATAAAATTTATTTAAAATGATTTTATTTTATTTAATTTTTTTATTTTTTATTTTTTATTTTTTTTTTTTATTTTTTTTATTTTTTTTTATTTTTTTTTTATTTTTATTTTTTTATTTTTTATTCTAATTAATTTTTTTTTTTTTTTGTTCTATTTTTCTTTTTTATATTTAATAGAAACACAAAAATTCGATTTAAGTACATTTTTTATTTATTTTTTTTTATTATTTCATTTTATTCTTTATTTGATTTGATTAAATTTAATTTAATTTAGTTTTATTTTTGTTTGTTTCTTTTTTATTTTTTATTTTTTTAATTTGTTTTTTAAATATTTTTTTTTATTAAATTTTATTTATTTTATTCCTCTTTATGTTATTTTTTTTTTCTTTATGTTTTTATATTTAACTTTTATTATTATTATTTTTTAATTACTTTTGTTTTATTCTATACTATTTCATTTTATTTATTTTTATTTTTTGTTTATTTTTTATTATTATTTTTGAGTTTCTATTTAATTAAATTTTTTATTTATTTTTTTATATATTGTTTCATTTTATTTTTCAAATCAAATCAAAGACAAATAAGATTTAATTTAATTTACTTTTCTTAATATTTTGCTAAGTTTTTTTCTTGTTTATTTTATAGATTTTAATTTTTTTTTTTAATATTTTTTTTTATTAATTTTTATGTATTTTATTTTGTTCCTTTTTATTTTATTTTGTGTTTTTTTTAGTTAATTTTATTTTATTTTATTTTACTTTATTTTATGTTATTTTATTTTATTTTATTATGTATTAGTTTATTTTACCTTTTTTCATTTTATTTTTATTGTTTTGATTTAATTTAATTTAATATATCTTTTTTTATTTTTTTATGTTTATTTTTTTTTATGTTTGTTTCTTGTTTATTTTATATTTTTTTAATTTTTTTTTTATTATTTTTTTTTTAATTTTATTTATTTTATTTTTTTAAATTTTTTTTCTTTATCTTTTTTATTTAATTTTTTTATTATAATTTTTTTTATTATTTAATTTATTTTATTCTATTCTATTTCATTTTATTTATTTTTTTTTGTGTTTATATTTGATAAAATTTTTAATTTATTTTTTTATATATTGTTTCATTTAATTTTTTTATTTGATTTGATTTAATTTAATTTAATTTTTTTATATTTTATTTATGTTTGTTTCTTGTTTATTTTATATTTTCTAAATTTTTTTTATATTTTTTATTAAATTTTATGCATTTTATTTTGTTTCTTTTTATTTTATTTTGTTTTATTTGAGTTAATTTAATTTAATATAATTTTTTTATTTTTTTATAAATATTTTTTTATTATATTTTATTTTTATTTTTATTTTTGATTTTATTTTTTTTGTTGTGTTAAATTTTTTTCATAGTTTATTTTTTTTTTTTTCAGTTTTCACTTTAACTTGTTACTAATATTCTATAGAAAACATCTAAGGACATCTACTCGAGGGCAGCGTAGCCATCATAATAAGTAACTATTCGTGGCCGATCCCTCTGCACCTTTTTATCACCTACATTCCTCATCCAATCACTATAAAGCAGCTGTCTTTATGCTTGGTTCTTCGTTTGCGTCCATCGGCTGACGCTCTCTCTTGTTTCACTGAACTATGTCGTTGTCACCATATAACTCGTAAAGCTCATCGTTCCACCGACAGCGGTATTCACCATTGCCCACGCGCAAAGGACCATGAACCTTACGCAAAACTTTTCTCTCGAAAACTCCTTAAGCCGACTCATCGGCCTATGCACCACATAACAGCACGAGAAAGATGAGCGTTCGTCGAAAGAGGACTTTACTCAATTGCCCACTTGGTCTAAACTAGCACCTATTGGCAAGAGTGTTGGATTCCAAGGCTGTTGGAGTTATTAATGCTGGTTCCTAGATAGACAAAATTATTTATCTAGCTTCAATGTTATAACTGTCAGCAGTGACGTGCAAGTCAAAACGCGGGTATGCTTCCTATCTCTTTAACGAGAAAAGATATTTCACATTATCCTCGTGCAGACCCAAACGCTTTGCTTCTCTGTCTAAACTGGAGATAGCAGTTATTGACACCAATGATATTAGCAATATCGGCTTACGCCAGCGAGTGTACACTCCTGCACACGACTTCATCTTCTCTGTTCAGTTCTGCAGCTCGCAGCTATTATTATTTTCTCAAGCATAAAGTTTAAGAAATCAAACGAAAGAGAGTCACTTTGCCTGAAACCTCCTATCGTAGTGAACGAGCCGTTTTGACTGTATTGCTGATATATTTCTGGAGTGCGTTGCTTTCACAGGTGTTGGCAGCTCCTTTCGGTGCTTTCAAAGGCCTCGGCTAAATTTCCGCCCAAGCATAAACTGCAGTCTGTTCCACACTATGACGAAGTTTTAATAGCGTTTAAAGAAACAAAATCTTCATGTTCACGGTTTATTTTTTGAGATCATCAATAAGCTTAAAGCTTTGTCGAAAAGTCTTCCTCTTTCATTAGAGCTTTTCGATCACGGTACTGGGGGTATTTTGCACTTTGAGCAAATAATGGCATTTAAAATGCCATAAGTGGAATTTTTTCCAATACATAAATTTTTTGAATTATCACAAATGTTGAATTTTATATACTTATAAGTGAATTATACATTTTTCAATACATTTGAATATTTTTTATTTCACTGGGTAAATAAAATATTAGTAAAACAAAAATTTATAGAAAATTCAAAGCACTTCTATGTATGTTATTTACCTGTAACTGTAAACAAATATTATGCAAATAAAAATTTTTTGTTTTAAAATAAATAATTAAAATAAATAATAAATTAAATAGTTTAAATAAAAATTGCATAAATTTTTACACAAAGATTTTATTAAATAAATAATTACAATAAATATAATTTAAACGTTTAAATATTCATAAAGCATCAATGCCGACGCCGCCGTTCGCCAATAAAATGAAGCTTTTTTCTAGTTTTAATATCATATCATATAAATCAAATGCTTACACATGCATATATGTGTGTGTAATATTTACACTCATGTAGTAAAGTAAACGCACCCCGTTAGTTCATTTCAGTGTTGCATTAAATCGTACATGCTCTTGCACAGCGCTTCAAAACAAAAATTTTTTTTTAATTATTTTACAATAGCAAAAGCTTACCAAAAGCTCACTAGTACTCGTACACACACACACTTATTTTTACATTTTGTCAGCCAAGTTTTGTACTGCGACAGTTAGCAAGCTCAATGCGCCGTTAAGTGACACACAGAAATGAAAATCCTCGCTTCCAAGTATCAAATATGACTTTTTGTTTGCATAGTGTTGTGAAAGTAAATATTTGGTTTTGAAAATAATAATAATACAAAAAACTAAAAATAAATCCATTTTTAATAAATAATAAAAAGTATTCTCAAAAATAGATACAATTTGGGTAGAAAAACAAAAAAAAAAGTTAAAAATTAAATAAGAATATTAAAAAAAAAAAATTTAAATCATGATTTACTATTTTTTAAAAAAAATTTTGAACTTAGCAATTGTTTAGAAAGATTTATTGTAGCTTTTGCGGCTTTTTTGCTCTTCACTGCTATTTTTTACTCATCACTGCTATTTACATAAGCAAATTACTTAGTGCAGTTTCAAAAGCATATAAAATAAGTAGTTAAATTTATAATTTAAAATTTTTTGCAAAAATAGAATTCTAAAAATGTTTTGAAACTATTTAGAAATCGCAAAAAACTCTTTAAAAAATTGAATTTTCTCTGTTTACTACAATATTATGGTTAACAGCCAGCAATGTTATTCAAAAAGTTTGCAAAACTTTTTTTAATCTGCAAAAATTTTATTTTTCAGCGCAAATATTTTCAACATTTTTTTTTATCAATTTAGCAGTTTTAATTTGATTTTTGTGTTTTTTCCATTACTGTAATTTTTATATTTGCAATGTTTCTATATTTTTTTTCAGCACAGGATTGCATGTTTGCGTAATTACATAAATAGTCAGCATATCTAGGTATTTCTTTGTGAAAAAAATTGCATGTCTAAACTAAATAAATAAAAAAAACTATATAAAAATAAATGAAATTTTTTTAATTTAAAATATATATAAAATGATACTAAGTGGGGCAACACTTGCTTATTGACGTCATTTTGACGTCAAACAGCTGATACTGACATTCTCGCCGCAAGCTTTATTCACTTCCATATCATTAGGAGGCAATAATAATGCTATCCATGACACATTTTTTTACTTCTTCGTGGCTTTGATCCATTGCAAATTCCCGCTCGATGCGTTGTCAATCGTAGTTCTGTTATAAAAAGTAACATCTCTCTAAGTGCTTCCTTGAAGTCATTCAAATTAAAAACGTGATTAGAGTCTGTCCTTCAACATTTTTAGCATAAAAGATTTCGCATTAATCTGATTCCATGGCAATTAGTTTAATTTTTGTGGCACACACTGTTTTGGAATGAGCTTTTTGAGCTTTTTCATAATGCCAGTGCATTCCGGAAGTCAGACTTTACACCTTATTCATTCTTCTTAGCCAGCAAATACTTGCAGGAGCAAGCTGAAAAAAAGTTCAGCGATCGGCCTTCATCCGTTCATAACAGTAACGCTGCCTTCAACTGCTACGAAAGCCTTTGAAGCTCTCCTTAATCTTCTGCCATCAGACCTGTAGGGTAAACTTCTTGCTAGCTGCAACACCATGGAAAAACTGCAGTACTGGGCACTCCCAAATAATAAAATCTACTTCATTCTTGGAAGGTGTAGACGATACCACCTCATTTTTCTGTTTCGAGAATACGTTCTCAACAAAAATCCCAGAGAGGAATGAAAAAAAAATCAAAGATCCGTGAAACGTCCGTGGCTTGGGTTCCCGGTCACAGAGACTTTCCAGCGGATTTGAGTCGCCGAGGAGTTAACCAGAAGGGAAATAGTCCTAACTGAGCTTAATTATGCTCAAGACGTAGGCATGCCTCTTTTCTCTGCAAAACACCTGCTAAAATCGGTTTTTACCAGTAAGGCCAAAAGTATGTGGTGGAGTGAAACCAGACAGATTTGGCCATAGATCGAAGAGAATAAAGTCTCCAGGACTCAAAGCTTGATGTACATACTTTTGGCGTATCGAGTTCGACTTTTGGACCTTTGTTGTGCCAAAACTACTCGCGTTCCACGACCCAACTTGCTTGCCTTAGGTTCCAATGACGTTACCTAAGGCAAGCAAGTTGGGTCGTAGAACTGGAAGATAGTTGCAGGAGGTGTTGAATGGCACTCCGCGAACGCCGCTCAAAACCTATCAATAGGTTTCATAGCAGATCACTAACAATCTAATCTGTTTTGCGTCTTTCCATCCATCTTCTCTCTAACAGAGCGTGTGACAGCTGCACAGCCTTTCGGGATACACTAGTATATCGTCCACTTTTTTGCGCTCGATAAACTGTACATATTTACATAGTACAGTCTATTACTTGCTTCCAAATGTGCCTGGGAGCGGCTCTGCTGCCGACTACCGTAGGGAATACCCGTCAAACCATAGATAACTCGCAATGTAGATGGTACACTACCTGGAGACGGCTTTTTTATAAGAATTCCGCTTCTTCATCTGCAACAATTCTTCCGTCAAGATCGGCATTATACTTTTAACCTCTAAAATGGTTTTCGACTGAGCTTCTCCGACTGTTTTAACCCGCCTTCGTAGGTCTAGCGGGTTTTGGAGAGAATCTGTTAATTTGCAAGTGACCGTCAAGCTGTTAATGAAAACTAATCTGCTAGGTGTCGCTGTATTCGACTTCTCTCTCTCTCTCTCTTTCTATTTCTCTCTATTCCTCTCAATTTAACAATCTAAATAGAATGACCTGAGAAATGTTCTTTGTATGTAAAAAAATTTCTTTATCATTCATCTATCCACAGCAAAGTGTGACGAGAGAAATTCAGAAAGTCTCTATTTATGATTTTGAATAATAAATAAAATTCGAAAGTTCACTTCAACTTAACACCGTTCGGAAACTCGTAAACTGGAGCTTTCTTGAGCTTTTAAAGTCGCTCGTTATGTGAAAACAATGTGTGCTGAGAGAAATTCAGAAATACTCTATAATAAAGTATATATAATAAAAATAATTCGAAAGCTCACTTCAACATAACACCGTTCTTGAGCTTTAAAAGGCACTCTGTATATGAAAAAAATTATCTTTCATTCATCTATCTACAGCAAAGTGTGACGAGAGAAATTTAGAAAATCTCTATTAATGGTTTTGAATAACAAATAAAATTCGAAAGCTCACTTCCACCTAACACCGTTTGGAAACTAAAAAAATTGGAGCTTTCTGAAGCTTTATAAGGCGCTCTGTATGTGAAAAAAAGTCTCTCTAAAAAAAATTGGAGCTTTCTTGAGCTTTAAAAGCCGCTATATATATAGAAAAATTTTGCGATTCGAATAAGATGTTGCTAGTGATATACTCAGAATGTTTATATTTATGGTTTTCATTTTGATGACCATAATTGTGCCGAACAATTCGAAAACTTACTTTATCTACTGAGTAAACACTGTTGGTGAACTCAAAAGTTGCAGCTTTTTTTGAGATTTAAAAGTCGCTTTGTATAAGAAAGAATATCTCTCTCAATGATTCGACTTGTTTAAAATGTGTGATAGTTATTGAGAAAATTGTTTTTTTTTTAAGCTTTAAAAATCTCAAAGTATTTCGAACTTGAAAACAATAGAAAAAACCCACTTAAGTATCAATCAAACTCAAAATAGTCAAAATCTAATGATGCCGACTATGATTAATTGTTTAATCAAAAATTGTTGAATTAATCAAGTGTAAAATAAATTTAAAATTAACTGAAATTTTTTTTTTAATTTTTGAAATTAATTTTCATAAATTATATAAAGTATTATTGCCTGGGAATGCTTAAATTAGTTGTTTTTGGAAAATATAATTAAAATAATAGAGCTGCATGAACTTAGACGCTGAATTTAACGCACCTACGCCATATATTTGTATGTATTTCATCGTTATTGTGTCTAACCTCAACTATCATTGCATCTAAAGCGAATTAAACTTTATCACACACACACTACTAAGTAATACTCAATAAAATAGTAAACTCAATACTTCCTAAAAAGCATTAATTTAGCTATTATATTTAAAAAAAAAATCTAATATTTATTTAAATTTGTATACATTTAAAAAAAAATCGAAAATATAACAACTACACTTTAAATATGAATAATCAATACGTTATGTATATAGTATAAAATTAAATTTAAAAAATCCAAAAAAACATAAAATTTTAAAGAACAATAACTAATCAATTTTTTAACTCTCATTTTTATTTTTATTTTAATTTTCAATCAAAAACATTTTATTTTTTTGTTAAACGTCGAAATCTACTGGAAATCACCACAATAAATAGGCACTTATTTCAATTGCATCATGTTTATGGTGGCATCATCGGTGGTGCTGACGGTTGTTGTACTAAACTATCATCATCGCACTGCGGATATACACGAAATGCCACCCTGGGTAAGTAAGATGTGCGCGATGTAGACAAAAGTGAAAGCTTACGCCGAAGCTTTTAAATGAAAGCTATATTTTTGTTAAAGCTTATACGCTTTATGTACAGCTTTCGAAATGTTTTCTTCTTATATGTTTTATATTAAAAAATTTATATGTTTCATATTAAACACTTTTTCACATTGTATAATTGTATATTTAATTTCATTCAATAATAATATCACATTAGATTAAATCCGTTTTCCTGCAATGGCTGCCATGGATTTTACGTATGGGCCGTCCCGGACGTAAAATCACACGAAAAACAATTCTACTAAGTAATCGCATGAAGGAATTGGAATTAAAGGAACGTTCTTCCAAATCACTACTAGCCAATGTGCTGGATATCGATGATGATTTCCGGCATACGATTTCCGGTTCACAAACGGCGATCGGTTCATCAGCGTAAGTACACAAATAATAGTGGCAAGTGGGCAGTATGTTTTCGATGCGTTAATAAAAAGGCGCGCACTCAAAATTTCACTTAACTTTGAAGGAGAAAACTTTCGTTTTACCTTTTTTTTTTTTGAAATTTTTTGTTGTTTGTAAATAAATATTGAAAGAGAAATATTAACAAGCCAAAGATGCGAGCAAATGATTTTCGATTCCAAGCATGGCATATTATTATCGAATGTCATCGTTATCGATCTCAACTGTATATATTTGTTGTACTTATTTTTATCTAAAAATAAATTTTATTTCATTTTACAGAAGCTTCGGTCGCCCCACAACGGTGGAGGAGCATCACAATACAATAGGTTGCAATCATAAAGATTTACATTTGATTCTTAAAGAACTGCAATTCATAACATCACGTATGCGTAAGTCGGATGATGAAGCGGAATTGATAAGCGATTGGAAATTCGCGGCAATGGTTGTGGATAGGTGAGTATATGAAAAATTTGAACAAAGTGTGCCACATTGTAAGAGAATATAAATAGGTTTTAACAAAAAAAATTTTGGTTAGAGCTGTCGGACCTACTAAGCGAAGATACTTCTTTTTTGGTGGGAAGTTTCTGGAATGAATTTACTCTGTCGAATTCAGAAATTTTCACGAGTTCACAGCTGTGGGGGGAGAAGTATATTGAAGCGCTGTTTATTACTTTGCGCTGACAAAGGAATTTCGCTCAGAAGAAGCGAACTCTAGAGATCACTCATTTCAAATCCCTCGCTCAGTAATTGCCTGAATATGCTCATATGATTCCTTTAGGCTATAGAATCACTATGAAAAACATTAAATTCTTTATCAGAGGAATACTACTCCGTGAACAATTCCTCGATGATCTTAAACATCAGATGCGTTCTGCGCAGAAATTGGTACTAATCAAAGACAAAAACCCATTCAGTTATTCCAAAAATCCATTCAACCATTTTTCTGCTCCCCGTCAAGCCGAGACATGCAACATCTACACAGAGTGGACTATAATGGCGCTTGGAGTAGGGTTCTATTGCGCTGAGCCAGATAACAGTCAACCCCTCAGGCTTCCGAAATATTTCATCTGGCGGAGGTCTTCGCGGTAAGAAAGGCAGAAAACCATTAACGTTGATAGACAGTCGGCAACTAAAGCAATTGTCTCACTTGTATTACGTTAGGAATTGTCCTTAGAAACGGAGAGGCAGTCGATAAAGTAACTGCATGGAAGTAACATCATATCTACTAAGCACCAGGCTGTAACGGCATTGTAAAGAACGAAATAGCTAATGAAATTGCCAAAAATCCATGCATCTGGTAACTGAAGAAGTACATGAAATACGAAAGACATTACAGGATTTTGTACAACGAAATTGTCGAGAGCTGGAAGACGTATAAGCATTATTTTGAATGCCTTAATGGCCTGTAAGACCGATAATATCATGTGCAATGGCATCACACACGAACAGAATGGGCATTACTAGCTGCGAAATAAACAGGCAGTGCGGGGAGTTAAGCATAAGTGAGACGTTGGAATGAACATCTTCTCTGTTTCTGCACAGTCGTATCTAGAACACGTCTTAGGCATTTCACTCGGTTCATAAAAAAAACTATCAGCCGTTTGGAGGCGGCTTAAAATAAACTTCAATTTCCTCCATTTGTTGGAAAAGCAACAAAATGTACACCACAAATTCATGAAGAACCACGGGCGAAAGTCGCTTCAGCGATTATAAAACGCCACTTTTATATATGGGTCTTCTAAAAGAGCATTTTCACTTGGCGAGCCACGCGGAAAGGCTGAGCGCACCATCAAAGGATTTCTATATACAAGGGTTCTGGAGAGGAAAAAAAACCTTGAACCTTAGGGCGATTCCTTTGCGGTTGTTTGTCGCCTGATCTTCTGGTTGATTTTTGGGCATTCCCTCTTCTGGTCAGAGCACCTCAACTTTCTCGAATTGAACACATTTCGACCGCTCGCTCTCAACAAATGCGTTTCACTTCACTCTTCAGCTGAAAAGTTTCTCTTTACATTTTTTTTACTCTTCTCTTTACACACTAATCTCACTTGAGACTTAAATACCGTTATATTCTATAAGTTAACAAGCAAATCAATATGCTCAATAAAATCAGCCAAATTAATTGTTTTGTCCCTTAATTATTGCATATTATCGTGATAAGTAATAACTTTTCATAAACACAATTAAATCTAAGCTACGAGTGATTTATTATATTGCGTGTGTGTGTGTGTGTGTGTGCTTATGTGATATTTGACATTATTTAATTAAGAAACGAGCAATAATAAATGTAATTTGCGCATAATTGAACATTTACAATTTAAACAATCACAACAGCGCTGATTAACTGATTGTAAAATGAATGTGTCTGTAATATTTATAGAGATATTCATATGTTTGTTTGTCTATTAAACCACAAATTTTATCGCATACAGAATAGTTTTTGTTTTCTTGCTGACAAACTTAATTATTCCAGAAAAATATGGATTTTATCAGATTTCAAATACTTACATTGATTGGTTTAAATCGTAAATAATAAAAAAAAAATTATTTAATTTATTTATATACAGAGTTATCCAGCTTTGAAAGTGGAGGGTTTTTTTTTTTTTGTGACGACTCCCGTGAAGAGCAAACTCTCATGAGTACTGCTACACCGACATAACAGTATGCACGACTTGCAACCTGTAACAGCTGCACCTACATACTAAACACCTCTCCACTCACTACCACTCTCCCTGCGGAGCTACTAATAAAGTATTACCTCACGGGGCTATTATGCGTTAATTTTAAAACGAGGTACACACGTTACCTGAATAGCTGGAGAGGCCTAATCTCCAGTCTACTACATTCTGCTACTAAGTTTCCACTCCTTTCACTCTCAGCAAGGGTTATAGTCGGTAAGGTCTTGTTTCCGCTCCATATTCCCATTGGCAAGAGTGCCACAAATCAAGTTAGGGCAGGCGAAAAGCCCTTGTTTCCGCTCCGCTCTACTGATTGACCTTAAAGAGTGATCGGAAAGGACGAGCTTCCGATCCAGACTAGTTTGACATTTTATCATATTTCCCATATTTCGAGAAGGGCACCACGTAACAAGTTCTTTATTAAAGGTCTTCGTGCCTTAAAATTTCCGCTTGTTTTAAACTTGTATATATGACTTTCGAAATCATACATATTTATTGCCAATTTTCCGGGGAAAGTAACATATAAGTTCATAAATTGCTTTCATTCAAAGCCCTGGTGGTGTCTGAGCGTCGAATTTTCATGGCCAAATCTATTGAGGTATTTCCTGAAAACTCCATGTTCTGAAAGGAATTGCATGAGGGAGAAATCGGTATCTCCGTGTCTTCTTCCTTCCATCCACCGGCTTAAGCAAGGAATGAGAACGTAATTCCTTCTGCCCTTCGCAGAGTTATTCCATCGCTCTTGCCAGTCACTTATAGACCGACACCTTTCTTCGGTAGCGATTTCCCTTCGATTAGCGGCCACATTTAGAACCCGGAGCCTTAAATACACCCTTTTCATTTCCTCTGCAAGGATATCAATTGGGATTTGACCAGCTAGAACATATGATGCTTCATCCGATATCGTTCAGAATCCATAAATAACTCTAATTGAGCTTAATCGATATAGGGCGTTCAACTTTCTTTTTTGCGAGTTGTTGCTGAAAGCTTCGGCCCAAACTGGTGCAGCGTATAGCAGAATATTTTCACATCTGTCAAACTTAAGTGTCAAACCAAACATGTTTGGTTTTATTCAAAAGTCAGGCATTTATGAAAATGGTTTGGTTAACAACCGCACAATGCGTTCAAATTGTTGAAACTTACTACATTCAAAAATAATGATCCAAACGTGATCACGTTTCGTGCTTTGAGAGGAGATTGGTAAAATTAAAAAAAAAATTGACTCCAAAAGAGACTCAGTCGGTTATAGATATTGTCAGGCCTGCGCATCATCAATGATTTTTCCAACAAAATTTTCTTTAACGACGAGGCACATATCTCACCCGGTGGATACGTAAATAGCAAAATTGTCACATTTGAAGCTCCGAGAATCCTCAAACAATTGAAGAGAGGCCATTACGCCCAGAAAATCTAACTGTCTGGTGTGCGCGTTCGCTCCGGAGATGTGGTTGAACCTTACTTCTTTGAAAACGATACAACGAGACTGTCACTGTCAATTCGGAGCGCTATAGTCGTATGATAACCGACTTTTTTTGGCCTTCAATGGAAGAACACGACTCGGACCAGATGTGATTCCAACAAGATGGTGCCACATGCCACACAATACGAGCGAAAATGCCTTTATTGGGAGAGAAATTTCTTGGCCGCGTAATCTCTCATCAATCGTCATGTTATGGCTGAGGTAACCTCAAATATGTGCCAAAAAGTGGTCGTAAATTACCTCAAACCGCCGAACGAAGATTGCAAAAATTTACGAGACGGTCATTTGAGTGATATAGTGTTTCACATATAATACCAAGGTTAAAACTTTAAACCTTTAAAATGAAAATGGAATTTCATGAAAGAAAATTATTTTAAATGCATTTTATTTGTGTTTATTTTGGAAACCGCAAAGTGTATGACCCTGTTCATGTGTATATTTATGAACGGAATTTAATTAAATTTCTATCGGAGCGTTGTGAGTTTGTAAATTGATATTTACCATTTATCTCTCGACTGATTCAAAAGTTATTTTTCGGCCGAGTCAAGCTTTGTCAAGCTGAGTCGGTTGCCAACAATCAGTATTTTAGTGCTATTATTTGTTAAGAAGAAGAATAAGAAACTTCAAATTTTGACAAACCACAAAGCAAGTCAGTGACTTTTTAATTAAAAGTATTATTTTTCAACAAATAAACATTTTATTTCCCAACATAGCATCCTCCTCTAAGGTTTATACATTTTTTCTGGAAATTTTTCCAATTTTTTCTTCCTCAAAATAATAGGTTTCTCTCAAGACGTTCAAATTGGCATTCGCTTCAGTTATGACTTTTTCAATTGAACCTTATCTCTAAACATTCAGAATTTTTTTCCAGGTTTGGCAACAAGAAATAGTCGGTGAAGCCTAAATGTGGAAAACATAATCGATGAGTTAGCAGTTTGTAGCCCAATTTATGATTTTTTGTCGTGGTAGCACTCTTCGCCAAATTCGGTCATTTCTACTGCATATCTACGTCCAAAGCTCTCAATAATATTCGACGGTGACCACTTTTCAGATTATCGACTGCCATCGCACGCATCCAAAAACTGCACTGAACTGAACTGAACTGAACTGAACTGAACTGAACTGTTACCATAACCTTGCTGGTCAACAGAACACCTTTATCTTCTTTGGGGTTTATCTCAACGATAAACCCATTGGCTTGATTGTGTTTCTTCCTGGTTTGCTTTGAGGGATCGATTACTGTAACGGAGTCCTTCGTGTAATGGCAGAACATCGGAAAACACACCTTCGTAATATTCACACGGTCGTGTTTATGTTGGAGTGTGAGCAATCGCGACACCCAGCGCGCTTAAAGCATTTTCTTGTCTTAATATACAGGTAACATATGTTAGACCTTCTCTGTTGAGGAGTCACCAGCCTCTGCCACTTCACTCTCTTTCACTCTTCAATCGTCTCGAATATTCTTTCATAAATTTTACTGTCAGCTTCTGCTTTCGCGTCGCCTTCTTTTGGTCTACCGGAAGGGTCGGTTTCACTTGTGCTGATAAAGCCACAACGGAACCCATAACATTACATATATCAAGACTTTCTTAGCTTTCAGCTTTCTCTAACGTATACTGCAGTATACAATTAATGTTCTTCTTCTTCTTCATTGGCGTCATCACTATAAGCCGAATAAATTTTAACACGCGTTTTGTACTTTTTGTTTTCGATATTTAGCGTCAATTGATAACACCAAGTGAGGTGGCCCTTAGGCCCTTCTTCGAATAATCTCTCCAACGGAATGAAGGTTTTCCTTCCTTTTAGTCTGATTTCAACATTGGCTAAAGCGCAGTAGCAAAACTGGGTTGTTTTCATCCGTCCAGACATTACTTAGACAACGTAACCGCTGTGTCCTAACTCGCTGATAGAGATCAACGTGCTATCATCTGCGGAATTCCACATCTGTAGTACGCGAAGATCCATGAACCTTTCGCAAAACCTTTCTCTCGAAAACTTCGCATTCCAACTCATCGGAACAGTTGGCAGTTGGTGTTAATGTTGGTTGCCAGATAGGTGAAGTTTTCAACAACTTCAAAGTTCTGACTAGCAACAGTAACGCGGGAGACCAAATGGGAATGCGATAACTACTCGTTTGATCGCAGTAAATATTTGCTAGTCCTTTTTTTATTAAGAGCTAAGAGTTTCTTGTCGAGATATTTGAACAACTCTCCTCTAAGTCCATCGGACTGCTTGCTGTCGTTTAGACGTAATATTCCTCTGTCGTAGAAAACTCATAATGGCCGTGGCCAGACTATATCTCTCTCTCCGGAGTTTAAACCAGCAAAAATTCGCCGGAGCTTTCAGTAAATCCTCTGTTTTTCAGACTATTGCTACTTACGCTTTTGGAAACTCGTCTCAACTTCAAAGAGTACTAAAATATCACGGTTGTATACAAATTTTCTTTCCGATTCCGCAAATAACATTGATATTACAAGAACAAAGTGGCAATGCTATCGAGTTGATCGATCATTAAAAATTTTAATATACCTAACTTTTCTCCAAACATTTTCGGACCAAAATTGCACTGTATAAAAACCAGAGTTACCACATCCTTTTGAGATCGAGATCGGACAACCGGACTGATGCAGGTTCTAGGTCTCCATTATATTGATTGTTCCGATTGCCGCTCAGACCCAAACTTCGTTGAGCTGAGTGGGAAGTGGGTAAGAATGGGTTCGTCGTCGAAAAATAGTGATAATCCGCTCAACAGATTGTCACCAAAGTAAATACTTCAAATCCGAGCAAAGCTTATAGCTCCCACATAAACTATTATCGAATTTATTTTAAATTTAATCTTGGAACTACCACCAGGTGAGATTCGTTTAGAAAGAATTCTCACTAGGAGTTCCTTGGACTACATGTAAATTGTTCTTTCGCCAGCACTCACTTGAAAAAATCTTTTTTACAACTGCGTTCTCTCCAAAAACATAATGCTCACCATCCGGAGATTAAGAAAAAACTCACTGTAGAAGCTTTTGACGACATCTTAACAGTTTCCCCTCAACTAACCAAAGATTGGCTCAATTTGTTGAACTCATTCAACCATCAGTGTATAGCTCAGTGTATAGCTCAGTGAATAGCTCCTTGCACGTATGTAGTTTCGATAAATTTGTGTGTAAAATAAATCGTTTTAAGTGATTATTTCACTAAGAAATAAAGTTAGCTCGAAGAGAGACTTAGCAAATACTTAGGTACAATAAACTTACAGACTTATCAATAGAACGACATGAAACAGGCACACACATGCTACTTGGACTTAAGTACATATCATAAACGGATACGCATTCGAAGTTCACTTTAAGTAGCTCGCATTAGGATATTGCATCCTTTACAGATTCACTTAACGCATTATAATGCCTTCGTAGACATTGTCGGTCATTGTACATGTACACACATAGAAGCGAACACATCGTGTGTTAACCCTATAGTCAAGCTAACTAGTTAGTAGGTTTTAACTAAAGGATGATCCAAGTAGAGATACTTTTTTCAATAGCCTTTTTTTTGACAGATCACGCATGAGTCGTGCCAAGCTGTCATGTTGTATTTGTTCAGTATTGTTTGGCATTTCACCATAGAAAGACTTGCCTGAACAACGTTTACAAATCATTCAACTTTGAATTACGAAAATTCACGTTCTGTAATGAATGTGTTTCACGCGCTTCGCTCAACTTATGGTCTACACAATCGACCTAATGAGCGTACTATTCGCAACACCATCACCCATTTTGAGACCCAGCATTCATTATTAGATAATATTGACCGAATAGACCACGTCCAGCAGGCAGTGAAGAAAATATTTCGGCCGTAGCTGAGAGTGTACACGAAGACCGTGGGGAGTCGATTCGGCGCCGTTCGCAGCACCTCGGACTGACGTATGGAACGATTTGGCGCATTTTAGGTCGAGATCTTAAATTGAAAGCGTACAAAATACAGCTTGTGCAAGAACTGAAGCCGCTTGACCTTCTCAAGAAGATGCGACGTTTTCGAGCCAAATTTTGTTCAGCGATGAGGCCCATTTCTGGCTCATTATCAAAGAGCAACCTGAAGAGAGCTGCCACTTCATCCCGAAAAAACAACGATTTGGTGTTGTTTTTTGAGAGGGTGGAATAATCGGTCCATATTTCTTCAAAACTGATGCCGGTGAGAACGTTACCGTCAATGGCGATGATAACCGACTGTTTAATGCCTGAAATTGAAGCTCGTGATCTACGCGACATTTAGTTTCAACAAGACAGCGCCACTTCCCACAAATCAATGGATTTATTGATAGAACACTTCGGTGAGCAGATAATTTCACGTTATGGGCTGGTCGATTGGCCACCAAAATCGTGTGATATCATACCGTTAGACTTTTTCTTGTGGGGATATGTAAAGTCTAAAATATATGCGGATAATCCCACTTCGATTCAGGCCTTGGAGCAAAACATCACGCGTGTCATTCGCCAGTTACCAGTCGAAATGCTCGAACGAGTCATCGAAAATTGGACTTAATGGAGGGACCATCTGAGACGTAACCGCGGCCAATATTTGAAAGAGATAATCTTCAAAAAATAAATGCCAAAGAATGTTCTTTCGAATGATAATAAACGTTCCTCATTAAATTTCAATTTTCTCGAAATGGATCACCCTTTCCCAGTTCAAAAAATTTCCCAAATTTACTAATCCGGTTTGGAATCAATTAATTTGTGGCTGTTAATAGTTTAGTATATTTCGGACTATTATGATATTAAAGTAGTAGATTTACGACCAGTTTGATACTTCACTGTAGTCTTAGCATGTGCGCTGATATATGTATGTATAACTTTACATTATCAAACAACTACAGAACATATGGACTTAGAAGTATACTGCGGTTGCAACTGTTCACTTCTTGTACGTACTTAAACACTAATCGCACCATGTGACAACATAAAAGGAATTCAGAAACTACAAACTCCGTACATGTGTACGAGTACGAGTATGACAAGCGCATGGCTTTCTTTGGTTAGCATTCAGGGTGAGTGTGTGTACTTTTCGGTCAGCCACAATTTTGTAAGACTTATATTAATATTGAAAATGGTCAGCTCTTACACAAGCATGTTCTTCTTCTTCTTTTTCCTCTTCTTCAGCTTCTTCTGCTTTCGTTTATGCCTCACGGGATCCATTAAATTTGGCACTGAGCTCATTTTGAGTATTTAAAAAGATTACTCTTCAGCTTTACGGCCACTTAAAACTGCGTTTATCGAAAAGTGTTTGTCGATAAATTGTCAACATCATTGGAAGTAGGATTCCATAAGGCGGAAAATACATTTTGATACCAATTCGTATTAATTGATTTCATTCAATTGAGCACATTTGATGTCCATATGTACGACGAGTATATGATTGCACTTTAGTAAACGCAAGGAGATTAACTCAGGAGCATTTTTTGCCATTAGAATGTTTGTTGATTTATAAATGTTTTAATCATTTCCTGGGCTCCTACATAGATAGGTATGTTCCGATCTGGAAACATTCAGTTAGTCGCTGTATTTTTCATTTGAATTTTGGATTAGTACCCCTATCGATTAGCTTCTCAAGCTCATCGTACTCACGGCCTCTACGTTTCGGTCTCGTGGCTTTATCAACAGCAAATGCGCCTTGCTTCGCTCTTCAATTCTTGGTATCTGCAGCATATGGCACATCTAGAGTCTTTTTTTCTCACCACTACAATTCGACATTCCACGTCGTGCCAGTTTTTCCTTTCAATTACTTAACTGGTTGAGTTATGTAGGGAACTTCAAATAATGTTTCACAGTTCCCTTATATCGCGTTGTTGACGATTACTGTCAAAAAGCAGGCGTGCAAGTGGAGTAGCGTACCGGTTGACCGTCTGCTATGATTGCAGCTTTTGCAGCTTCGAATTATTCTTGGGTTTGTTGCTAGGCGTTCTCATTGAGGACGCATGTCCATTACAATATGATCAATTTGGTTGCGAAATGTTAGAACGGATTACAAACACGAGCGGTATTGACATCACTGATGTTTCCTTCTCATTATCGAAGCTATATAGTAATATACATAGTTAACACAATATCTATATTGTAATATTTGCTTCACCCAGGGAGCTGCACTATCCTCTCTAGCAACATTTCGATTAGAACTTGTTCCTTCTGTTCCGTCCATTGCGGCCAGACAACTATAAATTTCGATTTTTTTGCATTGATTACATTTAGAAAATTGCCTATACCACCTCTTACCTTGTGAAAAAATAGTTTACAGGGTTAACCATTTTGCGGATTCCATAATAAGTGTAAGTCAAATGCATTTCAAACTTTTTTTTATGAATTTCCTTTTTTATTATAAAGTTTGAACCTTGGCATTATACAACAACAACACTACATCATTCGATACGTTTGAGGTAATTTACGACCACTTTTTGGCACATATATGACGGTATCTCAACTCATAACATGACGATTTTTTTTATTAAGTGCTCAAGAGCTAAAGGTTTATCTGCATAAACACGGTCTTTCGCATGATCTCGCTGGCCAATTGACATCGTCAAGACGAGAGATTACGCGGCCGAAAAATTTATCTCGCAATAAAGCCAAAATGTGGTGGCATGTGGCACCATCTTGTTGGAACCGCACATTGTCCAAGTCATGTTCTTCAATTGCAGGCCCAAAAGAGTCGGTTATCATACAATCATACCGCTCCGCATTGCTAGTGACAGTATCGCCGTTATCGTTTTTAAAGTAGTAAGGTTAAATCACACCTCCGGGCAAAGAGCACTAAAACCGCGGCAGGCAGTAAGATTTTTTGGTGTCATAGCCCCTCTTTTTAATTATTTGAAGATTATCGGGGCACTAAATAAATTTTGCTTATTTACATATCCACCAAGTGAGAAATGTGCCTTTTGGCTGATGAAAATTTTGCTGAAAAAATCGCGCTCCAGTGCTCATTTTTCAACCACCCAGTCGACGTAACTACGACGTTGTGAATGCTCAGCTATCTTCAGTTGTTGTTGTTAGCTGCACTTTATAGGGATATCGGTGCAAGTCCAAGTGCAAAATACGCCATAATGTGCCGTAAAAAATTCGCAGCTCTTGAGAACGTCGAGAAATAGACACATTCCGGTCGTCGGGTGCACTTTCACTTACGCATAGATATTTTATGTGGAACGGGCAAAACGTTGATATACAAGCCTTACAATATCTCTATCTTGATTCAGTCTCTTCAATTTCCTTTAATTTTCAATTGCTTGAATAGCTGGACGATTATGTGCACCATAATCTGCCCTTAAAGCACGAAACGCGACCATGTGCTCTGAATCACCATTTTTGTAGTAGGTTTCAACAATTTTAACGCGTTGTGCGGTTGTTAGGCAATCCATTTTCATAAATGTCTGGCTTTTGGCTATAACAAAACATGTTTTATTTGACAGTTAAGTTTGGTAGATGTCAAAATACAGCACTGCACTTTCGAAACCACTTTTATTATTTGACGTTTGCTTATTCTTCTTTTAATACATTATTTATTCATCATCTGAAATTGAGAATAATGTCGAAATTACGTAATTTGAGCATCACGAAAATGCATTAATGTCAGTATATGGCCCCATAGGGCTATCGACTTGTACATACATCTTTGGCATCTTTGATATTATTATTTTGAGAAACTCTTACTTATCATTTTTCGTAGGCAAAGTTATAAGAAATATACTCAAATTCAATTAAATTGATTTGCTGTTTAATTTTTGAAGTATTTATTAAACCGCGCTCATATATCATTCACAAAATAGATTACGTTTTCTGTGGCTTATAATAAAGCTCAACTAAATTTTTTCAGCTTATTATGTTATGTTAATTATGATGCAAATTTTAATGAAACTGAAATTTTCTTTGCAGATTTTGTTTAATTGTTTTTACGCTATTTACAATTATCGCAACGGTAACCGTTCTACTATCAGCTCCGCACATCATAGTGCAATAAGCCTAAATGAAATTGAGGTTTAAGGATAAGCCTGGAATAGAAATATTCAAACTACAACAAAAAAAAACATACTTTACAAAGAAGGATCTACATATATTTTCCAGACGAAAAACAATTACTTACTTACACACACACGTATGCATACCAATCAAGGAGAATGGAGTACTAATATCCAACAACAATGTTAAAGGGAGATTGCACACACTTAATTGTAGTTTAGTGATGAAGAAACTACACAATAATTATTAAATTTGACGAGGGACAATTGATATATATGTAAAAGAAAAAATCTTACAAAAAAATTGTTAATTAAATTTTTAAGAAAAAAAAACTGAAAAATAGTTACAAATTAGGCACAAAGAAGAATTAAGGAAAATTTCAAAATATATGTATATAAAAGTAATGTTAGTTTATAAGGCAACTAGCAACAAAATGGTTACTTAATACACACATACAAGCAAATACACAAAAACATAGTACTTTTATGAAATGCGAAAAATGTGGAAGAAAATTTCGAAACAAACTGCCGAACACAAATATGTTGAATATTAGAAATATTAAAATAATAATAATAATAATAAAGCATAATGTAAAGTACTAAAAAACAAAATGTCATATACATATGCATAAGTGAAATTAGTATAAAATAGAACAAGAAAAAAGGAAACAAATTGCATACAAATCAATTTGCATACACTGAAACAAATTGAATAGAACAAAAAAAAAATTAAATTAAATCAAGTCAAATAATGTAAAAAATGAATTTCCGCATTCGTTATAGTGAAACAAATTGTGGCATAAATGTTTAATTATTTTCTAAACTATTTATGTATGTAATATGAATGTTGAAAAAATCCTGCATGTTAAAAACCAACAAACAAACAAAACAACAAGTAATACAAGAAAAGTTGGGATTCTATTGCATGTAGATAATTGTAAGGTAATTATTTTTTTAAATTAGCCTAAATACATATAAGCATTAAAAATAAATATGTTAAATATATAAGAGACAGAGATTGTTCCTATGAAACATAGAAAAATACATACAAACACGAAAAGAAAAACACAAAAAATGCGACAAAGGTAATTTGAAAGAAATTGAAGGCATGTGCTAATTTAAATTGTTATTATTCTATATAAACTAAAAAAAAACCTACAATTAAGTATGAGGAAAATAGTGAATAACCTAAAATCGAGAGAGCAATTGAAAAACAACGCAGTTTTTGCTTCCCTTTTTTTTTACAAAATACAAGTGTAAACTGATAGCCTGTTATGATTGATTTATATGATTTAATTTGACTAAATTAAAAATAATTTATTATAAAATACCAAATTCAATAATTTTATTATAAAGATATGCTTATTTATGTATTTTGTATCCCTCTCTTATTTCCTATAACATTGTAGAATAATATTCGATTCAAGCCATAATTCACTTAAATATACAAATTAATTTAAAATATGCCACTTCTGATGTTGGTAAACTTCTTGTTTACTGCAAAAAATGTCTTCTGAATTTCTAATCCACTTAAATACCTTAAATATACAAATTAATTTAGTATTTAAAAAAAATTAACCTCTTTGCTGCTGCAAAAATGTCTTATTCAATTCCAAAATACTTAAAAATACAAATTATTTTAAAATAAATCATTTAAATATACAAATTTAATTTAAAATATGCCACTTCTGATATTTTTCAACTTCTTGGTTACTGCAAAAATGTCTTCTCAATTTCTAATTCACTTAAATATCTTAAATATACAAATTAATGAGTATAATAAATTTTTTAACCTCTTTGTTACTACAGAAATGTCTTATTCATTTCCGAAACACTTAAAAATACAAATTATTTTAAAATAAACCACTTCTGTTTTTTTTTCGAACATCCTTGTAACTGCAAAAAATTTCTTCATAATTTCCGATCGACTTAAATATAACAAATTCTATTCAATTCTATTTATTTATTTTAATTTTTTCTTTTCGTTACTTCACCTTTATAAGATTAACCTTAATTTAGTCACATATTCAGAGCTTGAAAGTTTGCATTGGGAAAGCTATCAGCTGTGCTGAAAGTCGATTACTTGCAAGATGAGTATAATTAATACTACTTTTCCACGGCATCTCAATTACATTGTTCGCTCTCTTAATCATAATTCGCACTGCACACAAATACCGAAAAAATTGTTTATTTTCTCTGGCTAATAAATTTTTAAGAAAATTTACATTTTTCTCCATTTTTAAATAAAATAAAATAAAACAGAGCGACGTCATAGGGAACTGTTAAAGTGTGGTATCGTAGAAATGGGTTAGTTCAAGATAGTAATTGAGAGAGCGGCCGCGTTAGCCGAGTGGTTAGCATTGCGTACTACAATTCGGAAAGTCTGGATTCAAGTCCAGGTTCGAACAAAACAGCCAAAATTAGAGAAAATTAATTTTTCTAATTGCAGTCGCCCCTCGGCAGGAAATGTCAAGCCCTCCGAGTGTATTTCAGACATTAAAACGACTCATAGAAATCCAGCGGCCTAGAATAAGCTGTAGGTCCCTTCACTTATTGGTAAAAACATCAAGACGCTAAACCACAAATCGGCGAGGAGCTCGGCCAAAAATCGCTTCAGCGGTTACAAGCGCCACAAATTTATACATATACTCGTATATATAATCGAGAGAACGAACAATGTATGGATTAAACTCTTTTTTACCGATTGCTCCTTTCCACTAACGATGAGCAACCGTTTTTTAGTTGAGTTATCAGTAATAGGTTTGAAATTTTTGGAATAATTGTTCTTTTTTCCCAAAACCCTATACCCGAAATCAAGAAAAAAAAAACACGAAGTTTTGCTCGTCAAACTAGGCACATTCACACATTACAAAAATAGCAGTTAAAAAGGAGAGCACAAAAAGAGAGTACTACATATGTACATATGTATAAGTAGATAAAATAAAGCATTAAAATATCTCAAATTAGTTAATTAAATAAATAAATAAAAATAACAAACAAAGTGCAATGTGAAACAACAAAGACGGACGAAAGAGCAAAAGTGCGTTAGGTGCGAGGTGAAACAAATTAAATGAGTAAAAAGAGATATGAAATATTTTTTATGCGCATTTATGTATTGTAGAGAATTTAATATTAAACAAACAAACAACAAAAATCTTATTGAAAATTCAATACAAGAAAGAAACGAGGGAGAAATAAATGAAATAAAATTCAACAAAGCACACAACTGGTAGCAGTGGTTAAGTGGGAGAGGAACAATAATAATTGCAGGTGCAACAACTATTTAATGTACGAAAAACAAAAGGAAATCTAAATATATTAAACTACTATACCATAGTATACATAAATATAGTACAGTTTAAAGGTAAACCAATAAAAATACAACAAAAACAAGAGAATGTTGCAAAAGTAGAAGCGCATAATGAAATAAAAAAAAATAAATAAAACTAATTACAATTATAAGTTTAGTTGTGTTTGTGATATATAACGCAAAAATAGTTTAATTATGAAGAAAAAAAACAAAAAATAAACATATTAATAAATAAAACTGTGCAATTTTTCCAGTTATACCCAAACACCACAAAAACAAATAGCAAAGAAAAAATATTTAAAATACCAAAAATAAATATTTTTGTAACAAAACCTAGCACACAAACACGATTAACTATTTTTTTTTATATAATTTTTCTTGCAAAAACTTAGTGGAAAAGTTTTAAAAAATTTCATGCTTACTTTTCACCATGCTAAAAATGCTGCAAGAAATAACGAATTTTTCATTCATTTAAAAAATATACTCAAGTTCATGTGCGTTTCCATAATTCTCAAAGCCGGCAATAATTGAAACTGTCTACTGTGTTACACGGCCATTTTTATTGTAATTTTAATTTCTCAACGAAAGTTTGTTAAGAGTAATGTGAAATCCATTAAGTACTATGAAATCGATACGAGTATGTAGATGTTACATGTGGCAACTAAAGGCATCTTAACTTCCAGCGATTTTATTTTATCTAAAGCCTCCTTATGCTTCACTTAGTTTTCGTTTTCAAGCATGATTAAGTCTATATTTTTTAATCAGCATTTACATTTTCCCGGTTTATCACTGCGTTCGTGTTTCGTTCTAAAAATATTTTCGTAATCTGAACTTAAACTGAGTAAAGGGTGGGATTGTCATGTAGTCTGCCTAACATTGCACCAAAGTGTTCCAAAATTTTTTGATTTAATCGATGTGTGTTCAGACGTACTCTAAACCTTAAAGGGAATAATGGACTTGAACCCTGACTAGACCAAATACTAGTTTATAAAAAAGAAGGAAGTGCTGACTTCGGTTTTGCCGAAACCTTTGTTTCTTTCATGAGCATGTCAAAGTTATTGACAATTTAAACCGATTTATCTGAGAAATCGGTTACAGAGGGCTACAGCTATAGTCATTCAATTTTTGAGCCAAAACCTCATATCTGAACAAATCGGTTGTATGTAGACTATATGTTATAATGGATTTCGAATTTTGATGATTTCCAGTACAAATATACAATTCATTATATATGTGTAGAATATCAATAAAATAGCATGATCTCAGTTGCATTTTTAAATTGTTTTTTAACCCAAAATCAACTTAAAGTACCTAAAAAAAAAGGCTGAGATGCTAGTTGGCGTGCAAACAGAAAGACCGAGAGGACAGACAGCCGGAAGAACATGGCTAAAAAAACTGAAGGTTCCTCCATTTATTGGAAAATCATCAAGACGCAGAGCACAATCATCATGGCAACATTTTTTTCTTCTCAGAAAAGTCAACTTTTGACATAAAAAATTAATATTTTTAATTTTTTAATTATTTTCGAAATATTAGTTGAGATGTGCACGATAATTTTTGGACGGTTTATGAAGAATAAGCGTGCGCCAAACCGCTCGATATGCTAACTAAAAAAGATCATAGGCTGTCCATCACTCTGAAATAGATATCTCTTGTATGTGAGTTCATTTCGAACCATGGACGCTGTTCGAAAATAATAAAATTTGTGTATTCAAACTTATTTATGTATATGCCAGGCAAGCGAGGGTAAATTGGAACCGAGCATTTAATAGCCGATTGATATATGTACATATGTATGTATGTATGCAAGTTTTGGAGTTCTATATGCTTGGTAACGAGCAATTCGAGCAACTCGCTGTTTGTGCATTGCTCAACTGCTCATAAGTTTGTTTAAAATTCTCTGGCTATTGAACAGTTCGAACTGCAGAAGAAAAATGTTCAATTTGATTTGTCAAAATTTCTTTCAAATTTCAACTAGTAAAGTATATTGAACAGATATGTATATGTAGCTTTTGTCGTGTTCAAATTCTCGCGCTTATAGCCTACTACAAAATACTATCCAGAAATAAATAATAACAAATAAAACGAAACAGTGTACCCGTCTATTGGTTTCTTCAACTTTTTAATATTTTTCAAAAAAAAAAATTCCTCCAAATCTCCCTCAAAATTGTAAAAGAAATAGCATTGCTTTTCTAAGAGAAAAGAGAGAGTAGCCATTAGTAGTAGAATTTGGCCATTTGAGCGTAGAGGAAATGCACTAGAATTGCTTTAAAATATTTAAATACCTATTGAGGTATAAAAAATATTTTCTTTAATACGCCACTAAATTTTTGCAAAACTTTCATATTTTACTTTTACGCACATTTTTAACACTTTCTAAATGTATGGCAAATACAAAAGCTGCATACATAAGTGAATTCATTTTAGCTTCTTCCCGTACAATATACATAATTGATATTTGTTTTTAATGTTTTTGCTCTCTTTTAATTGAGTTTTATTTTGCTTAAGATTATAATAACTTAATTTTCTATTAAGTGCTTTTATTCATTAAT
Organism: Neoceratitis asiatica; assembly: GCA_030068015.2. NCBI lineage: Eukaryota > Metazoa > Arthropoda > Insecta > Diptera > Tephritidae > Neoceratitis > Neoceratitis asiatica. The sequence continues at coordinate 98,577,109 of CM061524.1, read as the reverse complement.
ACAAAACCTGCAAGTACTATTTTGCAAAAATGGAATTTTTACTTTTTTACTTTTTACTTTTGCGCGCAACGAACTCCTACTAACTACTCACAAGCAATTGCACTTGCGACACATTTTTAATTTAGAAATGTGCGTTTGTGCATAATTTAAATAATAATTTTGCTCATTTTTCATCTTTCTTTGTAATTTATGTATTTGATTTTTCACATAATAACTGCCGAATTTCCGACAGCTTGGGCGCCACATTGTCAGTTACCAAAGTTGCCATACTGTTACGGACGCATAGAGCGTAATGTTTTTAGCTAAAACTTTAGCTCAATGTTTTGCTAAACTTCAGCATACTTCATTGCTAATATTCCGTATTTTTTTTTTATCATTAACGTTTCATGAGTTTTATTTACGCTTAAAAATCTTTCACGTGAAGACGACCGAAAAAAATCTCTACAATACTATGAATTTATATTTAACCCCACTTATTTGCGATTGTAATCAAATCCCTCCACAAGAACTTAAATGAACTCAACTGACAACTGTGTACTTTAATAGTTATAATAGGTTTTTTTGCTCTACGAAAAAAAGAGCAATTTTGTAATCAAATTTTTCTAAAACAATGAATAATGAATAAAAATCAAGGTTGTTTACGACGAGACCCACACTTTTCATAAAAGATACATTAATCTCTAAGTATTTATATACAAGCATGTATGTATGTAATGCGTGCTTTCCTCCTGAAAAACTTGAGTAAATACTTTTGCATTTTATAATACTTGAATTTATATTACTATATTATATACGTATGTATGTGTAAGTCTATATATGTATATATCTGTAGAACCGCAGCTAATTCACTCGTATGCCCCAGAGTACTTTAAATTGTAAAAAGTTAGGAGTATTTTCTTGCACATCTAGGTTAGAGCAGCTTTCGATTCGTAGAGCAACAACATATTGTGTATGGTTTGCTATCAAAAGTGTATCTCTATTACCGTTAGTTAATTACGCGTACTCTACGTACATACATACTACCAACAGCAGTGAGTTACAAAACATGTTCAACACGAAAATCTCTTAGTAAATTTTTACACAAAAAAAAACAAAAAATATTTGTTACATCTAAGATTGTGTGTATGTAGTTTTTCCTTTTACAAAAACAAAACAAAGCAGTAAAATTACAACAAAAAAAGATATACATTTTAATTAGCCATACACTTTTCTATGAAACTGTCTACATGTTAAGCATTAAAATTTAGAGAGCTAATCTTACTGAAATCTAATCTAAACTATTAGAAAATTATAGAAGAAAAAAAAACTAATACTATTTATGATTAAGTTAGAACTAATGAACATCCTTTTCCAAAAAGAAATAGCCGAAAAATATAAGTAGTAGAAGAAGAAGAAAAAAAACAAATCACAGCCGAAAAAGGATACCAAAGACGAATTTAATGCTAAAACTGAGGAAAATAACTATTATAAAAAAATGTAATAATTAATTAACAAACAGTTCAACAAATTTAAAAATGTGCTATACTCTAAACTATGTACTATCTTAGACGGATTTATGTAGTTGAGAATCAAAAATCATTTTCAAATAAGTTTTAGTAAAATCATTTATACATATTTATTTCACACAGATAATTAATAACGATATAGTTATGTGCTTCCTTACAAATACACATTTACATTAAATTCGGCAAAAAATTGGCAACACTTCTAATGTCAAACGATGATGAAATTATTTTACTGAAAATCGAAAAAAGGCCTTGCTAAGCAACACAAGCACAGAAATCAAAACCGTTGCGAAAGCCGTTTGGAATTGATCAATTTAGATTTCCGATCCGATACCAAAAAGCTATTTGGCAATCCTAACGAAATTAAAAAAATCGACCAAAAAAGCAATTCCTACTCGAACTGTCAACATTCGCGTTGATTGTTGCTACGCGCATTGTATGCATTTATTTCATTGTGCATATTACATTTATGAAAGAGCAGACTATTTATTATTCAATAATTTAACAAAAAGTTGTTTTAATATGCTTTTGATTTGATAAATTTTAAAATAAAATAGAATTAATTAAATAAAATGACAGCACAGCTGTCCACTAACCATAGATTTATGTATAAGTAAGCCACCAATTAAGTCGTAGCACTGTTTCCAAAGTTATTGGCTTGTACTCAACATTTCCGAATGGAAACTCTGCCACAAAGTGGATTTAGCTAAATGTGCCAGAAAGTGAGTGACGCCCATGTGAATCAAATTTGTTTTGTAAGTGAAGACTGCCTGGTGTAATCGGCTGCATTGATGGCACTCACATCGAGTTAATAAAGTCAGCCAATGACGAACGTCCATTTAAATTACAACAGGAAAAGTTATTTCAATATTATCTGTATATGAGTACTGATTACCCGAATATGAACTTGAATGGAACGTTCTATACATAACATTTCACCTGTGTCCGGCTGGCGTACCATAAATTCTAGCAACATCGTATTTTCAGCTGCATTCTTGTGTTTGCCTATTCGAAAATACCGATTAATTTATGGAAAACTTTAAAAGCAAACTTCATAGTAAATTTCCTTAAATTTTATGCTTCAAAAAATTATAATCTGCAAAAAATGTATTAAGCCGCCAATTAATTGTTCGTCGGTTACACAAACGGAATTTTCCGATAAATCGATATACAGCTAACCAAATTCATTGAATAATCGGATTCGTACCGAAGACGTACCGACGAGATGCCTATAAATTGAATTCCATAGAATTTCACAACATTGTGCAATTTGATTTCTAGTAGAAATTCCATTTCAAAACAGTACTGAAAATCCTATTGCTAAATATATCCTCCTCTGCCTTCCAAGGGAATATAATATAGAAACGAAATCGGAATAATAAATAATAATACTAATTCAGGTTTTGCCACAACAACTAATGGTTTTACTTGTATTATTATTAATTTATTAATTTTTTATTGTTTTTTTCTTGCTAAGAGAGCATTACTGGTAGTACATATGCGTTGTAAAGATTATTTTATACATTACTTTCTGACATTCCGGTAATAAATTGAGGAATTGTGTAAGCCAATTGTTCATCGATTGCCATTAGAGGTGTTATCGACTTTTTGTTACTAAAACATCGATACTAACTACAAAACTAACAAAATTTAAATGAAATTCGGTGTATATGCAAAGGAAAGATACGTTGGCATAATATGATTTTAACAATTAATTGTTGTTATTAGTTTAATATGAATATGGTGTTATATATGAATGAATAACACAACTAAAATGTTACTAAACGTATAAAGAAAGAAAGAAGGGTAGTTGAAAATTGACTCAAATATGAAACTTCAAATGTAATAACTCAGAAAAGGTAGTTTCAAAATAACTTTACGAACTGATTTCAATAAATATACGGTTATCAGATACACTTGTTTAAATGTTACACAAATTTATGCACAGACTTTATTGTTATACAAGCATTATATGTAAATATACTACTTACAGGGTGACACTGTGAAATGCATTAAATAAATTTAAAACAAAAAGATAAAATTTAGTAAAAATTTAGTATTTTCGGTACATTTTTATATTCAAAAAGTTCAGTTAATTAATTATCGCTAAGTTTTACGATAATTTCTTAAAAGTAAATCCACTGTTGGGTTAAACATATTAATTTGAAAGTACATAAAGAACTTCACAGTGTTGCACTGTAAGCAATTATTATTTTCTTTTATTTAATAATATTTGTTAAAATATTACAACAAATGTTATGCAGATTCGGCACATATGAAAATAATATAATTATTACCAAAATCCTATGTATTGTATTAATTACATATATAATAACATATATGTATGTAAACTTAAAGGTTAGTAAATAAATAGAATTCTCCGTGAAATCATATTTGGAGTGAACACTAAAAGAAATTATTGTTTTTAAAAATAAATCAATTCTAGGTAATTTGAAAGAAGCTTATTGTTTAGTAAACGAAGTAAAATTAAATAAATTAAATAATTGCTATGATTTGCACTTAATAATTATTATATTTAATAGTAAAAAAAGAACTAGCTAATATATATACAAATGCAAAAACAATGTTTAGAGATAAATACTTAAAATATTACCTGCCTACCCTGCCAATATTATTATGTTTTAACATAATTTATTGCTTCATTTTTACTTTTTTATTTAGACTGAAATGCTAATGGGAAAATAAAACACTTAAAAACCGTAAAAAAAAATATAAAAACGAACCCACCCTAAATGCAAATAGTGCACATTTCATTTAAAAATTCACAATAACCCACCCACAATTAGAATATTTTTTTTTAACATTTTGTGCCGCTGTCTAACTAATTGGGATATTAATTACTTTCACTTAAATAAACAATTTCGAAATATATGACTAATTCAATAATATTATTGCGTTATATATAACTAAATAAATAAAACTAAAAATAGAGCATAAATTGAAAATTGAAAATCCAAAACAAATTACAAATATTACACACTAAATTGCATGTAAAAAAATTAAAAAATTAAAAAGAAAAACAAAATACCGACAATTAATTATATCTTAATTTAAAATCTAAGTAAATATTAAAATTTAAAATAAGTTGTAATGCATACAAGGTCTGTTGTCGATCGACCGTTATTGACAGACAAAAAACTGTTTCGTCACATTGACGATAATTAATACATTAAATATTAAATTAATTTAAATAAAATTATTAGCATAAAATTAGTTTATGAAATTGATTGAAAAGAATTAACAAAAACAAAAAAAATGAATGATTAAGAAAAGAGTAATTAAGAAAATGAAAAATATGAATAAAAATTTTCTTTTTGGAAAAAATATAACAATAATTGCTGTAGTTTTCTTTACTTTTGCCATTTTTTGACTACCGCCTTGGCAACACAAAATTTTGACCATCTCTCATCGTTTTGCGCACGCTGACCATTTGCTGATTTTACTTAGTGAAGAGATAAAAGTGTTCATTGTGTCATTCCTTTGACTTTTTTCGCTTTGCTGGCAAAGTTGGAAATGTCAAATAACGCAACCGAATCCTATCTGCATCGTCTTAAATAATCGGAATAAAACTTGAATTACGCTAATTTACTCGTAAATTCGATAGGTATACAGATCATGAACACCGAATAAGGTTCCTATAGAAATCAAATTCAAATGCCATCATTTGCCGTTGTATCGTCTTGATATCTCTTCGCCCTGTCAATATCTGCTTCCATAAGAGCGTGGATATATTTAATTTTGACAAATGCCACTTGTAGTTGTGTCGCATGTGCTTAAAGCTTGTGGTAGATGAGACCATTGTACAGCTTTACAAGTATGGAAACCGCCATTTTGTATGTTTACATTCGAAAACAGCTGAGATCACCTGATTTCTAAAAGCCACATTTTAATATTTATTAATTCTTTCATTGTCTCTGTATTTATTGAGATTGAAAGACAAATCCGAGTTTGACAGTTTCCTGCAAAATACACAAGATTCCGTACTTGTAAACCTCTACGATGGATGAGAATTTCGCCATGTTACGTGACAAATAGCTTTTGACGTCTTAGCTGTATGTAAACTCCCTTGTTGTTGTTGTTGTTTATTTACACCCTTATAAATAACACTCTCGCTGGCCATCGGCTTCTTCTGTGCAAGTAAAAACGTAAGCGTAGACAGCTTGTAAAATTTGTAGTTTGCCATCTGGTAACACTCATTTTATCGCCGGGCGACTAACTTTTTGTTTTCAGCGTCACTAGTATTTCGTATTTAATAACATTTAAAATTTACTGACTAATATGGATGAATTTAGTGAAAATTTAATCTCAAAAGTACGAGTGCAACAGCATCTTTACGACACGCAACATAAGGAGTATAAAAACTTGATTCTGAAGGAGCAATCTTGGGCAAAGATTGGAGAAGAATTAAAAATGTCACGTAGGTACACTATCTGAACCAACAAGTTGATAATACATAGCCCGGATGTGGAAATGTTGCAACAACTGTCAAAAAAATATTTTAATTTATTCTTTAACGTGAAACTAAATATCTATCAAGGCGCCTTATTGGAAATCGTACAAAACGGTATTAAAAATATGTACTCGATTAGTGTTGATATCTAAGATTCATGATGAATTGAAAGTTAAACGTTTCCAAAATAAAGTGAAAAGTTTTAAGTTTTAAAATTTTTTTTCTCTCTTTCTAGCATTGAAAGTGAAAACCAGATGGAAGAATTTGCGCGACTCCTATGTAAAATATAGGAATCAATTAAATAAAGTTACCGACGATGCAGGCAAAGAAGCTTTAAATAATCGTTTTTCAAAATGGACTAGTCGCCCGTATTTATCTTTTTTAGATGAAACCTTATCACGACGTTCAGAATCCGTAACACAAGTACCTACCAAGCTCGAAAGAAGATCGCCACCTGCAAAACGTACCAGAACTATACCAGATGAAAACATTAGAGAAACCAAAAGAATTGATTTTAGTAAAGTAAACCGTAATGGTGAAAACAAATTGCATTCATTTTCAAATGATTTCTCCAACAAAACACGCTCAGAGAAGTCTTTTAAAAATGAAAAACAACGAAATGAAGATGATGCTAACGATTCTTCAGAATCTAATACCATGGAGTTTGAAATACCAAAAATGCAAACGGAAAATTGTCTCGAAATTTCTACCACAAACGGTATGGTAGCAAACGAAAAATCCAATGCTTTATTATCAAAAACAACCAATGAAGGCGATGCAATTGATCTGCTTTTTGGCAGTTATGCGAAAACATTTCGTGCGTTACCTTTAGTGCAGCAAGTTTATGTTAAAATTGAAATGGCAAAACTATTTGCCAATGCGGAAATTCAGAGTCAGACTAAAAAGAAGTAATTTTTTTAATCACTCTAATTTAAGGTAGTAAATAAGTTAGTATATATATTCTTCTAATGCAAATTTTAGTTTTTCTCAAATATTATTTAATCTTTTAACATCTTTTGTTATACAAACATACATACATAAATAAATTGTATGAAGCTAAAATTAAAAAATTTAAAGTTTAAAAATATACATTTTTTAATACATATGTACGTAAACCAAAAATAAGTTTAACAATATTTTTCTTGTAGAAATGTTCGGAAAAAACGATAGAGGTTACGAATGCATCAGCACAACTCCGTCATTCCTACCTTCAGCGATCTTTTCCGTCATTCAGATTAGGTTCATATTAGCTCTTTAACCACCGCACACAGTTTGAGAAAAAATAAAGAAAACCTCATATGTAACATGAGAAGTCTTACCAATCACCAATAACATAAAATTAAACAACTTTGGCAATTTATGTTCCAACGTTCTCCAAGAATGCTGCTAACTCAAGATATGAGCAAAATAAACGCTAATTTCAACTATTAGAAGGGCATCATCAGGAGCAGACCGCCATCAAGAGCTAACTGCATGTCCCACCCATCTAAAACTGCTAACCCCTGGTTAACCGCAATATAATTTATAATCCTTACACGCCAAAATGCAAAAATAATTATTCACATATATTCAGAAAATCTTTATAAGATGTAATTTATTGGCCAAATATCACAAACTTAATAAACAACTGAAAGCATTAAATATAAATATATGTGAACTGAATGTGGTTTTGAAATTTATTTGGAAAAACATGCAATATTATTTGAAATTCATATGAAAAAACAAAGGAATAAGTCAATGAAATGAATTAACGCATATGTATGTAACGAGTTAAGCAAATTAACAATATTTGTATGTAAATGTGTGTGCTTGTTGCATTTACTGTATCTATTGTACATTAAAGTAATGTAGAAAATAAGCGAGCATTCTCAGGTTGATACAGCAAATTATATAATTTTTTTTTATTTCTCTTTACTGAGTCAAATGCTCATTCTAATTATTCAATTTCATTCGAGTTTTTAAATACTTTTTTTATGGCATCATGTGTGCATGCAATGTTCATACTTTTTAAACATTTCAATGGATTTCTTCTTGACCCTTCTTAGCCGACCATTGCAAGTAATTCGGTTGTGTAGCCGCTTCATATTCCTGCACCAAACAATCAACAACATCACGTGAATCATCCAATTCCGATAAGTCATCTTTGAAAATATCTTCACGCCGGAATTGATCAAGGAAGGCGCCACGTTTCTTAAGTTTATCATACTGTCCTAAGGCTCGTTCGAAAAGCGAGCAAATACTTGTATGGTTGGCGAGCATTAGACCCGAAACTCGATGACTACTTTGTACGTAGGGAGATGAGCGTGAAAGTGCCACTTGTATGCTAGCTGGACCCCATGGAATGAACTGTGCCAATTTGCGTTCACGTATACGTTGCAGTGACTTGTGCACTTGTGTAGGATCAACTTCACCCTTGACATCAAATTGACGTAGGAAAAATTTAGGTTATTTACTTAATATTCGATTTAAACAAAGAACAGTCTTACTTGTATTATATTCAAAATGGATATGTAGCAATGATGATTTGTTTTGTCCGGTCCAGTTGACACCATCATATTTTTAGGTTGTAATAGACGCCGCATAACATCCAAAACTGTAGTTTTACGCACATTAACGGTTTGCTAAAATAAAAATTTCTGCTATTATCATCTTTTGCTGACAAATTTAAACTACTATCTTACATCGTTATCCGTTGTCAGCGGTGTATACCCAGTCATCAAGAAGTGCAGCTGTGGTGTTGGTATAAGTGGCGCCGTCAATCCAATTAAATTATTATTCATGTAAGACGGATAGCGTAATGTTGTAGTGCTAACGGACATTATTGTCGATACTAAAGTGTTGATTTGAGTGAAGCTTGGATTTTGTAAGTGTAAGCGATCTGTAGCTATACGATTTAGTGCTGTGTTGTCTAGCACAACAACACAATCTGCACAGCTAGTAAGTCGTCGTAGGGTTAACATCGAATTATATGGCTGCACAACAACATCACTGATCTCGTCCTGATTCGGGAAAACACTATAGGTTTGTATCAACTTTTTAGGAAAGCGATCAGATAAACGTTCCATTATATATGAACCCATTCCGGAGCCAGTGCCGCCGGCTATGGAATGACAAAGCACGAAACCTTCCAAAGAATCACTGCCATCTGCCTCGCGGTCAATTATATCGAATATTTCTTCTTGTAATTTTTCACCCTGGCTGTAACCGGAGGCCCAGTTATTGCCAGCACCACCGCCATGCTTTGATAAGTAAACATTTTCCGGATTGTAAAGCTATAAATATGGAGACATACATTTTTCTACACTTTACAAATAATTGTGTTTATCGATAGAAAATGAACCTTTGCATATGGTGAACTCATTATGGAGTGTATGACCCTGGGTTCTAAATCCAACAGCACCGCACGCGGAATATAATGATCATCATCAGCCTGATAAAAGAAAACATCTTTGCGATCTACTCCGTCAGTGGCAAAATCTTCTAAAACACCACTTGGTGATATTCCGTGTTCGAGGCATAATCGTTTCCAGAACTCAAACCCAACTATCATATAACAATTTAGAAACAAAAGATATATTAGAATTTATGACCATAGCTATGTGCATCTGCTTGGGCGCGCCAGAAATGTTAGCTTTAAAGCCAAATGAAAAATACATACTCTGATTGCCGCATTGGCCCAATTGCAATGTTATTATCTCACTTGGCATGACTGAGATTTATAGCACTTCCTCTTTATGAAATTTTCATTTGTTTACTAAGCCCGCTAACTAGAATTTAGTGAATTCTGCACTGGAACTTACAACTTTTTTTTAAATTTAATTAACAGAAGTGTTATATTTTGTAGCTCTTGTGCCCTTTGGTGTTGTTTCTTTTACAGCGAATTAATTTTTACCATATGTGATTATACCAAGGCGAATTTATTCTAAATTATCCGGGCTGCCAGATTTCGAAAGCAAATTTATATCAAAATTCAAAGCTCACAATGCGAAGTAATGATTTCCGGATAAGGATTTTGTATATAAAACTTATACAAATGAAATTCATAATTGTTCTAATAAAATGAAACATGCAAATAACTCACTAAAAGCTCCTAAAGCTGTATTGAAATACGACACTTATGTGAGTATGATAATTTCAGTGTATTATGAACAGACAATATATATCGATATATGACGAATTAACAAAAAATTTATATAAATGCTTATTGTTGAAAAGAGAATTCTTAGAATTTTGCCAAAATCTTTATCGTGGATATGAAAAATGTACTCCGATATAACTTGGAAGCTATATATGGGTGATATATATATGAGTAACCATGTTCGTTAAATTCAAATTTTAAGTTCGATTTTTCCAGCACATCTCTATTTAATGCAATCATCCAGCAAACACCTTTCACAACAGCTGATGATTAAAAAGTTTTAATTAAAAATCTTTGACAATTAACAATTGGAAAAATAAATGATTAATCTTTAATAGCCGAGTACATAACTTCAATTTAACTCGAAATATATCTGTTCTTTGTTATGGCTTAAAATAAATAATGGCATTGTGTGAGGAAAACTCAAAATATACTGATCGCCGCATTGCATCTTTTGTAGTGTTGGATTTGGAAACAAATGATTTGCCATATTCTTTTTCCAAAATCGCAATTACAGAGTTGTGTATGTATGGTTTTGCCGCTAATGAATTAGAAACCGCACCCTTAACTAGGGAAAACAATACCGATAAGTCATGTGTGCCACAGCGGCCCCGAAATTTGCATAAGCTAACATTGCTATTCAATCCAAGGCGAGCGATCCATCCGAATGCTGAAGAAATTACCGGTATTAAAAAATACAAATGTTTAAATACTAATGAAGCAAATTATATACGAATTTACTTTTTTATTTTGCAGGACTAAATAACTACAGTCTTGAAAACGAATCACATTTTGATGAAAATGCAGGTCGTACAATCCTTAATTTCCTTAAACATATGCAACAACCTGTATGTTTAGTTGCACATAATGGTGATATGTTTGACTTTCCCATAGTCAAACAAACTTTTAATAAAATACAATTGGTATGGAAATTACATTTTTTAATTGCGTATTTATAACTTTTATGAATATTCTCATAAATATTGCTATATATGTTTGAAACTAGGAACTGCCTAGTGACACACTTTGTGTAGATTCTTTGCGAGCATTTTGGAGCATAGATGAACAGCTAAAATCAATGCCAACTCAACTTATAGAGATAGAACCACAATTGCCACCATTGCCTGATACAGCCAACCCACAGGAAATTACAGAGTCAAAACTAACACTTGCAGAACAACTAGATGCTGAAGGAAAGATCAACTGGCAAGCACTAAACGAAACAACCCCTAGGCGACAAAAAGGTATTAAAAGGAAACATTGTGATGATACTACTCCGCAAAAGGCAACGAGCGGTGTTAAATTAAAATCTAGGCGAACACTATTTGCTTGCAAGCAGGATGGCAAATACCCGCCTAAAGGAGTTTATAAGTTAGGAAAAATGTATGAACGAATTTTTAAAGAAACCCCCGAAGAGGAGCACTACGCTGAAGCGGATGTCAAGTCGCTGATGCGTTTGATGTTAGCGTATGGTCAGGATTTTCTCGCTTATACAGAAAACTATGCAATACCTTTCAGGGAAATTTGTGTAAAACGTTGATAAATGCATGCTTGCCGTTTTACGTTGACTCGCAGAAAAAAGTTGAAAACATAGTGAACAATAATTAAGAAAGCACTGAAAAAAATTACAATAGCCACATTATGTATAATGTATTCGAACAATATGCCAGTGGATCATTTAGATATATGTATGTTTATTTTGGAAATTTGGACATTAAAGAACATTATAAATAACAATTACATAAGTTTTGTTGATTTACTTTTACAGGAGCTATTAAAGACGTTCTAATCAAATAACCACTGCTCCGATTTCGGTCGAGGTAGATATAATAGTCCTAGGTATTCTGACAAGTCTGGAGATTCTTCAACTGCGTCTCGCTAGTCCCCGGCGTCTAATTCGGTGCAGCATAGTTTACGACCGGCCGGCCAATTGCCTTGTACGTTGCTAGCAACGTTTCTTTGTCTTTTCCCCAGGTGGTACCGGCTAGCGCTTTGAGAATTTTGTTGCGGCTCTGTACTTTGGTGGCAATTACAGTCGCATGCGGAGTGAAGGAGTGTAGGCTGTCTGATGTGACTCCCACTAACTTTGGATTGTTCATGGCCGGAATTTTTACATCATCGACATTCACATTGTGTTGAAGCCGGTACTCCTTGGTCCAGCTGGTGAAAAGGGTGGCAGAGGATTTCGCGGGTTGTAGATGTATATGTCGTGCAGTGAAGAAGTTGGAAAGGTCGGTGAGAAAGCAGTTTTAATTTTAGTTTTAGGGTCTCGTTGTACTTCTATTCGGTACATAACGCCCTCCCACGGTGCTTAGTAATGCCTCATAATTATCCATACCACATTCGGCAACTGTTTACAGCATCTCCGCTAACGGAAATATCCTTCGATCTCGTTAACATAGTCTTTGGGTTTATAACTAAGAGTTCTCTTCATCTCATAAATTTTTAATTAACACTTCTTTGAAAAAGGAAAAGCTTCCGGCATTTCGGCATTATCGAGAAAATGTGTTCCATACATTCCATACATTGTTATTAATTCCATAAGAGATCTCACACCTTCTTCAGCGGACTGTGTCTGTTGAGGTTCCCTATTAAAAACGTTTGCATGGAAATTTCCTAACTCTTTCCATTTTTCGTTTTCCGATTCTTTAACGCTCTTCGCTTCGCTTGAAAATAGTACTCGCCTTACTTTGGACGCATTACTATGAGATGTTGAAGGTGTTGAATCTTCTAACGCCTGCTTTAGTCCGACGTTTAGGTGCTGTTTCATTGCGCGCTTGTATCGTGTGTAATTCTGATACAAAACTTCCTTTTTCAACGGGCGTATCTATTATTTGTAATAAATCTGCCCCCTCATCCTTAGATGTTTTTTGCACTATATGTATCAATATCCAATCAAGTATACCAATATTAAAGCCAGATTTCAGCTCATCATTTATGCTCAAAAATATAGGTAATTAGTCTACGCACAGTATATGAGAAGGTAGTTTCTGCAAAATTGATAAAAGAATTGGTAATAATAATAAATAATATTATTAAATTAATAATTTTAAAATCTTACCAAACTAAATTTATTTAAAGCTTGCTTAAGTACTGGAAAATGTGAATCACTTCCGTTGTGTGCTACCAAGCATGCTGGTTGTTGCATATGTTCCACAAAATGCTTAACAGCCTTAGCAGAAAATTCATCATGATTACTTCGAAGTCCTGTGAATTTAAGAAATGAAATTGAAAGCTGAAGCCAATGGCAGATAAAACTTTTTTCGTTGCGTGACATTTCCAACTTTGCCAACAAAGCGAAAAATGCCAATGTTATGACACATTAAATATTTTTCTATTCTATTTTTCTATCAAAAAGCTATGAGCTTTTATAATCAGGGAGAATTTAACAATTCAGATTGTCAAAATTATTTTTTAGTTTATATTTTAATTGCTTGAATTTGATTGAATTTTCTATATGCAAATGTGAAAATTCTGAGAATTGTGATTTTATGATTCACGCGTGAGACAGAGTTTGTGGAATTTTAATGGCTAATGAAGTTTCAGTCATTTAGAAAATCGGTACCTAAAAGCGAGTTTTCATAAATTTTTTTTTTTCGAAAAAATTAGGATAATAAATTATAGTTATATTCAAATAATGGTAAATGCTTTGCTTATGATAAAAATTCCACAGAGTTGCTTGTATTCATCTAAGGCGTCAAAGTCAGCCAGGTATGCATGACAGCGAGGAAGTTTTATCTGCCAACAGCGTAACATTTGTCTATGTATATACGCGTATTTACAGGAACTTAACCGGATACGAGTCTTAATTGCGATAATAATTTATAACCTCAAAGATGAAGTTAATGTTGTTTTTTTTTAACTACTTCGTTGGTGGTTGTTGTTGCAAGTCGACCCACAGTAGTCGATGCGTTCATAACTTTTTACTAAAAATACAACTTAAAAATACAATTTGTATTTTAGTAACGGTTTTATATGACATTGGTCTAAATGAATTCAAAGTAAATTTATAAATTCGATTTAAATCAATATAGTTTACGGTATATAAGTGATCCCACTGCATTATCCTCTCCTGGTATTTCCGTAATTCAATCAAACTTCCGTTTGTCAACAGAATACGAATAAATATTGACAATTCAGTAAGCAAGGGTTCATAATCAACAGCATTTTTTTTAAGAATCCAATTGGTTTTTCTGTGGTAAAATAGGCGAATACTCGCAGTAAGTAACGGGTAAACCATTTCGAGGTTCCCTACCTTTTTAAAGAAAAAAAAACACAAAAAATTTTAATTTAATGGGGAATGTTTATTATCATTCGAAAGAACATTCTTTGGCATTTATTTTTTGAAGATTATCTCTTTCAAATGTTGGCGGCGGCTACGTCCCAGATGGTTCATCCGTTGAGTTCAATTTTCGATGACTCGTTCGAGCATTTCGACTGGTAAGCGGCGAATAACAAGCGCGATGTTTTGCTGCAAGGCCTGAATCGTAGCGGGATTGTCCGCCTAGACTTTATACTTTACATATCCCAACAGAAAAAAGTCTAACGATGTAATACGACACGATCTTGATCCTGCCAAAGGCGTGAAATTATCTGCTCACCGTAGTGTTCTCTCATTAAATCCATTGATTGATGTGATGTGTGGGGAAATTGCGCCGTCTTGTTGAAACCAAATGTCGCGGAGATCACGAGCTTCAATTTCAGCTATCATATAGTCGGCTGTCATGGCGCGATAACGGTCGCCATTGACGGTTACGTTCTCAACGGCATCATTTTCGAAGAAATATGTACCGATGATTCCACCGATGACCCACAAACCACACCAAGCCGTGGTTTTTTTCTGGATTAAATGGTAGCCTTTAAATCTTTTCAGGCGGCTCTTCGTTCCAAATGCGGCCATTTCGCTTGTTTACATACCCATTCAGCCAGAATTGGGCCCCATCTCTGAACAAAATTTGCCTCGCAAACGTCGGATCTTCTTGGAAGTTTTCAACAGTCCATAGAGCGAAGCGATGTCGCTTGGGAAGGTCGTGCGGCTTCAGTTCTTGCACAAGTTGTATTTTGTACGTTTTTAATTTAAGATCTCGACGTAAAATGCGCCAAGTCGTTCCATACGTCAGTCCGACTTGCTGCGAACGGCGCCGAATCGACTCTCCACGGTCTTCATGTACACTCTCAGCTACGGTCGCTATATTTTCTTCACTACGTGCTGAACGTGGTCTATTCGGTCGAATAATATCCAATAATGAATGCTGGGTTTCGAGATGGGTGATGGTGTTGCGTATAGTGTGCTCAGTAGGCCGATTATGCTGACCATAAGTTGAGCGAAGTGCGCGAAACACATTCTTTACAGAACGTTGATTTTCTTAATAAAGTTGAATGATTTGTAAAAGTTGTTCAGGCGTGAGTCTTTCGATGATGAAATGCCAAACAATACTGAACAAAAATAACATGACAGCTTGACAAGACTCACGCGTGTTCTGTCAAAAAAAGGCTATGGAAAAAAGTAGATCTACTTGGATCACCCCTTACTTGATCTTCGCCTAGAGTCTGTTACAGTTAAATAGATTTGTGAGCTTCGTTTATAACGAAAGTGACAACAGTCGGCGCGAGTATTGCATTTAACGAATGTTTTTGGAGATTGCGTTTGTAGAGAGAGTTGGCAGTCGCGCTGCGAGTAGCTACGTTGGAACGTGGAGAACTGTTGACGGCACAGTTCGTCAAGCAAGGGTTTATAAAAAAAAGGTAAAAAATAAATAAATAAAAATTAAAAAAAAAACTGAGACGCCTCCGCATCTGCCCCAAAAAGGTATTAAAAGACTTTTTCTTTAATTATAACGACGTTTATATTATATATTTGAATACAGATGTCTATAAATGAATAATAAAAATATGTTATAACTCATAATTTAACTTAAGTCACTGCAGCAATAGCAATGTATGTGTGTATTTCAAATATTTGAATTCCTTTTTCTCCATTGCTTTTCATTGCGGTTTTCATTTTCTTTTCTTTATTTACTTGTTTTGTTTGCTAACAGCCAGAAAGGCGTGAGTAACTAAAGTATTTATTTATTTTTAATTTTTAATTTTTTTTTTTTTTTTTTTTGTATTATTATATTTTTTATTTTAATATATTTTTCCAACCTTAACTATGTGCACCATTATTATTCTTCTTACTAAACTCATGTGTCTCGTTTGCCTTTTTACACTATAGGAAAATAAAATCTTTCTATTTATAGTTTTTGCCTGGCCGCAATAATATTATGTAATTATTATGGTAAACATTATTTTGCTTGTTTTTTTTTTATTTTTTTATTTTTTATTTTATTTTTTTAAATTTTTTTATATTAAGCAAAAGCAATGTTGTTGCTGAAATGAATATCACAAGTGATAGAACTTTTCAATGCGATCAACATTTGTATACTCGTTTGCATGCATGTATGTACAGTTGTATGTATCTATGTATATCAAACATGTCTGCATATACGTGCATACATAACTTTATTAGCACCATTATACATTATGCCATCCTTTTTTTTTTTTTTGCAATTTCTTGCAGCGACTTTTCATTCATTTACGTTCTTTTCCACTTAAATTTAATGCAGTTGCTTTAGTGTTTTCTATTTTCTATTTTTTATTTTTGTTTAATATTATTTGAAATGCACTACAACTGACCACGCTCGCTACATTGCATATTCGTCAACCAAACTAGACTTTATATGCATGTTTATGTATAGTTTGGCGAGAACGCAAGCAAAAAAAAAAGATATAAAAATTTAAAAAAAAAAAGAAAACTACAAACAAAAACAATATATTATTTATGTACATCACAATGTTTCATTTACAAACTAAAATTTGAATTGTAGTCCTTTGTGGCAACGAATAGCGAAGAGCGAGAATTGTTTTGTTTTAAGGTTGTTTTAAGGAAGCGTGGAAAAAAGACTAGAAATCATTTAAAAAGTATTTAACAATGCCTAATAAATAAACTAATGCATGATTTTTTTTTTGTTAAATTGTGCTCAAATTAAATTTTGAAAACTCATTGAATAAATAAAATTTTATGTAAGCAAGATATTCAAGCATAACAATTTTTTTTTTTAACAACTACGTACATAAAGCAGTGTTAAACGGCTTTAAGGTTACTTTTTTTGCAAAAAAAAAAATTATAATCATTTTAAATTGTATGAAAAACTCCCTGACAGACGCGTGTACAGCAAAAATACTTGAAATTTATTAAATTTGATAATTTTTTTTTCATTTACATACATATGTATGTATATGTATATATAATATAGAAACTAAATACCATTCGCTGTTTGTTTAATTAGTAGAAATAAATAAATACATATATGAAATTAAGTAATTATAAAGCGTTACTTAAAAACAAAAAAAAAAGGAAAATAAATGAGCAAAAATGTTAACTCATGAAATTATGAAATTGAATGCAATATAATATTGTAATTTGTAATGCGTTGTAAAATTAAGCGTTTTCGGCGCACTTATGTAATATAATAATAATTTTCAAAAGTTGCATGCAACTATTGGTCTACGAAAATACATAAATATGTAAATATGTACTCCTCGTTAACACTACGACGTATGTTGAAGGGAAAAAGGTGAAGGTTTTGCTTACTGTTTTCTTTGATTGCAAAATCGAAGAAAGTGCTGACACTTTCAGATTGACAGATGGCCATACCGAAAAGCGCGTTTCAGAAGTGCTTCGAGAATTGAAAAAAGCGTTGACACAAGTGCATTATATCCGAGGGGAATTACTTTGAAGAGGACAAAATAAATATTGATGAATAAATAAGTACTTTTCAAAAAAAAAAAAAAAAATCTAATTCAAAAAAAAATCTAATTAAAATAAAAAAAATTAATTGCAAGTGACGTCAAAGCTCAAAATGTATGCATCAATATATTAAAAAAAAAAAAATGACGCTTCATTTCAATTCGAATATCGCATAAAATTGTTGAACAAGCGTTGCTTATCTTTGTCAAAAAATGCAAAAGTGGATAAATTTATTTTCTCCAGACGCTTGTGACGACGAGCTTGACTGGTGAGTGACTTTTTGAACAGTATTTATGTATATTTAATTAATTATCAATTAAATTTCATAGTTTTTAAGCATTTTCAAAAAGTAAATGGTGCATTTGTCTACTTTTACGCTAGTAAATGTATTTTTTTTATTAAATGCGCTGGCGAGGAGTACATACCCATATGATATGCGTGCAGATTGTTTTTTTTTTCGACCAACAAAAACAACTTATATGTCTATATAAATGTAAGCGTTTTCAAAGAATAACATTGCTGCTGCCACAAAATGCATTTTTCAAATTAAGCGTAGTATGAAGTGAACCAACTCATATCTATTTAAGTAGATATGTTATCTATATAAAGGCAGCGCCATGTGAATGTAGTATATATACAAATGTAAGCGCATAATGTAGTATTTCTGCACTTGAAATGCAAAAATATTACAAAAAAAATAGCATCAAATGAAAAAAAAAAATTAAAAAAAAAATGTTAAAGCAAAATTTTGAAAAAAAAATTTTTTTAAAATTTTGAAAAAAAAAATTAAAAAATTTTTTTAATTAATTTTTTTTTTTTTCAAATTAAAAAGAAATAAATAAAGAAATTTTAATACATTTTTATGCACATTATGTGTGCATGTCATGTGAATAAAATGAAATAAAATTGAAACTATTCAACTAACTTAAAATCAACTACTACAACAACTAGGTATGAGATGAAATATTATAAAAAAATAGCACAGGTTACAATTGTTAACCATATTAAATGTAATGCAACTACTCCTTACTTACATTTATAGTGTTAACTAGCTACGCGTTGTGAAGGTTGTAAGGAGTAGTTGAAAATATTCGTGTTTAAACAAATTTATACGCATTATAAATGCTTCGTTTACAAGTATGTATAAGCTATAATGTGTTCAAACAAAAAAAAATTATATTTATATATATATATATTATTGACCTACGCATTCAAATGCACCTCTTCACTATATCGTTGCAATCAATTCTATAAATAAAGCACACAACACGCAAAGTGTTCATTACTACTGTCGTTAACATTTTAGCTGACCGCTTTTCTACATGCCTTACACATATACACATGTACAACGGAGTCGGCACAATACAAAAATTGTTGATAGAAAATAAGACTGCGTTTAATGCGCACCACGTTTGCATATGTAAATTGTTTGCTTGTTTTGCTAGTATGTAGCATGTAGTATGTCGTGGTTAACCTTTTTCCACGTTTTACACTTTACGACCGCGCACTTTACTTTGTTCGTTATCCGTTTATCATTACAGATTCTCGTTTTTGTTTTGTTTTTATCATTATGAAACTAAATTATTTAGTACAATATATTATTATTGTTGTAATAAGTATGTATATACGTATGCATATATCATTGTGTTATCATCATACTTAATATAATCATATTTAGTAAAATAAATATTACTGCTCTACAGCCAGCCACCTTTACGTCCGAAGAGTAATGAACTCACAGTGCCGACAACTGTTTGTGTTATGCTTTGCTGTTCACGCACTTTATTATGCGCATCCTTCCTCGTTTGTGCCGACGACTCTGCTCTATTTGTCCTATCTGCTGCCTTTGCTGCCGCATTCGATGAGTGTCCAGATGATACCTTACCTAAATCCATACGTACACGTCCAGCACCACTACCACCAGCAGCACCACCACCATTTATAGTGCCCAAATCTGGTCGTTGACCAGCAATGCCATTCTTAAGATTACGTCGCGATTTCTGTCGCTGTAATTGCTTTATGCGTGACTCTGTTGTGCTTGTGGCGGTGGAGACGACGGCGGTGGCGTTTGTCGTTACATTTTGTTGTGGCTGCTGTTGCTGCAGTTGTTGGTGTTGTTCATTTCTTACAGTTCTTTCTGTGCTTATAACACTCGTTACCGACTCTGTATCATCACTTCTCCCGCTCAAGCTACCACCACCACCACTACCACCACGACCACCTGCAGCAGTTGGCGTATTCAGTCCCTTATTTAATACGGTTTTTATTTGATCGCGATCGAAGTGTATATCGTCGACTACATTGTTGGCGCATGTGTGCAAATTCTTAAGACTAATTAATTGTGCCATTGGACTGGAGCTACGACTCGCTATACCGCTAGCTAACGGCGACATAGAATTTGGTTGTGCAACAATAATATTCTCTAAACCAATACTTTCCACTTTCTCAACCAATTTCAACGAACGCAAGGCTCGTCTTTCCAAGCGTGATAACATTATTTTTTGTTGTTTTTGAGCTTGATTACGATTCGGTCTTTCGATATCACCAATTAACTTGCGGCGAATTAGATCCGCACCGGTCGATAATATGCCGAATAAGGGCTCGGGTGATGAGGAGCGTGGCGGCGAACCCTCTGAAAGATTGAAATTAATTCAATGAAATGTATAAATATTGAAAAGCAAGAAGAATTGACATTAACAAAATTGTAGTGCGATTAATGAATTAATTAAAAAGAATCAATTAAATGCTTAATTGTATGAATGACGCATAGTAGGTTTGTTCCGTGAAGTAAGGTTTTAATATTTTATAACAAAAAAACTGACAAAATTTATTTAAAATTTTAAGTTTATAAAAAAATTTTATTATACTTTTGAAAAAAAAAAAAATTCTTAATTGAATAATTTTAACTGAATTAATAAATAAACTAAATAAAGAAAAATAAAACAAAAATTGACAAAACAGATCATTATTGATAAAACAAAAATATAATTATCAGAAAATAATTATTTTTTAAGCCAAAATTGATTAATTATTAAATTGCACCGATTTTAATTCTTTTTGCCAATGTCAAATATTTACTGAATTTTGAATTTGAACACATCTTTTATACGAAAACTTACCGGGACTATTGCAGGGCGTAACAGTCGGCGTGAAGTTTGGTCCGGCCGGTGTATTCAGTGCACTTGGCGTCACAGCCTTAATGCCACGCTCGTTCAGCATAGAAGCCAAACCTAGATAAACCGAAAATGTCGAACATGAGTTTTTACGTGATAGACCACCACGTGGTGTGGGCGGACAGCTCGGCTGACGCGATGTAGATGCAGAAGCCATGCGCGATGATAATTGTGATTGTGATAAGAATGTCAAATCATTTAAACCATCATCAGGATGCATAACCATGCTCGTTGTATAAGTGTAAGTACAGCCAGAAACTTCGAATTGTTTGCCAGGTAAATCGTCACTCACATCTTCCTCCACATCGGACAGCGTGTACACTTGCATGCCCAAATCATCGAGACCACGTCCACCACGTATAGTTACACCAGGTCGTTCCTCAAGTAGACCACTTAGCGTTGGCGTTGCCAATCTGGACCAATGATGCAGTGTTTGTGAGCCTTCGATGGGTTTCACAATTTGCAATTTTTCCGGCAGTCGCCATTGTTGCATTGATGCCGACATATTCGTCGATGATATACCCGACGAACCTGTCGACATAATACTATCTGGCGTACGCAAACCCTGTGGAAGTGTATTTGTGGTGGTTGGCTGCTCATCATACGTATATGTACCGGCTGGTGCGTACGAGAGCATAGCACGCCGTGCTAACACTTCAGCCGGTGTGAGCCGTTTCAAAGCAGCTTCTAAATCTTTAGCACCAGGTGCACCAGGCACACCACTCGGTGCTGTTGGATAGTCGTCATCCGATTGTGATGCCAGACTTTCACACGACAATGTCTTCAAACCCATAGCATTGTCATCGAAGGCGGCACCACGATACGGCATAGCCGACATTCGCGGTCCTCCGGTACTACTCATCGCCATGGCGCCCAATTGCGTCATCGACGAATTACCACTATCCATATAGTTGCCATTTTTGCTAGCACAACGCACAGTCTCAAAGACACGTTTATATGGTGGTACAGCACCTATACCTAGTCCATATGCAGATCCGGCAGCACCAGTACCACCACCATAAATACCAGGTAATTGTGACATTAAACGACCCATACGTTCGGCACGCTGTGTATCGCCCGAAATACCAGAATCAAGACTATTCTCCGAATACATGGATGACTCCATTAATTCACATTGTAAAGACTCCGGTTGCAGTAAACCTGAGCTGGACATAAACGAGCTGCGCGCTTGTGGCATTGTTTTCTTACGCTGATTGCGCAGTTGTTCCTGCGCTTCCTGCAACAAAGCCAATACTTCCTGATATCGTTGTTTGAACTCAATTAATTCTACTGCTAATGAATTTTGATTCTCCTTAGTAATATTTAGGAGTGTAATATGCTCGTCATTGTCATGTGTTAGCTGATGTAACCGCATTTCGGCTTCGGACAATCTGGCGGTTAAACTGATTATTTGTTCATGCTGCAAACGGTTTTCCTCCCGCTGACGCTCCAACTCCAGATTCATACCGTCGTATCGGCTGTTAGCTTCGTTCAATTGTGAAGTTATGTCCGCCATGAGTTGACGTTCTTGCTCCTCAATATCATCCGTTTGCGAGGCAAGTTGTAAGGCTTCGTGTTTTAACGACTTATTCTCATCCTGTAAACTGGCAATTTTCTTTTGCAACAAATCCAGCGTAATTGATTTAGAAAATGTTGGAGTATCTAGAATGTAGACAAGAATTAAATAAGAAAAATAATAAAAGTGATAAAAATTAAAAAAAAAGTATTAAGTACAATATAAGCATAAATAAACATTTAAAAGCATTTAGCACGTTGAATAACGAATTTTAGCAAACTTAAATATATGTACGTCTATACTGATGGCAAAATGAGTAATAAAATAAAATTTTAAGCTGTCAATAAATTTTCCAGCACCTTTGAGTTGTGAATAATTTTTGCGATACTTTAAAAACGCCCTCGCGAATTACAAATTTTTTTTTAACTTATTTTTTATTTAATTGTATTCAATTTTGTGGTTTTAGCAATTCATACTCTTAGATATGTACATATATATATAAATATATGTATGTGTGTTAAATATTTAACTCACCATTTTCACTACCTTCATCAGAGTCACTCGTTAAAACTGCAATTAGTTCATTTTTCTTATGTAGTTCATGTACTAGTTGTGCGCGATCCTCATTGGACGCCTTCAAATCTGCTTCTAATTCATTAATTCTATTTTCAAGTGAATTATTTTGCGTTAAAAGCTCCTTGCCGATTTGTACTGTTAATTCCAAGTCCTTTTCTTTCTCTTCCAGCAACCGAGTCACTGCTTCTATGTCATCATAGGCACGCGTCATTTGGCTTACACGATTTCCACATAAAACTATAAGAAAAAATTTTAAACAAATTAAATAATAAAAAATTTAAATTTTTAAATATATATCTTAGAAAATGTGCTGTACATAGATATATATCTTATCAACTTGAACTGTAGAAAAAAAGATTTGGATGCTCATTTTACTAGGAACAGCATTAAAACTACCTTTAAAGTACGTACGTATGTATATAAAAAAGAGAATTTGTTATTTCTTTCTATAGAGAATTCACTGCGCGCAAGAGTTCGAAATTCATTTATTAAAATACAAATCAGCATTAAATGCATCGGATATAGCATCTAAATGGTATTCCAGCCTTTTCCATATCATGATTTTCCCCATCAACAAAAACTTAATCTTGAGATGAATGAACACTTTCACGCGAACTGAGCGACTTTCAACCCTGCTGAGTTATATACATAAATATACATATATAAATAGTTGTCATTGGTTGATTTTAGCTTAAACCAGTTTCATTTTTTCACATTATTTCTATTTCCTCTATATTCTTACTAACAACATGATATACAAATCTAATCATTAGGACAATTTTATAAATAGGTACATTATTGAAAACTATAAATATTCGATATTTGCACTAAAATTAGACATTCCACTACCTTCATAAAGCAATTGTTCATTCTCAATTAAAGATTGATTATTTAAACGCACTTCGGGAAAGGCAATATCATTTGTTGTCGTTGTTGTGTCATTATGAAAAGAACTCAATACATCATTTGTAAACATAGACGAAGTACATAACAATTCGTCCTCATACTCCAATTGTGCAGCATCCACATCCACGTCGTCTTCGATATTGAAATTTTCCAACCATTCTAAATCAACAATATCGCTATCTGTGTTTGTATTCACCACTGAGCTGTCTGCGTCACTCTCTGTCGCGCTATATTGATTTTTAGGAGATGAAGAGGCATTGCATGTATGTTGCAATCGGTCACTACTTTCAACATAACCACTGGAAGCGGCATTATCCATTGTTTTGTATTACAAAGATTTGGCGATAATATGTGTTCAAATTTGCACTCAATGAAAAATCTATATTACTTTAAAATTTCAATTTATTTTACAATTTTACACAAAAATCGATTATATAACAACAAAGTTGCGTGCTATATACTTGAGGCAAAGGCACTATAGATAGAATTTATAAGACAAAGAAATTTGTTTCTGGAAAAGCGCACTACAAATGTATGTTTTCGTTGCTTTTAACATGAAGTTCGATAATAAAAATTCGTTGCGACAGACATTTTGAATTTTTTTCCATTTATTTTTATTTTATTTTTGTTTTTAAGAATAATTAAAACATTTCACAATTCGACACATAACATTTACCGAGCGGAGGAGTACTCACTAATTGATATATAACATAAGGGATGTGCAAATTTCATGGAAATGCACAATTTTTCCGCAATATACTCATGTTTTGGTACTAACACGCCTGCGCTAGGATTATGTCCACTTGCATGGGTGTGAAAATGCAATTTTATTGTAGAGAACAAATCACTTAAACAAAAATTTAAAATTCAATTCAAGCCAAATTTATTTACTAATTTTACCATACTCACTTTCAAAGCAAGAATTTTTTAGTTATATTTGTACATACATTTACATAGATGTATGTATGTATGTATATGTTATCTTTTGTATGCCAAAATATGCGTATTCCTTAACTACTATGGTAAGCTAAACGCGAGTTTATTGTGAAGACATTGAATGATTAGGTCTCGTGATGCAGTCTTTCAAATTATGCAAAATTGAGCAGCTTCAACACCGATAAACACGTTTACATTGTTTTCAAAATATGTAATATACTCTGAAGCAAATATTCTTTTACACAAACTTTTGTAAACTAGTTGCACACAATCTTTAAAAAATTTATAAATCTAAGCTGAAATTAAGCTCGACTTTTTATTCGCCAATCACTACTTCCTATCCCATCACTTCTCAAATGTTCATT
Source organism: Neoceratitis asiatica (assembly GCA_030068015.2). Lineage (NCBI taxonomy): Eukaryota > Metazoa > Arthropoda > Insecta > Diptera > Tephritidae > Neoceratitis > Neoceratitis asiatica. Next base: position 98,551,734 of record CM061524.1, on the reverse strand, counting down.
TTCATTTCTAACAGCGAATGAATCTTGGAACAAATGTCAAAAATCAATTGGGTGCAGTGTTGTATAACGCACAAAAAATTTACTGAACACAGTCCACAAACGAAATGCTGACATTGAACACTTGAGCAAACTAATTCCACAATATTGCGTATATTTAATTAGCAGGAACCAGCTGAAATATTATTTACACACAAATTAACGCGTTACTGTAGAATTGAAAAGGTTAGAATTTTTAGAAAAAAAAAAAATTAAAATAAATAAATAAATTTTATCAAACCATACACAGAAACAGTTTACATTTAAAAAATATGTATATAAAAACAATATTTATACAACTTTAAGAGTTATATCCACAATTAAAATATTACACAAAATATTTTTACCATACCTTTGGACCATAACCAAAAATCTGGAAGTGCGGCTATCACAAAGACAGCTGCTTACGAAGCGCAAAGCAAAATAATGTTTTAATAAAGTTCTGCCTGCGAAGTAAACAAGCAGTTTTTCATAGTATGGTATATATGTATGTATATATTTACGCTTAATATGTACTTACATATGTGCAAACATATGTTATACATATGCCATCTACCGGCATGGGAAATATAAAATTCTACACATACTTCTGTAAAATAGGGAATTCACAATACGTCGTATTGATCACATATATTTAGCGTCGTATTGTAAACGGAAAGTTGAACTGAAAGGCATTTCATGCATGGATTATGTGTTAAGATCTCAAAGAATAAAGTATAAAATAAAAATACATATGTATATTACTGGCGCAGAATAGACGTTAAAAGGTAATTCGACGTTTAAACACATACCCAAAAAGGGCTCATAACCATAACCATAATACGTAAAAATCAATAATTTACATATATAGTTCTGTGAGATGAATATATTTTCAGACGTTTGATGTTTACACCTGTAACTGATTATTTTATTTTTTTAATTTATAACTCATTTAAAGTTATGATGAGATTCAAAATTTATTTGTATTTGCTTGCATATGTTAGTTACAAAGATATATTTGCTAAAAAAAAATATATTTATGATAATACGGTCATTAAGTTGAATGCTTTAAAGCTTAGTGAACAAAAAGTGTTGTCCATAAACGCGATACTATTTTAAGTATTCGAAACGTATACAAATGCAGTTAAGTATCTATTTACTTTTGGCACTTAAAACACTTTAATATATAAGATTCAGATTCGATTCTTACTGTAAATTAAATGCATTTGCACGGCCCACTTGACAAAGTGTGCTTTTTATATAGAAAAAAATTAGCTCCGATTTTGACTTATGTACAAAGATTAGTTGCGATGGAGTATAGATAAGGAAGAATTTGTAGTTTTTGAATATATACTTAGTAGGGACATAAATACTGTTACACACATTTTATGCTATAAAATAAAAATAAAATGAATGTTTTTGGACCAATTTTTTTTACATATTTATTGATATATATATTATACAAAAAAGCAGTATTCATTCGAAATGCCCGCCTTTGGACTTCACGCACGCCTTAACTCGGACTGGCCAATCATCAATAGCCGCACGCACCTCCTCCATTGAGAAATTGGCCACAGCACGAATCAAAGCTGTCTTAAGAGAATCAATGTTGGGGTATCTTTTGTGGCAAAGCATGTTCTCTAAAACTGTCCACAATTTGTAATCCAGCGAGTTCAGATGAGAACTGCCAGAGGGCCACACTTCAGAGGAAATGAATGCTGGTAAATTGTTTTGGAGTCAGATTTGGGTCGTTTTAGCTTTATGGGCCGGCGCAGAGTCTTGCTGAAAAGTCCATGATTGGTTTTGGAAAATGGAATGGTTAAGCGGTCTTACAACAGCTTCAAAAACGGTTTCTTGGTAAACTCTGACCGATGTTTTGACCCCTTGTTCGCTAAAATGCAAGTCAGTTACCCCATCAGTTCAGATGCTTCCTTAGATGACCGTGCATACACCCTATCATTTTGTTTATTAAATTTTTCCTGCACGGTAAAAAATTTTTCATCGGTAAACAAGATTTTTCTGTGCAAGTTATCAGATCAGCGTGCTTCACCAAAAGGTGTTTGCATTTTACCACCCTATTTTTTTTTTTTTCAAAGCTGCAGTCAACAAATGTCCGGTACGACGTTTGAAAGCCCCAAGTCCCAAGTCTTTTATAATAATTCGACTCATGGACTTTTGCGAAACGTTCATCTCCCGGGCCATGATTTTCTGTTTTCGGAGCGGATTTCGCAGAATTCTTGATTTGACAGCTTTGATGACTTGCGACGTTCGAACTGTGCGTGGATGGCCCGACCGGTGGCGGTCTTTAACATCCCCAGTCTCCTCAAACAGTTTTATGCATCGGTAGACGAACATGCGACTAATGCCGAGCGGACGGTTTTTATTATCATTCATGTTGAAAACTCACACAATTTAGAATTCCCGATACAGACTAACGCTTTGCAGGTCATATATTTTATAAATCATATGGGAATTATGTGGTATGCTCAATTCTGCTATTGAAATGCGTGTGTTTAATGTTGTAACAGTATTTATGTCCCTACCAAGTACATATGTATATATGATATACATACAGTATATCTACATACATATATATATATATATAAAATTCAATGCAAATTTCGATGAACGCCTATAACCTGAGAACCACCAGATCAAATTGCACCAAATTTTTAGGAGTTAGAAAGGGATATTAGGAGAAGGTTAATATGTATAGATACATGAGATTGGCACAGCCGTTCTAGAGATATGTCCATTTTAGTGAGCCCTGGTCGCCACTTATACAAAATACATGCAACAACAACAAATACATGTAAAATTCCCAAATACGCGTACATTACGATGTATGTTGTGTTGAAAGAGAGAGGAGTGAAAAAATATAAATAAAAATTAATAGAAAAAAGTTTGGAAAAAAATTTTAAATCAATTTTTTTCGTTTCCTGTTCCAAAAAATCGAAAATTCAAAATTTTAGTTAGATTTTATTAATTTTTTTTACAACTGTAGCACGCTGGGATCCTCTAGTATATGTACATATGTATATATATATATATGAACGCATAAATGCGCAGTTTATCCATACATACGTCTTCAATATAATTAATATGGTGAGAATAAATAAAAAATGTAAATATTTACACAATTTATTGGCATGCATACCTTGTTCGGAATATAACGTCCTCACCACCTTTAAACAATTCTTTCCTTCAGCATTACGTGCTGCATGATAAATTAAATCATGTTCATTATGTTTGGGATAATTGTGCATAAATTGTTTACTATTCACTTCTTCTTTGCTTTGGCCTTTGGACACAAAATCGCATAAAAGTGATACGAATCGTGGTGAAATATTCTGGTTTGCCTTATTCGTAGCTAAGCTACGTACACGTTCCATTGCTTCCAGCTCTAGTTCCAAATGTGTTGCTGGTTCTTCAGTTTCGCTGATTGAAGCTAAGGAACTGGCACCACTGCTTAGTAACGATGTATCCACTTTGAAAGACTGCATTATACTTATGGATTTTTTGGCATTGTTTTCAACTTGGGTTTGTAACAATTTAAAAGTGTTCTCAAATCCTTTGCTTGTTTGTGATGGTTTTGTAGTTATTAAATAGGAATTTTCCAATGCATTCTCAAACTTAGAATCCATGGGACTAGACGGCTTTGTTGGCGTTGATGTCGTCAAATTAAGTAGACCTCCTTTAAAATCTGAGCTCGTATCAATGGACGAAATATCCGCAAGTGGCAATTTTGATTTTTTTATGAATTCACCTTCCATTCCAGTTGCATCATCATCATCATCATCATTACACTTTCGGCGTTTTGAACAAATATCCGCGTCACCATATTTAAAATCGGTAGGAGCAATTATATTGCTTTGTGGCACATGTTTACATTCATTAGACATATTTTACGGCACTTATATAGATAGTTAAATATTTTTCATAGTAATTTTAAAGCAATATGATTTTGAACGGATTCGCGTATTTTATTAATACAAATTTAACAATTTTTACTTTTGGCACAATTTAGACTTTGATGTATGTAGAATTTAATCCGGTGTAACTAAATTGATTCAAATGTAGATTTAAGTTGCACAAATTTACTTGGGCTGGACGTGTTTAATTGTAGTATTTTTATATTTATTATAAAATTACCGTCAAAATAGAAAATGGTTCCACTTGTGTTATTATACTATAAATATTTAAAAAAAATGTATAAACAAAAGCGTATTGGTGTTATGCAGGTACAAATACACTGTTGTCAACGCAAGTATCCCCACAAGACGAAAAACAGCTACCCACAAGTACGTTTCACTGCATATATTTTAAAAATTTATCAATCGTTCATTATACTTTTCTTTTTTAATAAATAAAAAAAAACTACCATTTTGGTGCTGACAGTTAGTCCACCATATTGGGAATACCCTCCACGTATATATGAATGTAGGTTGGCAACGTTTCCTAGCTTCCGTACATCAGCCAGACGTATGGCACAGTTTATTTACTTAACATGACGTAATGAATATCTTGCCTTTGACATTTGCTAAGAATGGGTGTTTGAAAAGTTAGATTACTTTCAAATTTCATTAAAATTGTGCCCCAAAACTATGAAACAGCTGACCCATAAACGGCTTATGTAGGCAAATTACTCTACACCTTACCCACACGAAATTAAATTAGATTAGAACTTCGAGCGCTTAGTTGCTTATCTGTTAACAAACATACAAATACGCATACGTCAATATCACTCACATGCTATGAAGTAGAAAAATTATTAATAATTCTGCGCTGCAATGGTTTTATGTAACTCGAAAAGAATGAACCGTGCTAGAGAAAATGTGTGTGTACGTATTAATAATCTTTATGTGGCCTTAATAGCAAATACAATTCCTTCGTTAATTTAGCGCACTATGAAATATACATATATAAGATAAGAAGGCAACACAATGGGTGGTTTAATTAGATTCCGTTAACACTTGCACAACCAACACTGAATTGGTTCACTTTTGAACAGTGAAAAGATTTCCGAGACTCTTTCGAATTCCTTTTTCTGTGCCGTCCAGCCCCACTAATCAAATCCATGAATGATCACTAGCACATTGTTAGTCATACAACGAAATATAAATATTTTCTTATATTATTGTATATTCAACTTATTCCAACACTATATTTATAATAAATTTTCACTGGAATCTTAACACTTGGCATTTGCTTTTTTTTATAACTTCGTTTACATCAAGAACAACAGCAAGACATTCCAACGCACTAGAAAAAAGAAATACGCGAACCGTCCGTCATTCCGTCATTCAGTCATACATTCATATCCATAGTCCACGTTCACAAATGAACACCGAGTAGTGGACAGTGGAATGAAACAAATTGCCGTAAAGAAATTTCTCCAAGTAAACGCATTCCGAATTCAAACAAAACTAAACTGAACCGACTCAACAAAATCACACTACACTACACTTTGGCAGGGATGTATTTAAATTGTATGTGTGTGTGTGTGATTAACAAGCGTGCACACATCAAAGTTTTGATAAATAATACAGCATAGAAATATTTTTATTATAAAAATGTATAAACAATTATGATAAAAATATAATTGATTGCATTTGACATTTATCAATGTGGTGTGAACGACGAATGACAGTCCACTTAAGCCGACTAAACAGATGAACTGCTTTATCAACATTCACAGTAAAGGCTACAAAAAACGAACAGAAATATCGATAATATGGGAAAACGCAAGAGATTAAAATATAACATAGATTAAGTGATATTTTATGTATTGTACGCTTGTGTTTTTTCTTCGACAAATTTAAAATATAAGTAAATATATAATATTTTCGTTTTTATCAATGATATAAATACACGCGTAAATATGTATATGAAGAGCTCTTAAGCTTAAGAACTTAAAAACTTTTGCGTTGCGTGACAGATTGACTTTGAACACAGACACAGATACATGCAATAATTATTGTTTGCACGTAATTTAATTCAATAACTATTCTAAAGGGTAAATCCCTGCGTTCCCGTGTAGAGAGCTAAGCAACGTTGTTTTTTTCATATGAAAGAAATATTTAATATAAGTTATTCTACCTAATAAATGATTTATTAACTGTTACTAAATATTTACTAAGTCGTACGATATATTAGAGAATTTCTTATTATTCTTTATAATTCTTTTTTAAATATTTTTTTTTAATGAGTATGTATTGAAAATGAAAAGTAGTGTGAAATTAAACCACGTTTCATCGGGCAGAAAGCAAGGGGTCATAAGAAAAGCAACATTATGTTACATGCAAGGAGGAGGATGGTCTCTTAACGCCTGCAGCATGGCCACGTAGTTTACGGACAGTTCCTTTATAAATGTAAGTAACGGTATTGTGATTGGTGCTATTCGATAATTCTTAAAATAAAATAAAAAGTCGATAAAGCAGTTCATACCGCGTTGAGGACAATACCAGAATTTCCTATTAACAATTTAAAAAGTTAATTTTTAAAATGACGCGCACATTACCTAATGTACGATTTTATGACAACACTAGATATATTATTTATAGTTATAAGACACACATTTACCGAAACAAATGTATAGAATGTATTTACATATGTATGTATGTCATAGAAAACAGAAAATTGGACAAAAATTATTGTATTTAAAAATAAATATCACGTACGCCTTATATATATATATATATATATATATATTTATATGTACAGTTATAAGTAGGATAGATTAGGTTGGAGAGAAAATAGAAAATTGAACATATTCCAAGTTGTTATTAACAAAATAACAAACAAAAAGTTCTAAAAACCGAAAGTGAAGACCATGAAACTAAGAGTAGCTTGGCGAATTCGGTAGCAAAATATTAATAGCAAGAACATATTTAAGCATGAAACTCATAATTAAGATTAATTAATTAAACCCCACAACTGTTCCATCCTAATATATTGTATATGTGTATGTATGTACATACTTATTTATTTATTAAATTTGTATACTTAAAGCTTCTTCTCTTACTCATAATATATATTGAGTCATTAATGGAAAAAAGCGTAGATAATAAAAATGATTTTTTGATTGTTAAAAAAGCAATTATTAGATAAAAAGAAATTTAGACAATACATATCGACTCACATAGATTAATTGAAATTGCGCATTTGGCTTAATGAGTGTATATGGAAAATATTGTATATTCATCCAGAGAAAATATTTGAAGTAACAAATTGCATAAACGCACATGCATGCCATACCCACATACGGCTGGCAAATAAAATATTTTTTTTTACACATTTTTTACACAAACACTTGTAATTCTTCATATTTACAAAATTACAAATTGTAACTTTTATGAATGAGAAATTAAATAACGGCTTTTCATAATAAAATATTTAATTTCTGTAATGCACCGAGGCTAAAATAGTTGGATTATTCTTTAAAATCGTTGGATTAACATTTAAAGTTTAATTTTAAGGAATTAAGTTTTTATTTAAAAATTTTCAAATATTAGAATTTCAGCTTCGGGTCAATGAACGAATATTGGATGATTTGATTTTGTAAAACACGCTTATTTATACGCAAACGGAAGTTGTTGGAAAAGGCAAGTTAAATAATTAAAAAAAATGCCAGACAAAAAAAAACTTAAAACTGAACAACACACTGTATATATGTACACATATGTATGTAAATTTGCTTTACAAACATCTGTATGTATGCATGAATTAATGTAACTTACTGCTTATAAACAGTTGTAGGCATAATAACGGGTTCGGGAATTTTTTAAATTTGTTTTACAGCAATTTTCTGCAGTAAAATATTGATGAAAAATAATTCATTACGGATATATTTATTAGAACACTGATAATTTTGTATGAAACTAGTTCTCATTTCGAAAAAAAAACTTACAAACCTCTGCAGCGCGATAATAATATAGCACGATAGTGATATCAAATAAATATTGAACTTTTGAAGCTTGTGAAAATTAGTTATTAATCGACCAAAATTCTATTCGAACAGTAGGTAGAGAGACTAATGGTAGATACTGGACTTGCCGCTACAGCAACAACAACAACAACAACAACTAATGGTAGTTACTAAATTGTATTAAAAACGTATTGAAAATAAACGGATTAGGTCCAGATAACATTATTTAGGTCTTTTTTCATCTCCATGTTTGACTTCACTCGAAGTTAACTTTTCCTTATTTGCTTTTAAATTTAATGTATTTGTAAAACTTTCTAATTTGGCAACACAAAAAATGTGCCGAAAATCTCCTAAAAAGTTAATTCTTTAATTAAAATATATAATTTTTGTGGATCCACTTAAAAAACATACAAAAAAAAAATTCAAATATTCCAACAAAAGCATGAAATATAATTCAATTTGGTTAATCACATTTTATATAATTTTTTTTAGTTGACAATTATGCATATGCAACTATGCACAGGTTGGTGTTTATTCATATTTAAAGTTTTGAAAATACTGCAAATTACAAATAATTGATTGAAATAAATAAAGAAAAAAATTATGATTAACTTGAAAATTGGAAAAGATAAGATAATAAGACAATAAATGATAAAAATATAACCAAATAAATGGGTTTCGAAGAACAAACCAATTGAAGTAAAAAAAAAAAAAAACAATTTATATAATCATACATATGTTTGTACATATACGATATATATATATATATATATATATATATATATATATATTTGGCGCTTTGTAACCGCTGAAGTGATTTTCGGCCGACATATACGATATACCTAAATAATATTTAAAAAAAAAACAGACACTCTCAGCGAAGTATCAATGCATTGACAACGCAATTTTATATTCGCTATATACATATATAATAAATATATATTAATATATAAGTATTGTATATAGGCAGTATAATAATTATAAAAAATAATCAATAATGATAAAAATGATAAAAGCTTAAGCTTCATGCACAAACATTTGACATTTGTTGTGTGGTGTTTAAGAGTTAATTTGCAATTCAAAAGTTTGCTGTCACTTGTAAAGCTCTGAATTTTTATACAAATTCAAGTTATACCATAAATAAAATAATGCCAGAGTAAAAGCTTCGGTAAGGGAGATGATATAGGGTGTTATAAATTCTTGTACAGGTAAGTCTTTTGGAATTTTTATCTTTAAAGGTTTTGAAAAAAAACTGAATATGTCACGAAATGTCTTCAAACTACTTAAAACGCCTACATAAGAGATTTCCTGGACAAAAAAAAATTTTTTTTTTGGTAATTTTGAATGATGGAAGTATATAGTATACCACTATGGAATCATAACTGTAATTAGTAAATTCATCTCACTTTTCTTTACAATTAAGGCTTGATGATAGTAAATCAATGGCACAAAAAACGCTGATCTTAAACTAAGAACAAACAAGAAAGAAGTGCTGACTTCGATCATGCCAAAGTCTTTAAACCTTATAAAATGCATTTTATTGCATTTTAGAATAAAATATTAATTCTCATATGTGATTAAATCGGTTGTACGGGGGCTATATGATATACTCCTCCGATTTCTATGATTTTCGGTGTCAATATTTATTTGTATATAAGCACTTAGATAACAAAATTTAAAAACCTTGGATGCATTTTGAAGGATTTTTTAACCAAAAACTTATATCTGTACAAGTTGGTTGTATAAGGCTATGTTTTATGTGGTATAGTGACCTAGCCGGTTCCGACAAATGATCGTGTAAATATAAAAATATATCGGCATACCAAGCTTGGTTGAAATATCTCAAAAACTGGTTTGCTTTCAAACAGACGGACTAACGGACATGACTAAATCAACTTAGCTCGTCATTCTGTTCCGATCGGAATAAATTTTCTTGGATCTTACTTTTCTGCTTCTGGTACTTACTTACTTCAGACCAAAGTAAATATACCATTTCATATGCATAACAAAAGTAAAAAAAAATTCTTATTCGAAATTTTCACCCTAAATTTCCACTTTTGAAATAATAAATCAGTGTTTTTAACTAAACTAAGAGACAATTTCATCTACCACCTGCGGGTTAGGGGTTCAAGAATTTACCCGCGGTAAGGCTTGCCTGTCATAAGAGGCGGCTAAAATCCAATAGTTCACGCGATAGCCGGCTCTTTATACCGGAACGACTCGGATTTTTATCCGGCCAAGGACTGTCACTCCCGCAATATTCCCTGAAGCTCAATTTGTGAAAATTTTCTGCGGTTACAACAACAATAATTTCATCTAATGATTCATCCTTGCTTCTAATTGCTTGCATTTGATATACTATCAAAAACAGTTTTGATTTTTTTGAAGTTATATCAAACATGTCGCTATCGAGCATACTCTTTTTTGATTTCATGATGACCCAAACTGAAAAATGATGTATTTTTTCTACAACTGATGTTTAGTAATAAAAATTACTTCTGTAGGTTTGGCATTCTATGTTGAGAGTCAAGTCTTACTCCTACAAAACGGGTGATTTATCTCTGGCGCAAAGTGTACGAAATTTTTGGTCAAATAATGCGTAATTCGCAAAAAAAAAATCAATAACATTAGGCTATTTAATGTGAGGTTATAACCGAACTACCCTCTTTCGAACATAACCGCTCAAACATCTTTTGCCATAAACTATATATGAAAAATAGAAAATGCAATAAATTGATAATTCCTTTTTTTGACTTCTTAAAAAGTTTACAAAAATTAATACGAAAAATTTAGTTCCACAAATTAAAAACTACGTACAATTGGTGAAGTGAATATTTCAGAGCATAGAGCAAATAAAAGAAGAAAAATCGATTACATCACAATTTAAATGAATTTTAACCAATTGATTTAAATGTTCGACGAACAAATTGTTATACGATTGATATTGGAAAATTTAGTGACGAGTCTGCCCTTATTGAGCAATGGACAAAACCGCATACATATATTGCGTCGGAAGACACATATTTCTAGAAATAACATCAAAGACGTCAGCCATTGAGAAAATAACGCATGTCTTATGTTGTCAAGTCATTATAAATTAATGGACCAACATCTTTGTTAAAAGTTATAGAATAAACAAAATTTTTTTATACAATATTTTGATTTTTTGCTTATCCCGAATTGTTTAACTGTTTTCAACGCTTTGGAGTAAAAACGGTTGACTCCATATTAAAGTGGATATCAATATTATTATTGACCTTTATTGAGTATGGGACGAACTTCTTTTCTATAATTTTGGATGTTGGTCTGATCTAGATTGGAACCTATGACCCTGCGTATGGTAGCATGCACTGCCAACTAATCAAGAACCACGGCTTTCTGTCCTTATTCATCTCAGTATATTGGAAACCTAACTAATTTTCAATTTTCACTTTTCTATCGAAAATTAGTCGGTTGACCGGAAATGAAAATAATTATTTAGTATATATCCCATAACTGACTTTGCTTAACTACTCTACTCTGTTGTTGTTTTATTTTTGACATAACCGAAAAATATTATCTAAATTGGTTCTTGGGAATGATGAGATAGTAACAGCCCATATACGTATAACAATCCGGGTCATTCCAGTAGAAAGATCCAACTAGCTTAAATTTGCCTACAAACGGAAACGAATGATGGCTGGAAAAGGATGATATTTAGTTTCTATACAAGAATTGATTATTTTAATATGAGATTTTCCATTCTACTATGAACAATTTATAATTCAGATTTTATGTGGATATCACTTCAAGTGTTAAAAAATATATATATTTTTCTAAAAGTCTAAAACTGAGAACAACGACTTTTCTATCAATTAAGCTTTCCCTTAATCTATTCTTTTAAGTTTCAAAGTATACTCACGAAAGTAGTTAAGCGTTTCACGTGTCTGCTCTTTCGTTAAACCTAAACCTTCAGTAGGTATTTGTAGTGCTGGTGCGGGAACAAACCAATCCTGATTTGAATAGCCAGAAAAATCAGTTAAGAAATCTGAACGCACTTTATATTTAGGTATTTGTTCCTCCAATAGTGAGAAAATTTCCACCTCTGGTAAATTTTCGCTACTACATAGTTCTGCAAAAAATTAACATATTTATTTATTTATATCTCATGCAATTTATTACATTGGTAATACCTGTAATACAGCTAGCATCGACCATTTGCACTGGTGCTTTAACATTTTGTGTTTGTTGGGTAAGGCGCTTCGTTGATAATTTGGGTAAATGTTTATTAAGCGTAGCTTGTGCTGATGGACTTAGTGGTACAGCGGACCTCATAGGTGTTGATAGCAAATAAATGCCTGATTCCTGGTGAAATAAAATTAAAAAGAATATAGATTAATATACATAATGATACATGCTATTTCTGGTTTAATTTAGAAGTAAATTTTCAATTCATGCCCATTTCTTATTATTTTAAGGCTTGTAAGATGCTACATTATCTTATCTTGCAGGCCAATAAAAATTAGTCAGCCATTTGTTACACCTTTATAGAGTTGTTTGTTATGTGAAAAGAAATACTTTTAATTTAAATAATTTATTGATTGCACTTCTATATAAACAAATCGATGATAGTCATAAATGTTATAGGCAAATACACACAACATAGATGTTAGATTTACTTACATAGATATATATGTGCATATACTATTTACTCAAAAAATCGAATTGTAAATTAATGTACGTACATACAGATATATGAATAAACATATCATATGGGACAACTGACCGAGGTGATAATTAGAAAAAAGTTTATTTTTTAAGTAAATTCATTACTTGTTTTGCCTGTTGCATACTTATATATATATAATTATATACATATAATACAAATCACACTTTTTTGTTTGGTACTTCTTTGCCAAATTATAAGATAAATAAGTTGCCTACGTGCTGAAGCGGTGATACTCCAACTGCTCCATCAAAATGTGACGTTTGCATATACCTTTTGATCATGCACTGCCTTCATATAAAACACACATATATTTCTACATGAGTATGTGTAGGTATACATTCGCATGCATTCACGAGGCATTAAGCAAACTTCCAAAAAGCAGCGAATTTGGAGTTAGTTTAAGAAGTACACGTTTATGCTTTATATACACAGTTTAGATCATAGGACTACCTATACATACAAAGCATAGAAATAATAATATATATATTTTAATGTACAATACTTTTTGTATATCCACTTTGTTCTCTAATAGAGCATATGAAATTGTGACTACATTCGAAAATTCAGAATAGGCGCCTACATAAATACAATAATATACGAGTATAGTGTTTTTGCTGATGTCGCTACCTAATTTTTTTAGGCAACTGCAAATTATAAAAAACGATAAGGTGAATCCATCTTACCCTAAAATAAATAATTTAATAAATTAAGTATATGTTATCACTTGTCATGATAAATTTTTATAGACTTTATTTTATTGTAATAAATGTACTAATATTAAATTGAGTACGTAATTGTGAAAAATTGTAGACAGACATATAAGTAGGGATTTCTCATTAATTGCATAATAGCATTTAATAATTTAACTACTTTCCGCATATACGTACTACGTATCTGTATGCAAACAATCAATGCACGTGTGAATGCATTTCATCAATGAAAGTCATAACAATTCACTTCGGATATGAGTTATAAAAATTTTGCAAAGCTTCTAAATATACGTTTAGGCTGTCACGTAAAAGTTTTACCTGGTTTTTTTCTATCTTCCCTTTAACGAATTATATGCATTTGCAAATTTTAAAGCCAAATAAATTTTTGTTAAACAAATACAAATACTGTATTGTGGTGACAACGATAAATTATTGGCGATTAAGTATGCGTAAGCTTTGCAAATAGAGCATCACACTTCTTATATAAGAGCAACGAAATGCAAACAACCATCTCTACTCCAAAAAAAAATAAAAAAAAATTTAAAAAAAAATAGAAATTTGTGTGAAAATCATAAAATTGGGTAGGCGTTTGTGTCACTGAACGATTACAAAATCATTTCCTCACACTATACACATACCAAAATAAAAAGAATTTTCCCACTTATAAACTTTATTACCATTGTCTATTATTATTATTATCCCAAAAAGGAAATCTCCTCGTCCTGGTAATCCTTGTGTTGAGTGGCAATTTGTATTAATTAATTATTTTGGTGTCGATCTGTGCTAATGTTTGATTAGAAAAATCGAATTTTCCGCTTTTCATTACGAATGACCGTATTTTATTATTGTTGCAGTTACTTTATTCGTTTCTACTTGTACGAGGTTCGCTTTTTTCACTAAGCGCACACTGGATACGATTACGCACACATTATTTTTATTTTTTTCTCCATTTTCACTTCATTTTGTCGTCACAGATCATTGCATAAAAGCATTTAGCTTTATGAAAATAAAATAATTGCCTTATATATAAACTATTTGCACCAAGTTTAACTATGTTTTATTCTATATTGGTTTAGATATTGATGATTTAATTGTGCGAAACTAAAAAAAGAATGCCCACAAATGACACTGGACTGGACAACGAGAGATGGTTGAGCTGTGTTTAATCGGCACTGAATGAAGTTCTGCTCAGGGAACACTGCTGAGGCGATATGTTCGGACAGAAAATAAATGGTTACATATATGGCGAAAAGTAGAGTTTGACAAGAGGCGAAGGCGAATTCAATAGTGGATAATAGATGATTTACTTTGTTATTTAAAATAATAATTGATGATGATGTAATAATTGATATATGAATAAGAAGGGAAAAGAACTGTGAACTGTTCATTGAAGTGGCTCGCGTGTCATGTTGGACCGGCGAGAGTTTTCTTTTGACCTTCTTATACGTTCTTTGGTCTAATTAATAAATTTTGACATGCTTATTCTTCTCTCAAGAGGTCGCTATCAGCTGATCTTCTCTGTTTGATTTTCGCCTCATTTTTCGTTACTGTCAAAGAACGTAATTCATATACGTTCTTTGATACTGTTCATGTCAAGGCGAATTTAACAAGGTGAAGTTATTTAATATCGAGATTTTCAGTTTCTGTTTTGTTTGTTTGAATTTGATTTTTTATTTGCAAATGCGAAAAGAGGTCGCTATCATCTGATCTTGTCTGTTTGTGTTTCGCCTCATTTTTCGATAGAATTTTTGATACCGTTCATACCAAGGCGAATTTAACTAGGTGAAGACATTTAATATCGATATTTTCAGTTTCTGTTTTGTTTGTTTGAATTTGATTTTTTATTTGCAAATGCGAAAAGAGGTCGCTATCAGCTGATCTTGTCTGTTTGTTTCGCCTCATTTTTCGATAGAACTTTTGATACTGTTCATACCAAGGCGAATTTAACTAGGTGAAGACATTTAATATCGATATTTTCAGTTTCTGTTTTGTTTGTTTGAATTTGATTTTTTATTTGCAAATGCGATACTTAAAAATTGTGATTTGTAGAATGAAAGAATGGGACTGGAAGTTTGTGCAGTTTTAAAAGCAAAGAATTCTCCATAATTTCGACAATCACAACTCAAAAGCAAAATTAAAATATTCGGGAATTGTATCTTACCTTTACCTTGGTTCTTACTGTTGATACTGCTTGTTACAGAATTAAAAATCGTTTAAACTCAAGAACAGTCTAATTTATTTAAAATTTTTCAGAAATGTGATTCTACTTAAAGTACAATATCATCTTTTTTGAATTGGAGTGCAAATTAATTTGTTCCGTTCTCAAAGATGTTCTGGCAAAAAAAATTGTGTTTGAAGATGAGGGGTTGGGAGGACCAGAATCAAGATCCGTGCAGGATCGTTGGGTGATTCAGAAAAAAATTTGGATTTATTCAAAGTCAAGGAAATTGGGTGGCGTACGAGTTGAAGCCGATAGATATCGAAAACGATATTCATCTCGGAACTGCTTCTTGAAATATATCATAGGAAGAGAATTTTGCTCCGGGTCGTGACTGCAGATGAAAAATGTATATACTGCTATAACCCCAACAAAAAATACTATACGAAGCCTGTCGTCTAAATCGAGGCCAGAGAAGAACATCTGCAGACCTTGCTGCTTTGAATACTGGCTTTTCGATGGTTGGAAAACAAATGAGGGGTAGGGGTGTTTTCATCGGTTTTGGTCTTTTGAAGAAATTGAAGAACTACGCAATACTTGGACAATACTTTGCTTCCGACGGGCAATACTTCGCATGGTTTTTTAAATTTTCGAATAAAAAAAACACTTGAACACAAAAAAAAATATACAGTTCGTGGGATGTTTGGGTTGATACGGGGTGTTTACAGCAATTCGATATTTGGTTCAGAACGGGGTGCAGGTTTGGAACACAAAGACTTTTAAAATGTAGGCATAATTAGAGTGGTCAAAGGCATATTGGGAACCTTCGTAAATAAGTCAGCTTCTACCGGATGCAGTTGTTTAGTATCAGCTAGTTTATTCCGTCGATTCCGAAAGATGTAAAAGTATTGATTGATATAAAATATTTCTGCTCCGGTTGTATGGCTCCTAGATATTTTCGTCTTCTCCAACGTACACATGTTACTCGAGTGCTAATACCAATTTAATTGTTATGTAGTCTGCCGGTTCCTGTAAGAAGTTCTTAGATTCGATTATTATTCTTATTAAGATAAAATTAAAATGTAATAGTCTTTTATTCGTTATATTGTTCAAATATATGTATGATTATGTATATTGTACAGTATATCAAATTCCAAAGTTTTACTAAAATACAAATAAGCAAAAATATTATTAGAACGATTAGATAAGTAGGCAGATGTTGAATAAAATCCCATGCAATTAATCAGCTACGGGTGTTGTGTCTCTACAAAAACGTTGCAATCTGATAGTGTGAATCGAATATCCCATTAACGAGACAGCAGGAATGCATGGTAAACAAAACATGGATATACCCAAGCGACCGATCGATCAACATATTCATAAGGATCTCATTAATATATTTATGTAAATAAGCTACATTTTAAACTTATTCTCCCGACTTTCGCTTCGACGTTAGTAAATTAACCGCTGTTATTGCATCCGGAAACAGAGAGTGATAATTGAGTAACGGTACATAGGCCGCGGTAATTACTCGACCGGCGAACCACCGTCCATGTAACGCATTGACTGCGAGTACAGCGGTAGTTATGCTTGGACATTTCACATATACATTGCCCGTTGGTGATGCTTTGTCAACAAATATATGTAGCACACCACCATGTTTGGAACATTCATCAATGACATCATCACGTATTTCACTATCCCATAATGGATTTGTTTCTGTGCGTGGATCAAACATGTTGGACAACATAAAACATTGCGTAGCTATGGCCGGAGTTTGAGCCTGTGTTTGTACGGGTGCTGGCTGTGGTGCCGTGGCTAATAATGCGTTTGCTGCAGCTTGCGGTACTGCTAGGCCAGCACCTTCTGCTAGTTTGAACATTAATTGTAATCTGCCAGTAGCACCCAGATCTATGCCACTTCGATCCATTTCGTCCGTATCCAAAGAAGATGTATTCATATCTAGACGTTCAGTCACATTTCCAACCTTCATGGGTCGGCCAGCCAATTCAAAACCATTCAATTGTTCCAAAGCTTTCTTTGCATCATCCGCATTGTGATACTAAAAGTGTAAATTATAAATTTAATTATAGGTCATGAATCACTTTTTGGAAACGCAATTAACAGCTAAAAGAAATATAAATTCAAATGCATTAATTTCAGCACGGTCTTACCGTAATAAATCCGTAACCCTTGGAACGACCAGTCTCAGTATCCATAATTAATTGAATGGAATCAATTTTTCCAAATGGTTCGAAAATGCCTCGAAGCATATCCTCAGTTATATTAAAATGCAGCGAACCTACATATAATCGCATTGGTCCTGTGTGGTTTTTAGGTGTGAAAGTGGGTACTGCATTTGCAATACGATTTTTCTCAGCCTGTGTATGTTGTACAGAAATTGGAATGCCCAATAATTTCTGACCCGATAAACCCAGCGCAAGTGCAACAGATTCTGGATCTTTGAATTCAATATATGCTATACCCTTGAATCGTTTTGTTTTATTGCAGGTGATTAGACGAACATCTCGTACTTTGCCAACGCTAGAGAAAAATTCTTCCAAGTCGCGTGCGCGTATACGTTGTGATAGTTGCATGCAAAACACGGTACGAGCATCACGTTCCTCCGGGCTTAGATCAGCACGTGGCGAACGATCGCCAAGACCATTGGGTGGTGTTCTGCCACGACGGAAAGGTCGAGGTGAGTTACTACGACGCTTGCTGCAGGAAATATTTAAAATTTCAGTTATTTCGGCTTATTATATTTAATACATTTACATATATGAAATTAATATATGTATACAAACAATAGAGTTAACAATTGAATGTTATACCTTTTTTCCCTTGATGCATAGCCTGGACGTCCTCCTTTGAATTCACGTATGGGACTCAGCTTTCTATCTCTAGAACGATGGTCACGTATAGGCGAACGGCTACGTCGTCGTTCTGAGTGTGGTCTACTACCACGTCGATCACGTTCCCGTGATCTACTGCTGCGCCGTCTGTCCTTAGAACGACTTCGACGTTTCTCAGGGTCACGATCACGTTCCCGGTCACGATCTTGTGAACCATAACGTCGCTCACGTTCACTATTACGATCCCAATCACGATCACGTGTGCGATCTTTGTCGCGTGGACGATCTCGATCTCTTGAATAACGGCTTTCATCTCTATCACGAGTTCGTTCACTATCCTTTGATTTATGAAACTTGCGTTCGTCTGTAGAAGCATGTGGTGAACCAGAACGGCTTCTGAAAACAGAAATAAATTGTTAATTATTTAGACAATTAAAATCGACATTCTTTACTAACCGTGAATAGTGTTTTCGACCATTTACGTGAGCTGATGATGATGATGATTTGCTTCCACCCTTGCCGCTACCGCTCTCCTCATGTTCCCTCTTTTCTCTGTATGGTGATTTTCGGCTGCTACTGCTGGTCTCAGGATCTCCCCGGATGGCATTCTATTTTACATATATTTATAGGAGAAGGAAGTGTGGTAGGACGCAATTGACGTGCAATTTGCGGTTTGCCGTCAATCATATTTGGTTCGTTAAAAATTTGATGTTGAGCGAATGAGAGAAAGCAAATCAAAGGAATTAGTTAGTTCTTTTTTCTGTGAAAACAAAAATTATTATTTTTTTAATTTTCAGCAATGGGCTTAAATTTGATGGCTTATTTCCCACCACTCAATTGTCCATTGCCTCAGTCATTACATTTGTTTTTATTATGTATTACGATTATTTTTTAAATCTTTTTTTTTTTTTTTTTTTGCTTTGTTTATTTGATGTAGCATCATTCTATTTGCAATATACACTCTTGTTCATTTGTTTGCTTCAGAATATACAGTGGAACCTTCGCTCATCAGCGAAATATCTCACAAACATATTCTCATGCAATTTGCTCAAGCATTCGATTTCGATTCGAAAAGTTGAAGTGTTATATATTGGGGTGAAGTAGGTAGGTGGTAGATAATGTGAATTGGTCTTGCCCTTCAAAATCCTGTTTAAGACAAGTGCTGCCACATAGACGCAATTTTGTGCGAGATTATCTGAAATTTAGTTCACGTTCAGTTCATTTTATATTTTAAAACGTTTCAAATGTTTTTTTAAGATATAATT
The DNA here is from genome assembly GCA_030068015.2 of Neoceratitis asiatica. Taxonomy (NCBI): domain Eukaryota; kingdom Metazoa; phylum Arthropoda; class Insecta; order Diptera; family Tephritidae; genus Neoceratitis; species Neoceratitis asiatica. The sequence continues at coordinate 98,532,096 of CM061524.1, read as the reverse complement.
ATGTATGTATTTAAAGATTTAGCACAAAAAAGAAAACTAAGTTTTTTGCTTGACATACAAAATTCATCGATACAATGTTTTTGGAACAATATTATACTTTTTTAAGGCGAAAAATTTTTCTGGCGCATTCAAACTTACCAAATGGTCTCCGGCTTTAATCGTTAGAATGACCAAAACAATCACTAGCAAGAAATTGAGCTTTTACGTTTTCTGCAAAGACATTTCACCCTTGAGAATTATTTCATATTTTTTCGAGTTATGAATGTGTCTTTTTTATTTTTGATTTTATTTTTATTTTTTGACTTGTTTGTATCTTTAAAAAAAAAAAGGACTGATTTTCCAGAGTGGATGATAAGGAAACATACAGAAGCAAGTAACCACATCAATCAATAATGTGCCAGTAAAAAAAAATCAAAAAGACGTATACTACTTTTATATAAATATAACCTGCCCCAAAGTAGTCAGTGACTACCTCAATATTTTTAAATTTAATGAAAATTTATAGACATAAATTACATTGAGCAAATAAAAAAAATAAAAAATCATAACATTTAATGCTGTTTTAATGCACTTCTCCCACTAAAACATACACACACTCATTTTTGTAATAAAAATTATAACCTATAAATTTTTTAATTGTATATTATACAAGTTCGAAGCATAATCAGGAACTTAAGCTACTTATAAGGTAACAAAACTCCAAAATTAAAAAACAATTTTCGGTGTTTATTTCTGTCAAAATATAGGCCTTGCCCCTTGTCACCATATATTACAAAATAAAATAAATAATATAAAAGAGATGGAAGAATGTAATAATTTCTAGTTAAAATTCAATATTGACCTTTCCGTGGAGTTTTAACTTTCAGATAGTAGTTCCATTCTCAGAACTCCTTCGCAAGTAATTACATCAATAGTAATGAATATTCAATTACTTAACATTACTACTTAACTATTAAAAAATATATTTATTTTGAAATTACTTATTTCTTTATCTTAAAACTGCTTATTGAAAATTTTTAACATATCAAAGTAAAGATTATTTAACAGTTATGTTAATAAATTATCTCCTTAATAACCGCGTATGCGCGACGGATGATATTTGGTAGGGTCATAAATACTGTTACAACATTAAACACACGAATTTCAATAGAAGAATTGAGCATACCACATAATTCCCATATGATTTATAAAATATAACCTGTAAAGCGTTAGTCTGTATCGGGAATTCTAAATTGTGTGAGTTTTCAACATGGAATGGTCAGATAATGAAAACCGTACCGCTGTTATAGCGCTTTTTAAGTGTGAAATGAATAAAGGTGATATTTTCAAAACACTTCGTCCGCTCGGCATTAGTCGCATGTCCGTCTACCCGTGCATAAAACTGTTTGTGGAGACTGGGGATGTTAAAGACCGCCACCGATCAGGCCATCCACGCATCCAAGCTGTGAATTCAAGAATTCTGCGAAATCCCCTCCGAAAACAGAAAATCATGGCCCGCAAAAGTCCATGAGTCAAATTATTAAAAAAGACTTGGGACTTTGAGCTTTCAAACGCCGTACCGGACATTTGTTGACTGCAGTTTTGAAAAAAAATAGGGTGGTAAAATGCAAACGTCTTTTGGTGAAGCACGCTGATAACTTGCACAGAAAAATCTTGTTTACCGATGAAAAGATTTGTGTATTCACGGTCATCTAAGGAAGCATCTGAACTGATTCCACCCAGCTTCAGTCATGGTTTGGTGGGGTGTCTCTTATGATGGGGCAACTGACTTGCATTTTTGCGAACAAGGGGTCAAAACATCAGCCAAGGTTTACCAAGAAACCGTTTTGGAAGCTGTTGTAAGACCACTTAACCATTCCATGTTTCAAAACCAATCATGGACTTTTCAGCAAGACTGCGCCGGCCCATAAAGCTAAAACGATCCAAATCTGGCTCCAAAACAATTTAGCAGCATTCATTTCCTCTGAAGAGTGGCACTCTGGCAGTCCTGATTTGAACCCGCTGGATTACAAATTGTGGACAGTATTAGAGGACATGGTTTTCCACATAAGATACCCCAACATTGATTCTCTTAAGACCGCTTTGATTCGTGCTGTGGCCAATTTCCCAATGGAGGAGGTGCGTGCGGCTATCGATGATTGGCCAGTCCGACTTAAGGCGAATTAATACTGCTTTTTTGTATACAATATATGTATATCAATAAATATGTAAAAAAAAAATTGGTCCAAAAACATTCATTATTTTTTATTTTATAGCATAAAATGTGTGAAACAGTATTTACGTCCCTACTAAGTATAGTGTAAGTATAGAACACCGTATTTCTTTTATAAATTAAAAGAGGAAAAGACCAACATTCCGAAGGGTAGCCACGCATGTCTTGCCTTTTTTCTTAGTCAGGAAAGTAATATATGTATATAATTTTCTAAATAAAAGATAGAAATATAGATTTTTTGACAATGGAAGAAGATAAACATGATAAATAACCAGTTCACTATTTTTAAAATCTTATAAAATTTTTGGATAACAATGTACACACATTTGTTGTTGTTGTTGTTGTGTTAAAGCTATTCCCTGGTAATAAAGTCGTCCTGCTGATTAGAATAAAAATTAAGCCACAATATTTTAAACTTTCTCCCCACAGAAGTTGTCTTCTTCTTACTCAAAATTAGAATAGAATATTCTGGTAAATTTATACCAATACAGGTTTCCACAATTTTAACACAACAATTTTCATGGAGGATAATATTTGAGACAAGAATATTTTCAATGCTTGAAATAATACATTTCATTTTGAAATCGGATTTTTATTTATTGCATGATTCAAGTTATAAAATTATGAGTGAGGCGGGCGAGAGATATCAATGCATATTACTACTCTGAGTAATTCGAATTGAAGTCCAGATCAAAGTTACTAGCCGATAGGCAGACTACATTAAAGCGTGCCATTGCGTATCTGGTGTAACAAGTTTGAGTACAAACCAATCAAGAAAATGCGAGGAAGAGTTCGAATAATATATATTTAACAAAGGTGTACGCCACAAATTAGTAAAATGGTACATTTTAAGAAAAAGTACTTCTCTTTTAAGACAATACAATTATTTTCATAAAATGTACTGTTGTTACATGTTAATGGGCTTGAATTTTTTTAATTCTAAACCATTTTTTACGTTCCTGTCTTTCACATTTTATATAAACGTGATGGGATTCACTGAAATTATCCTTTTTATACTTACATTTTTCATGTACGGCGCCTCCAGCATTGCTTCTACATCAAAATCTTCGGCCATGTTTCTGCTTAAATGATTTGATTTCGTCTTTCCTTTGCGATTCGATATTAACTCTCCAAATCCTATTTCGTAAAAAACAGTATTATATTCTTTAAAGATTATATGTCTCTCAAATGAAATTCTATACTTGTTTTAAGTTTTAACAATGTAAATAAATAGATAATTCCGCTGCGAGTTGTGAAAAAGCATGGAAATTTCTGTATTTTTATCAAGACGAAGTAAAACGAAGAACGCACGACGCAAAGCGATTTGAGTGTCGATATTTACCGATTAAAATTTGTATGCGTTCGCAAATTAATGTAATAAAGGTTAAGTACTAGAGGTGGTTATAAATGACAGGAACAAAGTACATAAAATAATTATTATTTACGTACTTTGACAGAACATATTTAGTTATTTTTATTTATTTAAAATATTTCTTTGTGTGCAACATGCTACCTTGGCTTATATATTTTTTTAGGTTTAAGATAAAAATATATCTCTATAAAATTTAGAAACTTTATGTTAAAATTTATTCAACTACAACATTTTATCTAATACAATGAACACAGCCCATACAGTAAATTCGCGAGGGTTGATCATCGAAAACAGGTATCATATATGCATAAATAACATCACATATAGTAGTGTGCAACATAACATTTATCACTCGTTTAAGTGGGCCAGAAAATCTACCCAAGAGAAAAGTAAATAAAATAGCTAGACCACAATTAGTGTCTAATATTTTAGGAAAATATAGTTAGTTTACCTTAAATGCATTATATATAAATGTATAGAAATCTATCGCCTCTCTTGAGAAGGCTTCACTGTTTTTTGTTTACATCCTAGAATTTGCAAGTTTTCGATCATTGCATGATTTCCTAAAGAATTTTAAACTTTTCAAAAGAGAAAATTAATTTATACATATATGTACATACGTAATTAAGTCAACATAATAATTTTACATCAAAAGAAAACAACACAGCTCTTCAGTGAAGAAAACGAAAAAAAAAAAATTGTTGAGTCACCAATTTCCACTCTTATACAGGGACAGGTGCGTATTGTAAAAATTAATTGCTTAAAATTCGTTATTTGAGAGCATTTTCATCTTCGCTTTACGGGCGGGACGCAATATTGATCATCCAATGTTTATATGTATGTGTACATATGCAAAACATTAAATGTTGGGGAAATATTATCACAGCCGTGATGTCATATTAGAAAGTATAATATATACGTATGTAAAGCGAACGATATCATAATACACCCAAATTCTAAAAATTTTGAAGAAGTAAAATTAATGTGGATTCATGAGAATATTCATTGATAAGTAGTACTATGTAAATATGAGTATCAAAAGTCTCGACCAATGGCGCTGGTTTCCATGGATTGCAGGAAGCCATTAAGGATATAAACGACAAAGGTTGTCTCGGGGAGTCCGAAAAAAACTTAATGAGTTTGTGTTGGATTTGAAAAGAAAAAGAAACACAGGAAGAAACATTAAATAGTTAAAACATTATACATAGCCATTAAAGGCTGTCACTCCCAAGGTGTCCGAAAAACACTTAATGAGTTTGATTTGCAAAGAAATAAATCTCAGAAAGGAACGTTAAATAGTTAAAAAGTTATTTATCGAAAAATTAATATAAACATATAATAATTAAAATTAATTTCATCTAACACTTTTTAATAGATAAAAATGGAGGACTATAAATTTCTTTTTAAAATCGTACTTGTTGGTAACGCGGGTGTTGGAAAAACTTGTCTGGTTCGTCGTTTTACACAAGGATTATTTCCACCCGGTCAAGGAGCAACAATAGGTGTTGACTTTATGATCAAAACCGTGGAAGTAGAAGGCGAAAAAATTAAGGTATAATAGAACATTTTATTGATATATAGACAACCCAACATTATTCATATTTCATTTAGCTACAAATATGGGACACTGCCGGCCAGGAACGTTTCCGTTCAATAACTCAAAGCTATTATCGATCTGCACATGCGTTGATACTAGTGTACGATATAAGCTGCCAGCCAACATTCGACTGCTTACCCGATTGGTTACGTGAAATCCAAGAATATGCAAATTCAAAGGTGTTGAAAATTCTTGTTGGAAATAAAACTGATCGAGATGATCGCGAAATACCAACACAAATTGGAGAGGAATTTGCCAAACAACATGATATGTATTTCCTTGAAACATCTGCCAAAGAAGCTGAAAATGTTGAACGTTTATTTTATGAGATTGCCGCTGAACTCATTGATCAGGCGCGAAATAAGGATGGTGCTAATGTGAATAAAACTACCGCAGATTCGATTGGACTTGGGAACTTTGGCACGAAAGCTACGCAAAGTAATTGTTGCAGTAGTTTTAGTAGTAATACTAGTCAATCAGCAGGTGAAAATAATAATAGTAGAAGCAACACTTAGGTGGAAGTAGTAGTAGAGGATATACATAAATAATATTTGACGAAATAGTTTCTATGTAGCTGTAAAGTTAAGGTTAACATGCACATATGTATGTAATCATTTTAATAATAAAAAAATAATAAAACTAAAAGTTGAAACACAAAATTAGATTCACAAAATGATTAAGTCGTATTAACGCCAATTAGTAATAATAAGCACATATTAGCAAGTTTTGTCAAACTTTTCAGCAAAAATAGCACAACACAGCTTATGTATTATTTATCTTAAGAGATACACCAAAGAAGTTTTCCATAGCGTCTAAAATATGCCCAACTGCATTCTAAGTTATCAATATATATATATATATAAAATTTTATTTATATACAAATAAGCGCAAAAGGAATTATATGATAGTAGGCGGAAGGCAAAGTTGTTTGCTGTTACCGAAACATAATCACAAAATATTTAAGCTGGAATAAAATAATGTAAGCCAGTAGCGTTGATTACTAAAATTAGATATACATACATGCATGCATATAATAGTATACATATGTATGTGTTTTAAAGTAAAAATGTTAGTCGTTATTTTTATATAAAGACATAATGCACACATGCATAAATTAAATATATATATATATGTATATTTGAATGTACAAGCAAAATATTTTTTTTAAATAAGTTATATTAAAAATGTTTTTGTACAGATTTAAATACTAAATTAGACAAAAATATTTTATTAACAAAACCTATTATAATTATTTGGCATCTATAGTTTTACAATTCATCCGTCCTTATAATACTAATTTAAGTTATATACGAGTAAACGACTTTTATCAACTTTTATTAAAAAAAAAAATTCAACAACTTATTTGAAAAAAATCGAAATCAACACTATTAAAACTTTTTAACTAAAAATAAACAAAGACACCAGAAATAAACAAAGACGCTCCAGTCAGCAATCTATTAACAATTCCCTTCTTGGACCATGGTTTATGCCATCTGAGAGAAAAACATCTTCATGTAAGAATATATCGAATTGAAGAATTCGATATTAAACTAACAACAATGTACATACGTACGTTAGGAATGGAAGCCGTCTATTTAAATGGTGCAAATTATTAGTAATAAAGCCTTATATTTTAATTAAGCGATTTATTCCTTAGTGTACTTTTTGTTTGTATACTGTTTAGTTCTACTAATTAAAATATTTTAATATAAGTATGTATTTATTTATAAATCGAAATATAATACATTCATTTTAGCTTATAAAAATTACTATTTACTTACTGTTTCATGCTAAATGTTCGGCTGTTTAATTTTTATAACTTAATAAATAAGCTTTTTTAGATTGTAAATTCGATAATGATTTTCATGTAGCGTTTCTAATCATTTTCATTTATTTCCTTATTTCTTTTCTTATAATTGAGTTTTTGCAATTGTATTAAAAGATTTTTGTAATAATAGGATTGTATAAAAAATTTCTAATGCTTATATAGGTAATAAAGCGCTGAGAAAAATAATGATTTTAGTAAAACCAAATGGAAAATCACATATGTATTAAGTGTTAGTTTTATTTTATTTAGTTATAATCTTTTTCAGTATACAGTAAATGTTGCAATCTATTTTTTAAAAAGTATTAAACATAATATTAAACTGTTGTAACTGTATAAACTACATTGACCACCACTAATTTTGCTTATTTTTTTACTTTTTTTTATTTAAAAAAATTGCATATGTTTTTAACTATTAGTAAAAAATAAATTCAATGCAATTTTTTATTTTTTAATGCATTCACAAAAGGATCTCTTTGTGTTACACTATAAGCTCACAATAAAGATGCAAAAATAAATAAAGCAATTGCTGAAAATTAATAATAAATTTATATCTTTTAATTTTTTTTAGTAGGTAGAAAATCCTTCATTAAGATTAGGAAATTTCTTCTTAATTAGAATAAATTCGGTTGGTATAATAATTACAATTTTTTATTACATTTGCTCATATACTTTGAAATAAACCAAAACATTTAAGTGATTTAAGTAGAAAATAAGCAAAAACAAAAAAAAAGTTTGCAGTATCTTATGTATCTAATTTCTGCGTTTTATTTAGCAGTTGAGAAAGTAAGTCATTGTTATTTTGCAAAAGTTGAATTATTTTTTTATCGTTTTCTAGTGATTGCTTAAAATATTTTTGCATATTTTGTTGCTCTTCCTTGGCTATTCTCAAAAATTCCTCCTCGTACCATTTTCCCTGGTGTGTTATCTCAATAGAATCGTTATTGACATCTTCCTCTTCTTTTAAATTCACTGAAGGTTCAGGAATCGGAGAATCGTGTAAAATAGAAGGATTAATACCATCAGCATCTTCTTCTAAAATATAAAAAATATACATTAACATTGTAAAGACAGTGTGACCGCTCCATTTGAGATATGGTATGAGAAGGTCTTACCATGAGCATAACTTTCTTCTAATCTACTAGTGTTATCATCTATTAGTATTTGTTGCAATTGTTGAAAGTATGGCCATGTAGACGCACCACGTCCTGATAGTTCATTTCTCTTTTCAATTCTAGAGGTTTGAATAAAAGTATTTAGACATAAACTTTTTTATTTTGATTCAGTCATTTTTTTTAACTTACTTAAATCGTTTCTTTAAATTATTAATTCGATTCCTGATTTCACCACAGCTGAGGGTCATACGGTATCGCTTTCGCAATTCTACACTCATAGTTTTATATACATCCTTGTTTCTGTACTTTCCACGTAATTGATCTATGTACTCTGTCCATAAATCTATCAATTTGTACATTTCTATCCTGCTTAGAATATATCTGGACTTAGTTTTCATTTTAAGGAATTATCACTTATGTTATATGTATATTAGTCAGTCTCAATTTCGTACTAAAGCTTGTATTTTTGTAGAAACGAAGTTTTGTTATAGTTTCCATACGATGATATTAAATCCAGCACGAGTACACATACTATGATTTTAAAGGCGAAGTTAGAGTAGCCGAGACTCAAACCAGAAGTAAGGTTGCATTCATACATGGTAAGAGAAACCAAATGATTTTGATGTGCGAAGTTTAATTTCTAATATGGAAGATGTTACGAAATTTTTTTTAAATTTTTTTAGAAATTAATTTATAAAATAAAATGACAAGGTCTAATTGTTGTTGTTGGTGTTGTAGCCGCAGAAAATTCTCCAAATGGGGCTTCGGGGAACATTGCGGGAGTGACAGTCCGGGTCGTTCCCGTATAAAGACCCGACTATCGCGGGAACTATGGATTTTAGTCAGCTCTTACGACAGGCATGCCTTACCCCGGGTAAATTCTTGAACCCCTACTCCCAAAGGGGTACAAGGTCTAATTATCACCCGTATTACTTCGATATTTCAAATATCAAAATACGCCCAGCACATTGGAAACACTAAACTACATCAGATCGATTTTTGTTTTGGTCTCTGGATTTCAATCGTTGTGGCATTCCTCGAGGTTCCGCAGGAGCTTGCGGTGAGGAATCGCCGTCAACTTAGTAAATTTCCATTATGATGGATGGTTTTTATCAATTAGTAGCCAGTTGACAGCGTCAACCCAGTAAGTAGGTTGACGTTTCACACATTAAATGTTTACCATTAAGGTCGACATGGTCTAAGAATATTAGTGGATCAAATACTGACGTAATAATAAATAGAAGTTCTCTATTTATAGTGCGTCTAATACTGTTAAATCTTCTGGAGAAATCACAACTATAATGCTCCTGTCCTATACCTTCGGTCCGACCGCATTGCGGATATTTTACGAATTTCTCAACTAAATCAGTAGATCTAGCATTAAGACGTGATAGTATATTTAATCAGAGAGATTTCGGACATTACCAATATGAAGGTTCAACAACTGAAACGTCGAAGAACTGACAGCCTCTTTGTAGAATATGGTCGGACGAAAGAATGCCTGACGATTGTGACCTGAAGGTGGTTTGTTTATAAGACGGGGGACCCTATGCGGTAATTATCGTGAGAAAGTTCTGCTCATTAATTATTATTCATTAATGCATATAAAGCTCTATCTGGCGTATTGTGTGAAGGCCTAAAGTCATTAGACTAGATATTCAACATGCGCCGATATTCACCATCCTTCAAAAAAAAAAAAAATCCTGAGAAAGGAGCATACAACTTTGTCCATTTGCCTGGAAATCCTAGAAAGAAGTTGCCTCTGTGGCGGCATGTCAGAATGTTTTATCTCCGCAAAGTTTGTCACATTTCACTAATTGGCGCTCAGATACCTTCTATGTGAATATATATATATTTTTTTTCTAGAGGCTTCCCTTATTGACTTTTATATTCTCTAACGTAGGTGACATATCACAATTTTTATAATTCCTTGGCAAAAAATTAGGAATTTAATTCAATAATAACTAAAACACACACATATTTGAATACCTTAGTTTTATTTATTTTTATTTTAAATATTAAAAGGAAAATTTATTTGATCGATTTGTAAAGCGATAAAATACATGGATCACAATAAACCTTGGTTGAATAGTTAATTTGTTAAAGAGGCGTGGATAATATTATTTTGCTGGAGCATGTATGTATGTATATATGTATATAAAAATATATGTTTTACATTCGTAAAAGTTAGTAGAAAATTTGTAAAATCTGTTACGTCAACTATCCTTTGTATGTATGTATGTATGTATATAAATATTTGAATATTACACCTTTGTGTAGGTATGCATTGTATAAAATGCCGTACAGTTTGCATTTATTGCTTATATTTTATTTTTATGTTGATATTTTGTGCTATTCTTCTTCAAATAATAATATCGTCCACCACAATATTAACAAATATTATATTCTTTAAGCTTTATGCAAATATAATATAATAATTAATGTATATAAATACAGTATATTTATAAAGTTTATTTATACATCTGAAACTTATATACGGTAAGTATAACGTATAAATATTCAAAACAATTTATGTATGTACATTAAAAATTTTACAGTTACGATGCATCGTTAGCCCTATCTAAAGAAATTTTTTTTTTTTGGGAAAAAATTTACTTTAATTGTATAACTAATGATAGGGATCTGCCTTTTGCACTAATACGGTTTTTTTTTATGTATATGTGTATGTATATTTGAGATTATATTATTTATGCAGTTGGCAATTTGCTTAATTCGAGTTCAAACTATATTATATAAATATGTATATGCCTATAACGTTTAGGGAAATCATTATACTGTTAGCTGCTCATTTATTGTTCATTGTAACATCAATGCATTCAGGTTTCTTTGTAATATTGTATCTTTAACAGAATTAAATACATATTTCATATTTCGTGTGTCTATGGCAGTGGTGAAGTGGTGATAGATGCGGCTTTGTGGACTTTTGTGCACACTCATAAACATTTGCAATGTAAAATTTTGCACATCGAGCAGTGAATGCGGGTTCCCGCTGAATTGGGGATAATACCAGCGGATATCAGTCTCTGGATTGCGTACTTTTTGCTCAAGCAAATCAGTTTTATTTAGAAATAATATTATTGATATTCCCTTAAACGTATTATTGTTAACGATTGTGTCGAATATATTTTTCGATTCCTCCAAGCGATTCGTTTTTCTATAAAAGAATATTGACAATTTAGTTTAAAATTTAATTTGCAATTTTATATAATTTCTGGTTTGGTTTGTTTTCATGTATACCTATCCTCTGCAAGGACTTGATCAAACTCTGAGCTGGAGACCAGGAAAATGATCGATGTTACTGATGAATCAAAACATTTAGTCCACTTTTGTCGTTGAGTACGTTGTCCGCCAACATCAACAAACACAAATGGAATGTTCTGAAAGAGAAGACATGAATTGTTAATACATATGTATGTACGTATACTATAAGTTAATTATAAATAATATTTAAAACTCAATCGTATGTACTTAAGTCCTGCTAATAATACATTTCTTGATTAATTTTCCATACTATTTTTTAGTGTATACTAATTATTGATATTATTAATGCACAATTTATAATTAAATTTAGAAATTAAGTAATGGAAATTTCACAAAGCCAAAGGTATCTTATGAAATTGTCAAATTTGAACCAGAAATATGGATAAAAAAAATCACTTACTTGTATTTTTACACAAAATTCATATACCCCTTTGGTTGCTTTACGGCAGTGCAAAATATCTTTATGCGTTGGCACATAATCATACGTAGCTAGGCGGTCAATATCATTCAGAAAGTAACTGACAGAATCACTCTAAAATTAATATATACAGTATAATAATTATAAAATTTTTTGCCTTTGATATCGAGTAATTGGAGTACATACAATTTGAAATTCTCTTCTTCTCTCATAGGCACGCCTTATACCACGATCTTGCCATAGTCTGCGAATGTACGGAGACCATTGTATGAAATTATCAATTTCTACATTACTACATTCGATTAATTTGGCGTAATTTGCGTCGTTTTCTCTTTCGTTGTTTTCCCAAGGGATTTCCAATTTTTGTCGGGCGTCAATCAGTACTTGCATTCCTACGTTTAACAATTCAAAATTATTAAATATATTTTAGCAATAAATTAAAATTTATTATCTCCTTACCTCGTAGTACGTTCTGATATATCACATATTGGTATTCTCGGATTAGTTCAGGTTCAAAATTAATACCATGTATTATACGCATTTGCTTTAGGAAGGTTGATTTTCCAGACTCACCGGCGCCAAGTAACAAAAGTTTTACCTATATAAAAAAAAACAAGATTATTAAAATTTGTATTCCTTAAATATTGTTCGCTTAAAATTTTTTCCGCATATGAATAATATATGTGCATATTGATTCGCGTGTAAGGCTGTAAAATTCATAAAAAATGTAACCTAAATGCATATTTTTTCTCTAAAGTCTAAACTTATAATACGTTAGTTCTTAATAAATTGGAATATGGTTACTATATAAAAATTGCCGAAAATTGTGGCGTCGAATATCGCCCACCATGAGCCTTATTTCCATGTTTCAGTTACCATATTTACCTGACGACGAAACGTATGTTTCTCCTTCTCCAAAAATTTGTCGATTTCACGAGACTTGTATCTTTGTTCCAACTCTTCAGGTGTGTTGCGTAAACGTATCAGATATGAAAGTACATTTCCACAACAACGAAGACAAGCAAACCTTGATGCCGCAAGTCCATTACCTTGTCGGTTTGTTCTATATGGCTCCGATTCTCGTTGTCCTTCCATTAAATGTGCCATTGTACCCATTTCATTGTGCGTAGATGCCAATGTAGCGCTGCGACGAATAGCTGCGTCACCACCCATATTTTGTATATAGGGCGGGGCAAGGCCGTTCCCGAAATCGTTGCTTGACAATTAAGCGACTTTATATTTGTTCACCGCTGTTTAGGGCTTTTTGTGCCACGCAATTAATTATTTCGATTATTAATTGTCACCATTTCACCACAATGATAACTCTACTCCCTCAAAACAGCCTCCTTTGGCATATACTAATCAATCTCGATTAGCTGCTGCTGCTGCTGCGTTTGCTGCAGCAGCCCTAATTGCCGAGTAATATTTAGTTGGAAATAAATTATAATATGGTAAAAAGGATTATAAATGTAAAACACTTTTCGTATAATCATATGCATCGATAAATAAAATTTGACGAGGGTACTTTATTGTTTTTTCGTACATCAAAACAATTTTCCGTAGTTGCACCAAATTTCACTTTTATCCCTGTCTTGGCCCTACTAACGAGAACGGGGACATCTGGCGATCTGTCATTTATCATGTGACATCTTATGGTTATTACAAGTAGCTCGAATTTGGTTGAATTGTGCATGTTTTTTAAACAAAATATAAAGTATTTTTGAAATAAATTTTCGGTAAATGTGTTAAATAACAATCGCATTTAAGAATTTAGAGTTTCTAAAAAAATATATAATGAAAATATTTTTTTTTTAAGTATGAGAATTTCGGAACGATATGTCAATGAATTTCATGTGCAATTTCCGAGTGTATTTCGAACATGAAATAAAAGGTCCTCAAAAAAATCCTTCAGCGGTTCAAATAAAATATTGTCTCTCCATTTATCAGAAAAAGGTCAAGCTAGATATCACAGCGCAGGAGAAGCTCGGATGAAAGTCGTTTCAGTGTTTATAAAGTGACATTTCCAACTTTGTCTTCAAAACGAAAAACGTCAACGCTATGGCACAATAAATATTTTTTCTTTTATTATTTTTCAATGTATTAAAAATTTGTTTAATTAATTAATAATTGAACTTGGTTTAAAGTATAATAGCCTAATTATGAGTGTTGGATAACTTTTAGCGTTGTTCATGTGAGAAATTTTCAGACGCCACGCAGCGCAACGCTTTTTCTTCTATCTCTATAATTGTATTGTGATGAAATGTTTTTTTGTGTAATCCAAGTGTTATCATTTCTCACATTCACATGTATGGCAGCATCTTGTAAATGTCAAAGATGACAAAAAGTTTTGTTGCTTTCTAACTTTTATATATGCGTTAGTATGTAAATTAATAGCCAGTTTTTAATTTCGCATTTACAGAACGTTCATAGTTGAGAAGTTAAGAAAAATGTTTACCAATACGAAAAACATTTTTGCTTCTGCAAATAGGCTTGGTGCAATAAATACATTGTGCTATAGAAAAGAAATAAATGATATTGGTAGTAAGTGTATTTTGAAGAATTAAATGCAGCAGAAGTGCTTTCTCGTATTTACAAAGGTTTTCCATCATTAAAAAAAGAAAAATTTGTTAATTTTTGCATATTTCTCATATTAAATTCTCTATACTTTATAGTGCATTAATTTCTTTATATGCCTAGGAAAACTTAATATTTGTAAATATTTTGCGTGTATATATATGAATCCAAATGTACCTATTTGAACTTTGGTATTGAAATTTTCTGCTATTTATCTAATACGTAAAAATATAAGAGGGATATTTTTATACCACACACGAGAGGATAAAAGATCTTCATTGCTTTTATTTCCTTGATATTATATTTGAATACTTAAAAAACACTAAAAACTCATGCCAGATTTTGTAAGACGATTCAAAATATCTATTTACAGGAATTATTCAGTAAATATTGAATTATATATATAAATGTTGCTTTGCCGGGTTATAGTACCTGCATTACGAAGGTAAAAGTGATGAGTTCCCTTGAAACTCTCAAATATTAAATATTTCATTTTTTTCGAGTTCTAATCAAAACTTTTATCAGAAGCAGCATTCGTAATATATTGAGCTACTAAATTGTTTGCGGTAATGGAAAGCCATATATATGTACATATATATGACCCATATGTATGCATACAATTGGAATATGAAAAATTACTAAAAATAAACATTTGTATTCGCGAACAATGAACTGCAAAGTATACAAGGAACAGCGAAATTGCGAAGCGTTAAAATTATTTTTAACAGAAATGTTCGTTTTCCATTAAAAACAATGGAGATACACTATATTCTTTATAAGAGTCTGCGGTATTACATGAATTATCGTTACTTGAACTAATTTCAAGGGTATTCATTCAATTTATGTTATATATACACATGTACATACTAATGTGTAAGTACA
The DNA here is from genome assembly GCA_030068015.2 of Neoceratitis asiatica. Classification (NCBI taxonomy): domain Eukaryota; kingdom Metazoa; phylum Arthropoda; class Insecta; order Diptera; family Tephritidae; genus Neoceratitis; species Neoceratitis asiatica. Next base: position 98,516,819 of record CM061524.1, on the reverse strand, counting down.
TACACACATGTATGTATGTACTGCTATAATGCACGTGTATATTAGGGTGTACAGCAATTACCTTACATACTAGAAAAAAGCATATTTTATGAATCGTGATATGGACTTTAGGTATTTTTAATTGACAAATATGTACAAATGAGAAAATGGCTGTAATAAAGCAATTTTAAAGCGATTCAAAAAAACAGCCTTTTTTATGTTATATTAATCCTTTGTTATTTAAATTTTTTCCGATGTTTTCTGCATTTTATTACCTAAATTATACCTATTAAGTTACTCTTTCTCGAACACTTAATTTTATAATAAGTTTTCATTAATTGCAGCACTTTCTGGCTTAAAGAAGTTACACACAACTACTGTGTGCCCGAATAAGGCGCGTGTTGCTTTATTGCCACTTCCCAATAACATCGATCCAGCTGAGACTACCCGTTTTTCTCCCAATCGTACAAGGGATATAACCGGTCCAGTAATACTATCACAACAAGCGCAATCAAAGATTGATATAACTACGGATAATTCAGTAAATACAGCAAGTACCACGCCCACCAGCAATTATGGTGTACAGGATCCACATGTGCAATCGTACGATTGCTTCGGTGCCGTCAGTCTAAGTGCCGTTATGCAAAGTAATGTTCCAATTCCATATGGTGGCATGCATAAATTCTCCCATTTAAATATGCCTGGCGGTCAGTGGTCGCAAGAGGGTAAATTTATGTCTAACAATTTACATAACTCACATTACACTAACTTGCGTAAGGATGTACGTTCTGATTGGCTGACTTACGATCAGGATTACAGGATTGAAAAGAAAGGTATGAAGAAAGCGCGCAAATAAATTGCATGTTTGTATGTACATACATATATATAAGCATGTATGTAAATTGTTTGAAATTATTTATTTACACGCATGTTTTGTGCTAAATTTACACTGCCATTTTTTACATATATACATTGTATATATTTATGTATATTTAGACTAATAGCAAATGCGTCATTGCACGTTAATTCCATAATAGAGTCTACCGCAAGAGCAACAGCAACAACATCTAACTTAACAATGAATACATTTGCAAAATTAACGCCAATTAAGGATATACGTTATTATTGTACTAAAGTGGATGGAGACAAAATGTCACCACCACCACCACCAATTGTGCTGAGCAAAAAGGAGCAGTTGAAAAAGGCATTTAAAGACTATGGTTCCACTGTGATAGTATTTCATGTAGCCATATCATTGGCCTCGCTTGGCGCCTGTTATCTACTCGTTTCTGGGTGAGAAAAATTACAAAAAAAAATGTTTATGCTTGTAGTTTGATTTAATTAATACCAATTTATGGCATGCTTGTGCTTCAGTATATTTTCTGGTAAATTTATAGACATACACATGGTTATGTGTGGATGTGAATAACTAAATTTGGCTGTTAAATAAAATGTAACGAATGCGAATTATGTTGTATTTTGCTATTTTGCCTGCTTTATTGATTTTTACCAAACGTTAATTGATTAAGAAATTTGTTTTTCAAAAGATGGTTATGTGTTTCGATCTCTCCAATCTACTGTATTGGTTTTCTTTTTGTTCATTTTGGTATTTTCTTTTTATAAATTATGAAATCGCTCCTTTAACTATATCCATCTGAAATTTAAATTTTGCCTAAGACAAAGCCTATGTCAAATTCCAAACCAAAAAAAAAAAAAAAACCAAAACAGCTAAAAAAATATACATATTTTAGCTACAGATTAGCGCGAATATAGAAATGTTAAAAAATTAAATTAATTTTCTGAATTTTCTTTCATAGTAGATGTAAAAGAATTTAAATTTGCAGTCTAAGCATAATTCAAACATAAATAACTTCGCACTCACTTGATTGAGTGTTGCAATTATCCGTGAAATACTGTAGTAGTTTATTGCAATTTTTATGTGTTCAGTTGCTTTAATTTAAAACACCCAAAAGCATGTAAATGAATGTATGCATTTTGCATATTCAACGTTTTGTTTGCGTAATAAGATCTTACAATATATGCACGTATGTATATGTATTTCAGTGGCGGATCCAGAATTTCTAGAAGGGGGGATCCTAAAATATATTCAATTTTTTTGGAGACATCAGACACAAATAAACCGCAAAAGTAGATTCGAATTTAATTTATATTGCTTCCGAAGGGGTCCGGACCCGAAAACCCCACCCGTGGATCCGCCACTGATATATTTCATACATACATATATGTATGTACTTTATAAGTTTTTCTTGCAGCTTTCTCAAATTGATTTATGTTCATTTCTTTTCTTTTTTACAGCGGAATAGATATTGTGCCTTTATTGGAACGCCTAGGTTTTGCATCGACAGCGCTTACGAATAAAATAACTACTGGTGCCAGCACTTTTGTCATTGCATATGCCATACATAAAGTATTTGCGCCGGTACGCATAAGCATTACACTGGGCGCAACACCGTTTATTGTACGATTTATGCGATCCAAAGGTTATATGAAGCCACCAAAAATATAAAATATAAAATAGATAATGTTTCCCTTACTACTAACACACTGACTAATACAAAACATATACATATGTACATATATTAATTGTACTATTATGCTGAAAGCAAAAATATATCTACATATACACTATATATCACGAAATTTTTTTATATCCATACATATGTACGTATTAAATACTTTTACATATTGCACATACATACATACATATAATAAATTCTATAAAGAGAAATAGCTTGTTATGGAAGAATCTTTTCTTAATAATGAAGAAATCTGCTTAAGACAAAAAAAAAAAAAAAGATTTGGTTCAGCTATTCATCGAAAGTAGGCTGAAGTGATTATTTGTCTAATATGGTCTACAGGTCTTAATAAAACTTTCGGCTTATGCCAATTATACTTCTAGGAGGCTTACAGAAGGTGGAAATGTAAGAAACGAAAACGAAAGTAAATTGGTTTTTGGTGACCTGTTCAGCGTCTAGTATGGATATGTTGGGTTTAACCTGTCACTCGGGTATCTTAAAACAGCTTGCTTGGAATCTGATTGTGTCGTTGTGTTGACGAAATTCGAAATCACAAAACAGCTTCGTTGGACAGCACGGCATATCTTTAAGTTCCTAAACGCCAATCACAGACCACCACTGGGGGAGGGTAGACGAAGAGTTCGAGCAGCCTCTTGGAGTAATACTGACACATTTACGGCCTGGATATTGTAGCAGATTCAACTTCTTCCTTTGGTCCGAACCCGTCAAATTAGTTCGCTTCCTGAATCTAGCTTTAAATGACCTCGACGATATAGACTAATATTGCCCGCTCCTAGTTGGGATTGTGTAGGTCGCTACAACAACAACAATTAGCAAGCGCGTAGTCCTTAGTGCTGGAGAATAATAGTGGTAGTGCTCGATAGACTCCTCGTTCTCCACATTTTATTGCTACTTTTGACGTCGTAATCAGCTAAACTTCATCCTGTTTGCTTCTAAGTGTTTTCCGTACTTTTTATTAAGAGTTTAAACCCCCCGAAAGTGGTTTTTACCTACTGGTGAGGAATGCCAGTTCAATTTTAACTGAGTTGATGTCCAACCTTCTTGATTACAACATTTTCCTATCATGTGTGGTGTGTTTTGAAGTATGTTTATCACTTGGAACCCGAAGGTATATCCCCATCAATGGCCACTGCTCTTCAGTTTCCAAAGTAGCGTGTTTACAATGAGACCCCATTGAGAACAGTGGGGAAAGAACTATTATATAGCTCCTGTAATATTTTGTGTAATAGACGCGCTGTACAGCTCAGCAAACCTTTTCCTGCTTTTAACTGTAGATACTTCAATATGATATATATAAGATACTTCCCTTTTATGTGTAAAAAATCCCTTCTATGTCAAGGAAAGCGCATAGTATGTACTCTTTAAACCAAAATTTTCTCGCAAATTTGACATAAAGGTTCTAAAAAAAAAAACTAAGAATGAAAGCTTGTTTTGTATACAAAATATTGACTTTATTAACTATTCGCGAATATTACTTTTAAGTTTAAGTAAATAAGAATGCATTTAGTAGAAAAACACGCAGTTCAGTATAAGAAAAATTCTTTTAATGCGTCTCGTTGTCGCATTGTGCTTGCTTTAATTTTTTTTCTTTGGCTTTTTGTCTATTAATAAATGGGATGAAACTCCAAAGGCTGGCGCCACCCAACAACGTAAGTCCCAACATGTGAAACAGCGGACTATAATCCCGTACTGCCTCATACCAAGCGCCGCATATTGGTGGACCAATTAATTGCAATATTCCATTCACGAACAAGCTGATGCCATAAGATGATGTCAAACGCTCTTCGCCCAACATATCGGCCATAATGACAGCGGTAATACCCACGTAGATACCAGATGCTAAACCGAAAACGGAACACCAAAAACTCAACATACCATAACTGGTGGCGAATGGTAGAACTGCAAGTGATAAACCGGATACTGCGAGACCGCCAATAAAATACCAAGCCTTTGGTATAAGACCGAGATCCGAAAGTGCTGAACCACCAATGCGGCCGATAAGATCTGTTGCCGAAACAATTGAAATCAGGTAAGCAGCTAGCGATTTATTAAAGCCCAACGCTACACCGTAAGCGGGCAGCAATATAATAAAGTTGGTGTAACCAATAGCATTAGTTGAATTCGAAATGAGTATGACCAAATATGTGGGATCCTTTAAGAGACTAAGATCGAAAAATTTTGAGCGAGTAGACGATTTCTCGGCACCACCTTCAACTGTCGCATCACCCATTAAACTTTCGTTCGCCGCTGGGCCGGTGTTACTTGTCATCGAACGCAATGATAGGTGTGAGGAGAATTCTTTTGGTTGAAAGGACAAAGTGCTGCCGTGGTATGGTGTGCTTATATACTGGAAGCTACTCGTGGAAGGTGAACGACGCGAAAGACGATTTTTCGAATTGTTACGTATGGCGCTGAGACGATCCAGCTTATGGCTCGAACGACCACCTTCGGGTACAGCATACAGCGATGATTGTGAATTCAATTGACCGGGTGTAAAAGTTTGATTACGTTGTGGCAAACGTACGGGTGTGCTGATTTTTCGTGTACGCGATGATGGTGTATATTCATCCTGATGTTTGTCACAGTTTTGTACTACCGCCGCCGATGCGCTGCGTACAAATTGATTATCCGGCAGTAATGCTGGGGGACTATATGAGGGGAATTGTTTTGTGCCGATTTCACTGCCATCGTGAGATTGCACATCATTATTAATTGAACCAGCTTCGTCTACGGTTTCGAATTTCATAACAATTCCAATATCCTCCTCTTCGATATCTTCGAGAGTATTCTTATTTTTAGGTACACGTATCATGTGTTGTTCAACGGGCTCGTAGAATAAAGCAGCAACGAAGACATTTAATGTTATACCGCCCATTATCAAAACTGCACCTCTGAAAAGGAATGGAAAAAAGTGATGAAAAAGTGATACCACATAAAATATATGAAAATAAATTATAAGACGAAGACTCATATGCATATGCAATAAGTTGTTTTTGAATTTGTTTCGAAATTTTTTTTTTACTGAATTATAAATGTTAACAAAGATAGGAAAGATTTTGTATTATTTAATGACTTAATTCTCTGAGTTTCTTTTTTTTTGTCAAATTTAATTCCCAACTTACCTATAACCATATGTTTCGAGCAGCCAACGCAATACTGGCGGCAATATAATCGATCCAAGTGCACTACCCGATATGCATAGTCCATTGGCTAGTCCACGTACTCTAACGAAATATGATGTCACTATATACACGGTTGGAGGAAACGAAAGACCGGCACCAATCCCCACTAGAACTCCATAACTATTGGGTGTTTTTTTTTTGTTTTAACTGTAATTAACGCATCCATGAAATTCTCGTTCATTTACCTTAAGTACAAATATGCTACAGATGAGGCCCAAAATGAAGCAATCATGCCAAATGCAGCTGAAGCGCCACCCATTATCGTAACAGTTCGATAGGAATACTTAACAGATAATATGCTGGATACGGGACCTAAAATGAAGTTGCTTATAATATGAGTGTTGAGTTCATACAAATTTAACTTATATATATATATATATATATATATATATATATATATATACAAGTATGTATATGAAGAAATATAAAACACAATCTAACCTAACGAACTATATAGGAAATAACAAAGAGCAGGTATCCATGCTCCTGTTGCGGGTGATGCATCGAACGCTTCCAAAAACTCAACAAACAATACACCAAAACTTTTGATGGTGCCCGGTATAAGGATATTGACCATCATCGAGCCAAGTAATACTAGCCAACCCCAACCACCATCGGGCGGTACCAAGTCATATTCACTATTGTCTACATTTGGTTTGGAATCCAATAAACTAACTGTAATAAAAGAGAGAGAATAAAACTTTAAATTTATGTAAAAAAAAGTTAATAAAATTAAAAATTAATTTGAAAATTAAATTGAAAATACTGTGTACTTATGCGTTGAAATGATGTTTCAAATGTGTTAGGTTAAAATAATTTTTTTTTAAATAACTTTTAGCTTTTATGCATGCGCATGTGTTTAAACTCACTTATATTGGGTATTTTAAGTGAACTAACCTGCTTTATCACATGATTCGGTAGCTCCGTTAACTTTCAATATATTCCTATCCACATTAGAATTCTGCTTTTTAGTCACAGATACGTCTTCTCTTGCCATTATCTGTAAAAATAAATAAATAAAATAAGTAAAATGCAAAAATGCATAAGCACATTAATAAAAACTATTAAATAGACAATTAAATATATGTATAACGTAACATATGGACTCCTAAATATTGACATTTTAATACAAACTTTCGTGAAAATATTGTTGCACAAATATTCAATCATTTTTTTTGCATAATTAAATGTTTAAGGGCGTTATAATTAAACTTCGTTGAAAAAAAATTTACAAAACAAACAATTTAATTATTTTTCAATTGAATAGTAATGGTTCAAAACATTCAAGCATGTCAAGTATGTATAGCGAAAAAAAAATTAATTGATCAAGGTTAATGCGAAGCAATACTACCTAAATATATTTGTATATATATATTATATATAAGTGTACAGTATATATATACGTATAAAAATGAATACATATGAATATGTATATATGTGTATATATGTATGTATATTTACCACTTTGTAAGTGTTCCTTAATTACAGTTCGTTTCGAATTATATTAAACATGGAAATACATACATGTGTATACATACATACATATATGTACGTATAATGTTCTTGTAACATTTTGCTAGCTTCCGTCCGTACATATACACATATCTAAACGTAGATTTAATACTATTTGTATTGTCAATTGTTTGTAGACATAAATGGAGCCAGAGCATACACATATGCATATATATATATACATATGTATATATATATATACATATATACTGCTACATATTAGCACTTTATGTGACCCATGCGGGTTAGGGGTTCAATAATTTACCCGCGGAAAACCGGTAACCGCAAAAAATTGCCCAACTTGAGTTTCGTGGAATATGGCGGGAGTAACAGTCCTCGGCCGGATAAAAATCCGGGTCGTTCCGGTATAAAAACCCGACTGTCCCGAAAACTATTGGATTTTAGTCGCCTCTTGAGATAGGCATGCCTTACCGCGGGTAAATTCTTGAACCCCTAACCCGGAGGGAGAAAATTTACTATATATATGTATATAAGAACTGTATGAAAATACACATGTGCAGGTTTCAAAAATTTTTAAATCGTAAAATCGTTTAATATTTCTAAGGATTTAGGCATCTATTCTTACAGAGCCTAACTAGTCATATATTTTAATTTTTGCTTATATTACCATAAAGCCCAATATTATTCTACACTTTTACCAGCTGGCTGGCCTTACGATTTTTTTTCCTTTGAATATAAAACAAACAATTTTTTTTTAACATTTCCCGCTTAATGCAATAATTTTATACAAATATATATGTATAGAAGGCATTAGTGTTTGGATAAGTGCTATCCGTTTATTCCTTTATCATTATCAAATATTTGCAAATTTTCAGATTACATTCGAAAACTGTAAACAAAAAGGTTGTAACAAGAAACAGTTACATATATAGCTTTACAATAGTGAGTTGTTGAAAGAAAATGATTATATTTATTGTCCATAACTAAGTATGTGTGTATGTATGCACATACAAGCACTGTAAAATATTTCGTTGATTTGAGCGATGTGGTTTTTGCAGATAATTAATTGTCACTTCAAGATAAATAGTAAATCTTGGAAATATTGATAAAATATTTTATCTCACAACTATTCACAAGCGCATGCGCTTGTAGGTTTAGGAAAATATGTTTGCATATATGTACATACATATGTGCAAACATACATAGAGCAATGATTGAGTGCTTGTTGTTGAGAGAAATTTTGTAGTTGATAACGTCAACGCGCCTAGTAGTGTTATCATTTAGAAACAATATATACAATTACATCATTGAGTCCACTAAAAAACTAATTGCTACGACAGTTTTCACAGGCATCAATTATGGAAACATAATTGATTGGCTTGTGCTCAATAAAATCACTTTTGATATATGTGTGAATGCATATACATATGTACATATACCAGTGAAATTTCTGATAGTTCTTGAAAAGTAATAGCTTTAGATAAATCTATATGGACTTTCAACTATAAAAATATATTACTTTATTTACCCACTATTATTTCATATCATTGCAATTTATTTTGTGGCATTGATAATCAAGGCAAAAACGCTAGCTGTGCTTACATAAATTTGTGTACTTCAAGTCAATACGCACATTTATCAACAACATCAACATCAAGAACAACAGCGCACCACATACTGTGTAATAAATGCGGTTCAAAGCGGTTGGCGACGGATTTTTACACCCTTCTGGAAGAGAAACTCGTTGTCCGCTTCTGCGTTCATAGAAAATGCTACTGACCCCATTACGTCTACGGCGCATGCCTTCTATATTTTTTTGCGGCAAAGATAAAGAAGGGAAAATACAAACACTCAAGTGGTAAAAAAAGAAAGGAAATCACTTCATTCAGCTGCCACTTGATTCAGCTGTTTTTATGCGCCAATCCGCTTATGTAGCCGTTACCATTAATAATATATGCGTTTTGAATGTGATTCATTACTTAAAAAAACAAAACTGATATATGCGTTCCATATATGTATATATGTGGATACATATTTGTACTGACACATATACATATGCATATGTTTATCCATTGTTTATATATGATTTATACAGTAAGTAAGAATTTAGCAAAATATAGATCGTATGAGACAAATACGCCTCACGTATTCCAGGGTCATCTACACTACAACGAACTGTGTATGTAAATACTAGCCTTCCACTACATTTCCGTTTTGTGGAAACAAAATATATACATATATATTCTCTCACCAATTTCATGTGAATGCCAATTTTTGAAGTTTTTCAATTGTTATTTAAAATATTTAAAACTGGATTAAAATCGTTTTGTCATTACGTCCATAACCACATCTGTGGCTCACATGCTCATATGCATGTACTTATAATTGACACGTTCTTGATATCCTTCCATCAGAGTACGAGCAAATCACTACTCGTTACAACATTATAATTTACTGAAAATGTATGTATGTATATACACAGTGCCACCCCATTACTTCATAACAACTTACCTCATCTACAAACTTCAAATTCGTCCAGTTTCTCCTATTATTATTGTATATTTAAATTTAATTTTTCTGCATCAGTTGCATGAACAAATTGTTCGTCAGTTGACCAAAAACATCACTACACTATGCGAAAATAAAGTGTTACAAAAATAATAAAGTAACAATGTAATAATGAAAGAAAAATCACAATCACTGTTCTCCTTGGCTTCCACGCATCTTCGCTGCTGCTGCTTTTGAACAATATTGCCGTACTGAAGAATTATCAGTGCAATATGAGAGTAGACGTAAATTAGCTGAGCGCAGTTAACTTTACACGTCAAATAATAATTAAACAAAAATCAATCACAATCTTATCTCAAGTTTCATGCCATTTGCAGACAGATACGAGTAAAGTATTTGTAGCTTGTGTAAAATGTGATAAAAACAAATTAGTACCGGCATCACCATTATCACAATTCACAATAGGAAAAACAGTGTTGTAATAAAAAGTCTCCCTCTGAGCAATTTTGGTACTCAATTTAAATCTGAAATTCGATCAGAGACTGTTACTCCCTTTCTGATTTATTGGTTATTTCCTTTTATTCCATTAATTCATGATTCCTTCACAATATTTTTGGTATTGCGACTAAATTTCAAATGACAGAGTTTTGCATGTATGCCTCAATTGAGTATCTTTTGGCGATTTCTGCAGAAATTGATTCAATAACTTGAGATATTCAAGATCAGATAGATTCTTCCACTCTATTGACTACTTGCCAATTTTTCTTAAGGTTGGTATGCACGTTTTGCGAAAAAAACTCATATATTTCGTGGATGGAAAAATGTAGTAGGCACGGAAATTTGACAGATGATTTTCTATTGTGAACAGCTCTTTACAAAGGAAGAAGATGTGCAAACGTAAATAAACAAAACGAAAAACATGAGTAGAGCGCGGTAAATATTTGTCACTGATTTTGTATTCTTACCTTTTTCATGGCTAAAAATAAATAAAAGGTGTAGAAGTTGATGAAAAAACTAAAAACATTACATAAATTGGATTATAAGCTTGCTTTAATACATTTGAAAATAAGTCTTCCTCTTGTTTTTCGCGAAATATATATGAGACTATTTATTTCGCTCGGAAACCTGTGTTGCCGTGCTTTCGTATTTGTCTAAAAACTTTAGAAATAGGCAGTAGAAAATTGAGTTCTTTCGGTCAAGGTGCGTACTGCTTCGTAAAAAGTTTTTTCGCACATCGTTTTTTTGCACTTTTTTATATGGAGCTTTTGGTTTTCATTAGAGCTGCATACCGACCTATATTTTGAAAAAATAGCTAAATAGTTTCCATATTTCTTCTTTCCGCGACAATTTACAGTGAAGAAATTTACCGCCAGAATTTCTTAAGTTTTTTTTTCAGATACAACTCAAGGTGGAATAACTGGAACTGATATAATTTGTGACACGTGTGCCCACCTGCTTAGATATACACCTAATTTTTTTTAATTCTTATTTATTATTATTTTATTAAAAACGCTAAGCGTTCAGAATCGAATCGACATGTTTTTTCATATGTTTTTAATGTTTTTTTCGGAAGGAATTTAAAAACTTTATAATCTCCAGGAAGATATTTTTGTTAAACTTATCCCTGTTAGCCCATAATATTCTGATGTTTATTCACTTGATCAGGTGTGACACATGTAGGTATTGCACTGGACCATTTCGCATTCTTCAAACACTTGAGCACTTTTGAGCCACGCAGTTCAAGGCCCGCATCGCAGGTGAATGTAATACTCTCACCAATTGCATAATAAAATTTGACGGAAGACATGCGACCGCTGATAGCCGTACCTGTAACGAAAATACAAAAATAATAATATAATTCACCTAAATTAGAATCGCAAGAGTATTTTTAAAATACCAGGATATGAACACGCTTGAACACATTTCGGCAAGCCGCCTGACCAACGTCCATTATCCTGACATGCTATTATCGGTTGCCCTTGCATCATATATTCTGGATTACAATTGAATTGTACAACATCTCCTGCGCGATATGGTGCGGATCCTTGCGCATAGCCATTAAGTGGTGCACCTGGATCGTCACACTGCACTTCTACACAAGTGGGAAATGGTGTTGCCCATTCGCCAGTCGGCAAGCAGATAGCTTCAGTAGGACCACGCAGACCATAACCTGACGCACAAGAAAATGCTGCTCTGCCGCCAACTTCACGTGATAAAACCGCAACTCTCGGTGAACTAATGTTATTCGGTAAAGGAATATCGCCGCACTCAACACTCTCACAAACTGGTAGTGGCGCACTCCAATTACCGCTAGGTAGGCAAAATATTTCTGATGCTCCAATCAACGAATTACCATTTGCACAAGAGAGTAAAGCACGTGTACTCAGTTTGGTGTCATTTGTATTAACAATAAGTCCACGCCGTTGCGGTATCTCCGGGCAATTTATCGCCTTAACAACCACTTCAACGGAGTGTTCATGTCTAGCAGGTGTTTGACATGAATACACACCAGTGTCTTCGTCGATAGCATTGAATATGGTTAGACGATATTCTAGCGTGGCGTCACGACCCTCATCAGCTTCGGTAACCCAACCTTCGGAGTAATTTCTTAAAGTAAAGATATTAAATATGAAAGAGTGGCATTAAAATAATTTAAAATTTACCTAAACTCATGGCTAACGTTCCATTTTGGATTACCGAAACGTCTCATCCAAAGGCATTCCATGTGTAAAGTTGTACCGGGATATACAATAAGTTTGCCATCATTACTTTGCGCAATCGGTCCATTCTGATGCCGGAATAATATAGTGGGCGCCTTTTCCACTATAATTTGAGATGGTAAAAATGAAGAAGCTAAAAATTTTACCAAGTGACTTACTTGCATAGTCATTTTCCTGGTTTAATCCATAGCAAGCAGGTTTATTACCAGTCCATTCGGAATGTATGCAAGTTCGTTCATTGCTACCAACCATAGAGAACTTTCCAATGTCGACACACCTAAGTGTGGAGAATATTGTTTTAAATGGTTAACTATTTTGTAAATAATCTGTGTATTCCGTAGATGGGATTATTTACCTCGATATTATAGTAGCACCTGGTGGAAATTCCACAACATCTTCTCGAATTTCAAGATCATTGTAAAAACTAACAACGTTTGGTTCATTATTTTTAAACAGACAAGTGCCATTTGCTAAAAAAAATTAAAAAATTTAGTTTTAAAATAAATGGAGTCACAAAAAAATGAAGCATAATCGAGCTTGAAAGTTTTGAATTTAGATTTGAAATTAAACAAACATCTACGTCTAATGGGCGTGCACGAGTTTATGCATATAAGGTTATATTCGAAAAGATCGCTCAGCAAAATCGACGCAATTGCCTATGAGTGGTGTTATTAAAGATTAATAACAAAATAGTCGTCTTCGATTCGCTGCTTCTCTTGACAAAACAAATAGCATGGCAATTAAAATGGTATAACTGCTAAGTTCAACGATGTGGGGTTTAGCTTTACAGATTTTAGACAAGTTTCACTATTGTGAATGGTGCACATGACAGCTGTCATGTGAAAGAGAATTTGTAATTCAAACCGAAGTTTGAAATGAAAAATGTTGGACAAAGATAAATCGTGATTAATTAATTATTTATATTTGATATTTTGAACTTGTTTTGCTGAATTTCTGAGCTATCAAATATCTCAGTGCTTACCAGTCATACCATTTTTGACAATTATTTTTGAGTGCCAATTCATTTAATTTATATAAATACATACATAGGAAATCCCAAATACGAAGGACAGACAAAAAGAGCAGTAGTATGGTGGAAATTCCCCATACAAAGGACAGACGGACAGATCGGCAGCAGCTATCGCAGGCAAACGAATAATCAGCCTATTCTTGAGCGCGTGAACGGAATGTTTGGGTCACCCACAGGTATAAAAAGAGCGGCAACAGCTATCACAGTAGAAAACGCAGTGGAGTTAACAATGCTGTGAGCTGTGTGTTTTAGTAACGGATAAACTGTGTGAAGCGCAAAATAATTGTGTGTTATAAAGAATTTTAATTATTGAGGACTAAATAAACGTTGAGTAGATTCCTGACGTTTAAGAGGCCAGACGAACAAATCTTTTGTTTTATTTAGCAATAAAGTGATCGGACCCGAAGGATTTGGGAAATCATCGAGGGTAGCTACAAAAAACGTTACAATATGTATGTATATGTATATCAATTTCAAGTTATCAAGTATTGAGCCTCAATCGTTTGTGCGAGCATTCTTTAGTAAAATATTCGGTCGTTCCATAATATTTAAATATTTTTTATAAAGCGACACAAGTTAAATATGTACATACATACCACAATTATAGGATCGTCCAATCCATTGACCATTTTCGCATATAATTTTCCACGTATTTCTTTCGCCAGCAGCACTAGGAATGCAATTAAAGAAAATTTCGGTACCGCTTTCGTATACACCTTCGACATCAGAGAGGTCAGTATTTCTGAAATGTTTAAAAAATCGTTTTTACTCTTGAAATATTTATGTATTTAAAAAAAATGGCCACATAAATAAATGTAAGAAATAGTTAGCTGATGTTGCCAAAGTTTTACACTGAAAAGAGCTTGGACACATCACTTTTATGCTCATGGCACGTCTTGATACCTACGATCACCCAATTGTTGCAGAGAAGGCCCTTAGATTTGCCGACGAGTGATGTATGGATAGTGGGGGTTACGATGCTAAATATGGTGTACTGGCTCTACACAAATGGCTTAAGTCACATACTAACATATCGAGTACTGCTTTGGTGAGCGACATTAAAGAAGAAACATTGCATTAAGACTCTGGGACGGGTGCAACGTCGTAAGAGTTTACTTAGTATAGCAGTTGCAGTGAGAACTAACCGCAACAACAGGTGTATTAATATACTAACGTCTAGCTACGAAAACTCCCTACATATTCAGATTCTATTCCGATTTACTAACGTATTTCCTATATGCAATAAATCCCCGCACGATGCCAGCTCATTTCATGCACACTAAAACAAACTCATCTAATACCTCTCTTCCTCTGGTTCGAAACCGCCTCTCTTTAGATGACCTTGAATACATCGACTAACAAGCTTTGCCTGCTTCTAAGTGGGATGAACAAACCGCTACAAACACAACAACAACTACCCGCCTAGAAAGTTATAACAGAAAGTTATAACAGAACTCTGTGTACAGTACGTCCGGGAAGAGGTTAGGGTTTCAAGAATTTACATGCGAAAAGGCATGACAGTCGTAAGAGGCGCCAAAAATGTTATAGTTTTCGCGACAGTCGGATATTTATAGAGTAACGACCCGTATTTTTAACAGGCCAAGGATTGTCACTCCCGCAATATGTTCCGAAACCCCATTAGAGGAATATTTTTACGTTTACAAGAACAACTACTGGGAAGATAAGAGGAGGCTTGTCAGGGTAAGCCACCTGCTCCTTCCCAAGCAGAGAAGATTAGCCTGAAGATAAAACTATCGGTAATAGTGAAAATAATTATATTTATACTGAGGGGTCCAAATGCTAGGTAAACCCATGGTCAAAGTTCTTCAATAACCGCTTTAATAATCAAATTAGCTGACTATAACTCTTGGCTTACACAATGGAGCATCGAATCGTTATCCCTTAACAGTAATATGTACATACATATATTATCATTAGAATATAAAAAGGCAAATAATTACTTGTATACCAATGCGCCTTCGGATATGCTGGGTGGGCCACACATTTTCGACTCTTCAGTGACATTTTCTTCTGTTCCATTTACCGCATCTTCCGCTTCGGAATCATCAACTTTCGCCGGCAAAATGTTATTCGATTTTCCGCTGGCATGTGTATCGGTGAGCAATTCCTCACGTGATTTACGCTGACCAGTTTCACAGTGTATAGACTGTGGGCTCAATATGCCCTTATTACAACTCATTTCGATGGGCATTGCATTAGTTGAATGATCACAATGTGCACTAACTGTACTGCCATGACCAATAGTTAGACCAGGTCGGTAGCCGCCCTAAACCACAGAAAAAAACATAAAATTCATGTGCTAAGGGAAAATGCGATGTACTTACCTCATATATTACGCCAGCTAGTGCCGGTAGCGTACATGGAATGGATACACATTCGGAAAATGCATTCACCGACCAACTGCCATGTGCGCAACGCAGCTGTGCTGAGCCCTATTTAATGAAAAGAAAAATCAACAAATACATATAGATTTGCTTTTAGTGGAATTTCACACCTGTATATTGAAACCATCATCACATTCGAGTGTTATGAATTCGTTGGAATCAATTTCTTCGTATGTCGTTAACGGCGTCATTGAAGGTTTGTCGGCGAGCATTTTTGTGCTGGCATCCACTTTGAAATATCGGCCATTTTCCACGGCTGGCACCAGACAAGGTGCTGCAATAAATTTAGTTATTATAAATAAATGTGCATGCTATTATTGTAAATGACTTTCCTGGGTATTACCTGAAAGGCACTTAGGCGTATCAGGTTTCCAAATACCACGTATGCAACGTGCTGTCGCATTTTCGCCTTTAATATTCAGCTTGAAACCAGCGTTGCATTCGAGATACAGCATAATACCGACGCTATTGCGACCAGGCGCTTTCCCGGGTCTAACTACTGTTATATTTGCAAACTGCTCCCAATTTAGATCCTCACATGGACCGCGTAAACGCTTTCTACCTTCCTTCGTTTCCAAGTGATCATTCGTGTCTTCATCTGGTGCCTGTGGCGGTGGCGTGGACTGATTGGTGCTGCGTCGTTTACGTACAATTTGTGATTTGAGTTGTTCTATGAAATTTGTACCATTTTGTGGTTTTGGTATTTGTCGAAAATTATTGAAAAAATAAGTTGGTGAATTACTATCGTAGAATACGTTCTCATTGGTCGTTGGTTTATGGGCGCTATAACGTGAGTTTTGATTAATATTTGGTAGTGGTATCTTGACAAATGGTCGATGCGCCAACATATCGTGTTCGTCATTCTCCAGACTTAAGAAATCATTATTCGAAGTACGCGACTTGTGTGTGGCTTTATAACGTGTGACCAGCTCGGGATTGCTATAGGTATTGTACCAACGTCCATCTTGTACTTGTATGAAATTAGCGGGATTTTGAAAATCTTCCGAGTTGTGTATTCTGCTGTAGCCTAGTAAATTTTTTACATAGTTTTGATATTTTTGTTTGATTTTCTGATAGTACTTCGAATATGCTTGATCGATTTCGGATGGAGTTCGTTTGATTCTGACCTTGGGACTGCTGGTGATGTCTATAAAAAGAAGGCTTGTGCATTAAATTTATTGGATATAATAACTAAATTTTAAAACTAAATTTTCAGATTAATTTTAAAATGTGAAAGAGACCTCCATTCAGCAGGGGAGAGCTGTGTGGTATTTGTGTTCAGGGTAAAACTATTTTTCGAGCGCCCTTTTCAAGCGAAATGTGAAGTGGAATTAAATTTTAGCAAAGTGATATTTCGACGGCCGCTAAAGACGATTAGTTAGTAGTGTATGACATACAATTTTATATAAAACTAAGGTTAACTATTAAATGGTCAGGAGATTATCATCAATTCATACATTAAGGGAGATCAGCTCGTCATTTGTGGTGTAGCTGATATTATTATTCGAGCGCCCTATCGAGAGAAATCAGAAGTGGAATTAAATTTTATCACATCCAGGAGCCAAGGAGGTAATCTTTTTGATCTATCTCCAGAGCATACTAAGCTTATGGAAGAAACACTGAGTAAAAGTGAAACACTCGGAGATGGTGAACCCGAATCCTTAATCGATAATGATGAAAAAGGAATTCCAATACCCAACTATGACAAAATTCGCATAGCTCGCTTAAAGAATAACAAAGCGTTGGGAGCCCTTGGCTTACCAGGTAAGCTATTTAAATATGGCGGCGAAGAACTGACAGCATATGGTCGGTCGAAAACACACCCGACGATTTTAATCTTAGTGTGCTCCGCGCAGTCTTATTGCGGGATAAGCATCCTCGATATCTCATATAAAATCTTATCTAGCGTATTGTGTAAAAGATTAAAACCTACCGTCAGCTAACTAGTTGGACCGACTTTATCAGTAAAATTTTAGACCAGGTAACGAGGAGGTTGAGGTTGTAGACAATTTCTTATATATAAAAACCAATAAAAGTGTCGGCCTTGAAATCCAACGCAGAACCACTCTTGGCAACATATGCTACTTTAGTAAAGTAAAGTCCTCTTTCAAGGAATATCCGATGAGTTGGCACTATAGATTTTCGGTAGAAGGGTTTCACGGAAGATTTATCGTCCTTTGAGCATTGGCAAAGGCGCACACCGCAGACGGTGGATTGATGAGCTTTACGAGTTATACGGCGGCATTCACATGGTTTAATGAATAAAGAGACAGCGGCCACGATGGTTAGTTTATGTAGTCCGAATGGACGCAAAGACTCCATCTTTGAAAGCTTTCGAAGTATCCGCTGGTGGAAGGTGATTAAGAGAGACATCCGCTCCGTTGGAAGGATTAGGTGGGAAACGCCCTGATTTTACTTAATATTCGACTGCTGTTTTGGTTATTATAAATCTATAATTTCTTACCACTACCTCTGCTAAGCGTTTTTATTGGCTCATAAAAGTTTCCATTGAATATGTCATGCAATTTCCTTTGTAATTCCCTTTTATTACGTAGTAAGTACTGTGAACGTAGGTAACGCATTTCAATCGAACGTCGTTTACGATTCCAACGTAGTCTGGGATGTTGGCCGAGTAAACATTGCGGTAACTCCAATGGACGCCATTTGCCACCGACACATGTAGCACCCGGTGGCCCCACCTCCAGCACATAACCTTTATCACAATCGTACATTATTTGTTTGTTGTTGACAATCTATAAAGGGAGGATTGTTTTAAAGAAACTTCAAAATGGAATAGTGTTAACTTTGTATAACCTTTTTCACATATGGTCTGTAATCGTAAAGTCCCATATTTCCCACCAACAACACTTTACCATTTGGTATATAACCGGGAAATGAACAAAACACTTCTTGGCATTGTGGTGTTTCGCCCGTCCAGTTGCCGAATGAACATGTTAGCACATATTCATTTGGATCGGTAATATCTTTACCTTCGGGACTAATGAGTTTCCAACCATCCTTACATTTAAATCTAGCTTTCATGCCGTGTTCCGTTTTCGGTGCGAGTACCATACCATGTTTAGGTGGCTTTGGCATATTTTTACAACGTGCCGGTACACAGCGTGGTATAATACTCCAGGTGCCGTTATTACATGTGGGCGGACTTAATAGTGAAACTGGAAATTCATAATTTTCATCACATTTCACCTCCAAAGCTGTGCCGTGTTTAACCTTTTCAACACCACCACTACTCGATGATGATGATGTTGATGGTGCTTGTGTGGTGGTGGTTGGCGTTATTATGGTGGTGCCATTTTCATCAGTTATAATTTCAACAGGTATAACATAACCCTGCGATATGGATGGCACAACGCATGGTGCCAAACATTCCGGCAATGGATTACGCCAACGACCATCAATTTGACAAACACTTGACGAATGACCTTGTATTAGCATATCCGGTTGACAGCGGAATATAATGCTCGCACCAAGCCCAGTACCAGCTTCTATATTTTCAATCCAACCATTATAGAGCACACCGGGATGACCGCAGTTAATTTCTGTTACATTTGTTTGTTGTTGCACAAGAATATTATTATTTTGTTTTTCAAGTACTCTGAGAAAATTGCATACCTTTACATGTTGGCAAGGTACCGCTCCACTTACGATCCGCACCACATCTACTACTAGTTTCTCCAACCAAAGTGTAACCGTAGCGGCATTCATAACTAACCACCGAATTGTAGGCCATAGTTGTGTATGTAGCTTTGCCATTTCGTGGATTCTCCGGCGTGGGACAGACAACAGATGTGACCACTTGTGGGGGAGGAGATATGAAAGTGATTAAAATGGTATTAGCACTAAAGCCGTTTCTAGAGGAATGAATATTCTTTATAACCCCTCAGAGATTTTCATATTTCCACAAAGAAAAATAATTTAATTTCTACCTAACCTTAAAATATTCTGTTTAGTTATTATCAAACTAGAGAAAATGGGTTTATTTTTCACGAATGAAAACTCTACCTCCATTAGAGGCCCACTGGGTTTATCCATATACATAGAAGGACCACATATATTGTAGAGAGTTAGACACTTTGTCAGCAATATTGGAAATTTTAAGTGAACCAAAAAAGTATTTTGCACGTCATCCTTAGGTTATCAGGATCACTTAGCTCTGACTATAAAAGTGTTATCTATTATGTAAAAAAGTTTTGTGACACTAACGCCGTGAAATATTTTATTTTGTAAACAATTTACACTGTGAGTAATGGATGCAAAGAAACCGGAAAGTGCGTCGCTCTTTGTATGTGTTAGTCGCTGTTCGGGGATAGTGAATCCATGGATGGGATTGGTGGAAAGAGGGAAGCAAGTGCAGAGCTGAGCCTGCAAGTTTAATTTGTACTTGTTATTAACTATCGCATGGTATGAGCTTTGAATATAACGATTTTTTTTACCATGACCATGTTAACCTCAAAGGTCGGGGCAATAATTTCTTGAGATTCATAAGCTTAAAGACCATAAAACCCATAAGATTCTCAGACTTTCTGGCTCTCAGCGTTTAAATAAGTTTATGAGAGGGCATTTTCTAAGAGCCAGTAGTACAATGATTTACTTGTAGAACATCCACTTTCTAGAGCTAGGTTTTGAGCAAGGCTTTTGGAGTAGCAGATGCTGTAAAGGAACTGTTAATAAAAGTTTTTACTTTCGCTTGATTCTATAATCGGATGGAAATAGTTTATGATTCGTAAAGTATTAGATAAGTTAATGTAAGTACTTTGTTGTGATGGGTCGTGTTGTGCTTAGACTTTATGTATGAGTATCTTAGCGACTGCAGTAGTTGACTGGTATGTTACGAGTATTATGAGGCTGCTTTCCAAAGAGACATCTTAATCTTCAGTGACTGTCAGACAGTTCTAGCCTCGACAAACTCTAGAATCGCACTGAACAGTCTCAGATCACTTCAGAAGATAGCTGAACAGAGAGACCCACATTTGAGTATCTGGTCACAGCGGCGTAACTGCTGGGCAGACGAACTTGCTAGACAAGGCGTGATCAGGCAGAGGGCCATAACATAAAAAGCGTATTGGCATGACTCTGGCCGCATGGAAACTGTTACTAAAGAATACTTTCATAGTTAGGTCGCTATGAGATGGAAACAAGACTTGAACAGGTGGAGTCAAACTTGGCCGAATTGGTATCGACCAGAGAAGGAACTTATATTTTCTGAAAAAGCAGGACATTTTAAACATAACTACGATCCTGAAGCGTCATTGTCTTATAGGACGGCTTGCAGAAAGACAAGAGGCGAGGCCTTTCAGAATATGCGGTAGTTGCTGCAAAGATGACGTGAAGATAGAGACGAGTCTCCAACTGTGACGGGACTGCCCTGCGCTAAGTGGAAGTAGACTATGGTATTTTGAAGTCGCTCTTAAGGATACACACCGAGTAGCTTGGAATACTTTTGGACAGGAAGCTGTTGTGGAAGTTCAATCTGGGGGAGAAGATGAAAAAGGTCAATAGTATATATGTGAGAAGATACTTGGTGCTGCGGCTGCACCTGCAAGGTTACTTAACATACAACTAGTCAAAATGCAAGAGAAAGCATTACGGCGCTCCATTTGTTGGTATAAACATCAAGACGCAAAAACCACAAATTGGAGGAGGAGCTCGGCCAAAAATCATATACATATAAACGAGGGTGGATGGCGCAGTAACATGCAGCTCACCAGCGGGAATTACAAAATCGGTACGAACGGATGCGCTGAGCTAAAGCCCAGGCTGCACTTCAAGTTTCCGAATTGCTGCAGCATTTTCTAGGCAGAAGCCTGCGTGGTAAGAAACTTCGCTAAGCTTGCTAGCATCGTAGGAAATCACATGAAAAATATCAAATACATTCGTTAATAGCAGGCGGCAATTATGGTAATAATCTCACATCGTATTACGTTAGAAAGGATAAGGTGAATGCAGGAAAACAACAGCATATCTGCTATATTATAGGCCTCAAGGGTGTTGGGATTAAACCACAGTTGATGAAATTGCCAAAAGTGCTATCCAACTGGCCAACAGGACTATCTAAGACCTAGAAGTCAGCCAGCGTGAGCTTTTATGTATAGCCTTTCCCGTGTGGCAGTAAGTAAAGTAAGCGACCAAATGAAATACATAAGGCAGTTGGTTGGAAATGACGGGCGTGATTCATGGATGCATTGGTCCAGTCTCAGTAAATGGCGGCCAGAATCTATGTCGTTTATATTCAGACCAGGATTAGTGTTGTGTTGTAACACAGTCATTAAAGTACAAATCTTTTGGAGATTATTCAGCTAGCTTTCGTCCTTATTGAAGAAGTTACCGCAAATAGCAAGAATTTTGCAAAAACAAATGGAATGCAAATGGAAGTTTATTATGAATTACTTCTTCTTCTTCTTCTAGCCAAATATGTGAAACTATGAATAAAACAACAATATTTTTTTCGTTTATATTATATTTGCGGTAACTTTATTTGTAACATTGTTAATTGAACATTAAAACCTGACAACAATTAGAATTTGAAGGGATTTTTTTCTGCAAGCAACAATTATGATTGGAATAAATTTATACTGAAAGTACTCTCGAATTAACTGGACGTAGTGTTTTTAGGTAGTTTTTTGTTTGTTTTTGTTTAATAATAGTTATAGGTTCTCGGTTTCTGACTGGCATTCTATATACATACATATGTATGTACATGTATGTCTGTATCTCTATTGACACTTTCGGAATAACTGTAACTGCTTTTTATAGCGACTTGTTTGCTACGATGGTATTATTATCATTTTTTGCTAATATAAATAAAAAAATTAAAAATAATAATTTTCAGTTTTTTATAAATTTATACATATTTACGTTTCGGTTTTTTTTTTACTTACAGACACATGTGGGCAGTTCCTTTGGCACCCAGGATCCATCAGATTGGCAGTAGCGTTCATGTTTACCCACCAACTCATAGGTATTGCCACAGTTGTAACTGATTTTACAACCGAAAGTGTAACATTCACCAGCATGCCAGCCATAAGCTGGATCTGGTGGCTGTCCGCATGATCTTGCTGCGTAGTCAAAAAGAAATTATTAATAATGCTACTTACAGTAGATTTTGTTTTTTAGTCAAACTTACGTTCGCATTGTATGTCCGGTCCATACCAGCTAGCCTGGCCATCAATAGCTAGACATTTAGCACGTGGAAAACCGTTTGTAACGTAACCAGTGTGACAGTGATATTGCACGGTTGAGTCCAAATCGAAAGTTTCCTGCTCGGGTAGCGCCGAGTGGCGTGCATGTTCTATTTGTGGTGGCTTGAGACAGTAAACTGCAAGAAGATAAAGTAGAAAAAAATAATGTATAGATATATACATATGTAAAGGGTCATCCAAGTAGAGGTACTTTTATCAATAGCCTTTTTTGTTGACAAATCACGCGTGAGTCATGTCAAGCTGTTATATTATTTTTGTGCAGTGGAAAGGCTTACGCGTGAACAACGTTTACAAATCATTCAACTTTCAGTTACGAAAATTCACGTTCTGTAAAGAATGTGTTTCGCGCGCTTCGCTCAACTTATGGTCAACATAATCGACCTACTGAGACCAGCATTCATTATTGGATAATACACGACTGAATAGACCAAGTCCAGCACGCAGTGAAGAAAATGTAGCGGCCGTAGCTGAGAGTGTACACGATGACCGTGGAGATTCGATTTGGCGCCGTTCGCAGCAACTCGGACTGACGCACATATGAAGTGACTTGGCGCATTTTACGTCGAGATCTTAAACTAAAAGCGTAAAAAATACAGCTTGTGCAAGCTTTGTTCAGCGATGAGGCCCATTTCTGGCTCAATGCTGAAGAGATTCAAGAGCTGCCATTTCATCCAGAAAAAACAACGGTTTGATGTGGTTTGTGAGCCGATGGAATCATCAGTCCATATTTCTTCAAAAATGATGCCGGTGAGAACGTAACCGTCAATGGCGACCATTATCACGCCACGATAAGCGAGTATTTGATGCCTGAAATTGAAGCTCGTAATCTCAGCGACATTTAGTCTCAACAAGACGGCGCCACTTCCCACACATCGCATCAATCGATGGATTTATTTAGAGAACACTTCGGTGAGCAGATAATTTCACGTTTTGGGCCGGTCGATTGGTCACCAAGATTACACCGTTAGACTTTTTCCTGTAGGGATATGTAAAGTCTGAAGTTTATGGGGACAATCTCGCTTCGATTCAGTCTTGGAGCAAAACATTCGCCAGTTACCAGTCGAACGAGTCATCAAAAATTGATAATCCAACTACAATCTTCCCCTTCTTCGTAGGCCTAGAAGCACCGTTTACGTTATTATGGCGCCAGTCGTTTCCTATTTTAGCCTTTTCGCATCAATTGGCGACACCAAGTGAAACCAAATCTTTCTCCACCTGATCCTTCGAATGAAGTGGAGGTCTTAATCTTCCACTACTTTCACCAGCGGGCTCTGCATCGATTCTGGAAGCTGGAGTGCATTTATTCATTCAGACGACACGGCTTAGTCAGTCTTTTTATATGCTGAACTAAGTTTATATCGTCGTATATCTCGATCATTTCATCGTTTGTGCTATTCGCCGTTACCAATACGTAGCATTTCTCTCGAAAACTCTGCAACATATAGTAGTAAAAGAATTTGTAGAACTCAGGCTTTGTTCGTCGAGTGAGAACTTTACTTTTTAATTGCCTATTTAGTCTCAAGTAGCACCTCTGGGCATGATTCACAATTTTGAGTTAGATTTCAGGCCTGCCATTGTTGGTAACGTTGCTATATAGACGGAATTATCTATCTACTAGATCCAAAGTCACACTGTTAATTCCATTCAGTTCAGTCGTTAATCTTTCCCATGCAGACTAAGTGATCGCCATTTCAGTGGATTGAATAGACCACACTTGGGTTACAATCGTCGGACTTGCTTTCGGTTGACTATGTTCTGTACAGAACTATGAACATGAACTATAGCATCGACTCACTCACTTAGCTTAAAATATGCACCACATAAGATTCTCTCTACTCCTACAGCACCTTCTTTTAGGCCGTTTATTTGGGCTTACGGCAAAGACTATCCATAAAAAACGACTCGAAAATGTCGAAGTCTACTTTTGCTTAGAGCAGAGCAATGATATAATGGTTGAAAAACCATTTCTCTCTTCTAGTCACATCTGCAACTTGTGGCATTTTTTGAAAGCGGCGCTCAGCAAGCCGACCTATAAGGCAGGCCTCCAGTTATCTTTTGAGTATTCTCTTTTCCAGTGAACATAAGTCATTACGTCTACTTGCGACAGTTAAAGTTCAGTTTCAATCTCAACGAGGCTTGTCTGTTTGCATATGGCTAGAGGCATACTAATGCGTTATTTATCCGGAAGAATCTATTTGATCGTACCTTGTCTAGCAAGTTCATTTGCACTGCGATCAGGTACACATACTGTTCTGTTTAGCCATCTTCTGATGAGATCTGAGAGAGTACAGTACGATTTTGGAGTTTGTCGAGACTTTTATATCTGAATATGAAGATGTCTATTTCTGAGTCTTCGTTTCGGATGCGTTGAACAGCTTTCATGACAGCCGAGATTTCGGCTTGGAACACACTGCAGTGATCTAGTAGCTTAAAAGAAAGGTTCAAAGGAGGATTTAGCGACAAAGAGTTTCAAATCTGCTCAGAAATACACAAAATTATAGAAAACAATTGCGGTTGCCCTTCAGCAGGGAATGTCAACCCCTTCGTGTGAATATCTAACATTAAACGAAAAGCTCCGCGTAAAAATTCGTTAGCTGTTAGTCGCCTTCCATGAAAAAAAAACTGTATATCATTTATAAATCTAGAACTTACTATTTTGCTTGCAAGCTGGTTCAGCTCCGGCCCAATTACCATCGGCTTGACATAAGCGGCTCTGTAGTCCAACAACATGATAGCCATGTGGGCATGAATATGTGGCACGTGCACCAAAATGCCTGCCTGCAACGGAAACTTGCCCCAGTGATGGCTGAGCCAATTCAGGGCATTCTCTGTCTGGAAATTTAATAATAACAATATATTTATTGTACAATAAATCTAAAAACGAGTATAAAAGTTACTTTTGGAAAGTTTTTGATTTTATTTTTCAGTCTCAGTAATTTCTTTGGGATTTTTTTTTTACCTGGCTTAATGCAGGACATTCCGCATACGCCGTCACATAAGCACTTTTTCTTTTTACTTTTACAATCCTCATCCGAGGAGCATTTTCTCAAACATTTCTGTCCAAGTAATGTAGCTTGCTCTTCATCCCTTGGACATTCTGTTGATGGTGAATTTCTGGGATTCTTATAGACACGACCGTCATCGTCTACTTCAGACGATTCGTCATCTTCGTCCCAATCTTCATCTTCGTCATCTTGAGGAACCTCTGTTTGCGTTTGTGTTGGTACGGAAATAACTGGCGAGGAAGGATAGAGAAATGGAAATTATATATTGTAAATATGTACATCCATAAATATAAGAAAGAAATGAAATTTCTAATTAGGGTAATAATTTTTGAAATCAAAGTTGAATTTTGAAAGCCAGCGGCTACCCTGGCCTTGTGATGTTGTCTAGATGGATGAGTACACTGCAGCTTTGAAAATATTCGATGCATTATCCGCTTGCTGGAAGTAGAGGAAGATAAAGATCTCCACTAAGTGGGAAAGATCAGCTGGATGTGTCTGCAATTTGCGACACACGCGAAAACGACGAGCGTGCTGTTATTAACTCGGCTTGAATTGCGTAAGCGGTGCCTACGTCAACCCATAAAGAAGAAAATTCTTGAGAATACCGAATACCTGAAAGATTGACGCGGGAATTTTCTGTAGAGGATTGCCCATCGGCGGAGGTTCAGACTTGCAGAACGTTGCAGTGTTTTTGAAACGGAGGTTGCTGCTACCGGTGAAGCAGTATTCGTACTGCTTCGGAGGCTGGCTTCAGTGAGACGTGGACGCACTGCGCACTTTTTATGACGTCGACTTATTTCAGTATAAAAATGATATGGATAATTGCTGGGGACTGTAATATTGATGAGCTTGTACAAGTGGGTACCACCGCTTCATTAATATCGAATAAAGCGCTAAGGCCTACGTCTCTCTGTCAACAAACGGACAGGTAGGGCTTGAACCAATTCAGTGAGTGCTTAGCTAGAACAACCACATGCGAGATCCTGCCGACCAAGATGGACCATGAAAGATCGGAGAAGCTCCTTTCTATCCAGAGATCTAAACTATCGGAATTAGCTTGAGCCAAAAACTAGCATATCGCATGGGTTAAATTGAAGCAATGTCTTGAGAAAAAAATACTTCAGCAAGCCCAAGTTATTTATATATATATATATATTTGGGCTTCGGAACCGCTAAATCTTGTTCTTGCGTTTTGATCTTTTTACCAAAGAATGCAGGGACCTACAGTTTATTCTAAGCCGACACCGAACGGCTATTGGATTTTTGTGAGGAGCCTTTTATTTCATGCCTGAAATACACTCGGCGGGCTTAACATTCCTTGCTGAGGGGCCACCGCAATTCGAAAAATTAATTTTCTATAATTTGGATGTTGATAGAATTATTTTATTTTCTCTTTTGAAAAAGGCGTTCTGGAAGTTCTGATCGGGCTTTGTCCAATGGGAATTCACGCGGTAAGAATTGGAAATTTTCCGAATTCCCTCTGTCGTTGTTGTCTGGAAGAGGAGATGTAAATAACTCGTCTGCAGTTTCTTATTAACTGAAGTTGGGACTACAGACCCTTCCTGGATCGCATAGGTTTACCAACTCGAAAGAGCTAGCAGGAATTGACGCGTTTGTAGTTCTGTGACATGAAATAAGCGATTTACTAAATGAAGAGATACATTTTTACTCTTTACTTTGTGACATTACAACAGATGTGTCGTTTGTGTCTTTCCTGTACAAATTTATGGTGCAGAGCCTTGTGCGATGACAACATCCAATGAGTCGTCGTAGGAAGTCTTCTAGAGACTCTCAAGCTCAGCCATTTCTACATAATTTTAGTGATTCTAGGTTCTTTGAAGGCGCCGAGCGTTGAAATCCTTTATGGATTTTGATACTCGCTTTAAGATGAACTTCAACGTTCAAACTTTGCTTGTTATCACAGACAGGTGATGTGTAGAGATATTAGTAGAGAAGTATTGGAATTTTTCAGAAAATCAGCAAAATACAAGTATTTACGGCTATTGTTGCATATATTAAAATGGCATCTCAGAGGCAATTATGTAGGCCTTACTGATTGTTTGCTTAAGCACCGCAGTTACGCAGTTCGCTTACGTACGTTTAGCTTCAGGACATACGCATCACATATATGTATGTGTGTAGCTTTCCACTACATTTTTTTGTTGTCAAATCATATTTCTGCACCAATGCAGTTGTAAACTTTGACCTACATACACACGCACACATTACCAGCGACATATGTAGTATTTGTAGCAGCAGCATGTAGCTGAGTATTTTGGTGGTGAAGGGCGACCATTGTATACAGTATTTACAGACTTGCGCACAACCAAAAATTGCTTATATAATGGGAATATATTTTTTATGCATTTTTTGCCAAAACAAAATTTGATAATTCAAAATTTTATGCAATTTTTTTTTCAATTTTTGAAACGCAAATTAATAATTAACGCTTGCCTTTTATAGCACTTTTATAGCAAATATGTACCTTTATATATGAGCACTGTCAGCAGCAAGAGATAAACCAGTAGTTTATTCATAATTCAGTTTTAAATTTTTGTTATGGACTTTTCAATGTACATTAATTGTGAATAAATTGAAATCGACTTCTTTCTATTAACTTTAAACCGTTATTTTTTATTTAGTTTTTCGTTTTCTAAGTATATATTTTTCATAACAATTTGATTTGATTTCCTTAACTTTAACAAAGTATTTATTGATAATGCAATCGATTGAATTGACTTGTGTTTCTGTTGATGCTGTAGCTTAAACTATGCAACTGTCGTGAAGACAGTATGTAGCGATATGTAAGTAGTACACAGTGAGATGAGATGAGTAGAGTGCTCATGAATTGTCAGCACACTCGGATGAAATGTCAGATGAAGTTGCGAATTGTCTTAGAGATGACGATTGCATGCTATAAATAATTAAAAAAAAAATACTTTGTTAAAAGTTAATTATCATTAAACACAAAATTTCACGCGCATAAAATCTTCCGGTGTCAAAGAAAAATGTTGAAGTGAAATTTTATTTTTTTTAAAATAATTTTGCGGAGTTTTTACTTATTTCCTACTCAATTGTAACATTTTTTTTTGACAAATATGAATTTTACCAAAAGAAATTTGTTTTACTATGGTAAGCTGGGGACTTTTCAATTGACTTAAAGTATCTTGTCAATAAACAAAAATCGTTGCATATTTCCAGGGGAAATTTAATTTTTTATTTTATTTAATCTAAAGTTCTTCGCATAATGGCTTTGAATAAGAAGACCGCCCTGGTGCAATTTTTCAAATAATAATTATCTAGAATATTTTAAACTGTCTTCTAATTTTGTGCTTTTGAGAGAATTCTTGACGTAAGTATCAAAGTGCCTCATACCGCCCCTATACAAAGGAGTTAACGGTTAAAATTGTGCTATGAAAATTTTCCTCTTAAAATTGTATTATATAGCATTAAACTTTAAATTTAACTCAGAAAAGTGAAATACCATCAACAGTGAATATTATATAACATTATAGGAGATTTAGGCGACCGCAATAGTCGAGAGGTTAGCATTGCGTATGTTACTACCATTCGGAAGAACAATTAATTTATCGAATTGAGATCGTCCCTCGGCAGGCTCTCACATACAACGATTTGGCTCTTATAATTAACTAACTTTAACTTAACTTATGGCTTAACGATAAGAAATTTCACTGAAATGAAGGAGTTCTTTTTAACCAAAATTGGGCCACATTTTGAGGCAAAAGATGAATCGTTCTTGATATGACAATGTTAGAGCGGCGCTGGAAGGATTGTGTGTCACTTATTGGAGATTACGTTGTTAAATAAAGCTAATTTTGAACAAAAAAAACACGTTTTCTTTGTTATGCCTAGAACTTTTCAGTCCATAGTTAATTCTCATACTAAGAGGTCGCGAATTGCAAATATCACGCCCTCAGATGCTTTTTTGACGGTTTTTTGACATAAAACCTCATATCTTAACGAATCGGTTGTATACATGGGGTCTATACGATATTGTCTTCCGATTTAGATAATTTTCAGTGTGAATGTTTACTTCATTACATGTGTAGAGAATACTTGTTTTCATGTTCTCAGATGTTTTATTGAAGTATTTATGACCCAAAGTCAAATATCTGAAGATATCGGTTGTAGGGAAGCTTTATCTCTCAATGGCTCATATAATATGAGTCCAGAATTAAATCTAACGCTCTGAAATGCTTTTTTCACAGATTTTTTTTTAACCAAAATCATATATATGAACAAATAAATCGGATGTATGGGAGCTATATAATATAATCGACAGATCTAGTCGGTTCCTATAAAAAAAAAACACCTGCGTACTAAGTTTCGTTCAAATATCTCAAATGCTGAGCGACTATTTTGCGTTTAAACAGATGGATAGGAAGACAGATGGACATGGCTAAATCAACTTAGCTCGTTATTCCAATCGGTATAAATTTTGGTGGGTCTATCTATCTACTTTTTTTCCTTCTGGTACTTACACACATAGCTCGAACCAATATTATTATACCATTTCACATTCATGAAGGGTATAAAAACATATCATTTATATAATTTTGGGCCACAAAAAAAATGATCGAAAATTTAGTGAAACCCTTAACTGTAGAGCGTCAAATTTTCTATAAGAGTCCTTCTTGGTTTAACAGTTCATTCAGCCATTTAAAGATAACAAAAATCCGTCTGAGTTTAAGGAATCGTGACTTTTTGATATTCTTCTCGTAAGTTTTTACGGGAGGATTTCAAATTTTTTATATATTTTGTTTTTGAAGTAGCCAAAGTAACAAAGGTAAAACTCAGGAAGAATTCAATTTATCTTCCCGCCATAGATATAAAAAATCTTTGTTTTCATGTTTGCTTTGTCCATTTTTTCCCTTGGTTCCCGAGACGGCTTGCAAGAAGAAAAAAGAACCGAGAAATGGGCCAGGGACTGGATCTATTCGGAGAAATTGTATTTATGATCGAATTACTTGAAATTTTGTACATTGGTAACTTTTTGCTAAGATTAGAAGGAACACTACTCTTCTCCCCGCATAGTAGACCAGAACTCGACCTATTAGTAAAAATCGTATTTATAGTTTTTTTTTTACTTCAAATTTCGTACATCGATTTCCTTTTGCTAGGATTAACCCGAATCTTAAATGAAAGCTATATAATAATGATATTTAATGGTACTTAAAAGTACTAAAAATTAAGAAAGTCTTTAATATTATCTTTTAAGTACTTTTTCGTTCATAATGATGGAAACACTTCAAATGGTATGTTGAGTGCTATGTACTGTCAAAATCTGGTTCTTAAGTCGATTTTTCTTACTTTACTTTCTTTTTTGGCACGAATTACGGTGTTTTGTACTAATATTTGTAATTATGAAGTGAAAAGCTATCTGGTGACGATTTTTAAGTTCTTATATATCTAAGAAGTGTTTTTGTAATATTTTCAGTACATTTTCGATAGAAAACACCAAAATTTGCCCTTAAATGCGTTAGAAATTCGGACCCATACTCAAGCGTATTTAAACCAATTTTAAAATAAATAAAAATCAATTTAAGTAGTAATCATATGACTATATTTTTTGAATTATTTAATTAATTTTTTTTTAAAACACTTTTTTGGTAATGTTAAAAATGAGCACTTTTTCCTTTCAAAATGTGATTGACCTCTAGTTTTTTAAAGCAACATTCTTTTAAGAATACATGAGTGCATCAATCATGCAAAAATATTGATTAACACCGCTCGTACACGTTGTTCCGAGCGACATCCGAGATAGGCGCTAATGCTAATGGAGATCACCGATTTCGATGATAATCCAAAAACTTGGCGGAGGAGTGTTTTAAGCGATATATTAACGAAGGTATTTAAGGATTAATAATAATTTCCACCGATAAAATGTTGTCTATGCGAAAAAAGTTTTTTTATTGTGTTTTTATCCCAAGTTTTTTTTTAAATATTTTTATATTATTATTATTACTATTATTATTACTATTTTTTAAATTATATTTACTTTTTTTTGGTTCAATACCTGTGGAATATATCTAAGAATATTGTGTAAAAATTTGATACCGCTTGGTTGTGAGTTATTTTTGAGTAATCAAAAGCACCAACTTTGAAAATAATGCTTTCATAAAAAGGTAGCTGAAAAAGAATAACGAAAAATGCGTACGTTCCGAAAATGTAAAAAAAATATTTTTTTTTTGCTTTGTTATATTTTCGATTAAACAATAAAAATTTAAAATACCTATGGTATGATCTACTTACTAAACTTTTTTCTTCCAAATTCCATATAAAGGGTTATCCAAGTAGAGGTTCAATAGCCTTTTTTGACAAATCACGCGTGAGTCGTGTCAAGCTGTCATGTTATTCTGGTTCAGTATTCTTTGGCATTTCATCATGGAAGGACTTATGCCTGAACAACGTTTACAAATCATTCAAACCTGTTACGAAAATTCACGTTATGTAAAGAATGTGTTTCGCGCGCTTCGCTCAACTTATGGTCAACATAAACGGCCTACTGAGCGTACTATGTTTGGAGTGGTTTATGGGCCGGTAGAATCATCGATCCATATTTCTTCAAAAAATGATGCCGGTGAGAACGTAACCGTCAATGGCGGCGGTTATCGCGCCATGATAACTGACCATTTGATGCCTGAAATTGAAGCTCGTGATCTCCGCGACATTTGGTTTCAACAAGACAGCGCCACTTCACACACACCGCATCAATCAATGGATTTATTGAGAGAACACTTCGGTGAGCAGATAATCTTACGTTTTGGGCCGGTCGATTGGCCACCAAGGTCGTGTGATATCACACTGTTAGGCATTTTCCTGTGGGGATATGTATAGTCTAAAGTCTATGCGGACAATCCCGTTTCGATGCAGGCCTTGGAGGAAAACATCACGCGTGTCTTACGCCAGTTACCAGTCGAAATGCTCGAACGAGTTATCGAAAATTGGACTCAGTGGATGATGGATCATCTGAGATGTAGCCGCGGCCAACATTTGAAAGAGATAATATTCCTAAAATAAATGCCAAAAAATGTTCTTTCGAATGATAATAAACATTTCCCATTAAATTTCAATTTTCTGTTTTTTTTTTTCTTTACAAAAGTAGTGATCTCACCCGTTATGTTTTTGTATTCAACACAGCGTACTTAGTGCTTCTTGTTGACTCTTATTTTGCCACAGTTACAGTCTCTACTAATTATTTTTTTTTCTACTTCTTTTTTTTCTTCTTTTTTTTTTGTAATCTGTCGCAGCTAGAATTATTATCAGTGACTTTTTTTTTTGATTAGCAGTGACAGCGGCGGCATACATTGGAAATATGTACACAAATATTTGCCATCTTCATAATGAACGCATACTCGAACGTATGTATGTACATATGTATATTTAACCAAACTTATGTACATACATATATACATAGGTGGATGTGCATATATTTATATGCAAATATATGTACGTACGTACGTACATACTTACATATATGACTTGGTAAATGTATAGGAGCTACTTGTGGTATTTTTTTTATAAATAAATTAATATAATATCAAGAAATTAAGATATTTAATTCGTGTTTTTTTTTATCCAAGTGGCAAGCAATTTTGCTATAAACCTACATATTGTACATATGTATGTAAATACATATGTAGCTGGTATGCATGCCAGGCAGATGTTTTCATTAATTCTTTGCGCTCTACATATGCTCACTTACTGCTCTCTCATATAGTAGCTCCATAGCTCCTTTCTAATGTGCGCCTCTCTTGCAAAAGCTTTTATTAGCGCACACATATTTTAAAGCTCCCGAAAGCTTACCTATACAACATCTAAAAAGTATAAGTAGTTTTTATTTTATTTTCCTGCAATCAGTATGCAGTGCATAAAAAATGTGTGAAAGACGTGAAATTGTTGAAAAGAAATCATTTCAAAATTAAATATAGAAATTATTAAATTAATATTTATGTATTTATGCAAAATGTGATAAATGAATTAAATTGTTTAGTCTTTATGTGTATTTCATTGAAAGAAGAACAGTGAACGCACTGTGAAAAAGGACGAAGTGCATAGAAAAAGAAAAAAAAATGTGAAAATGAAAATGATATTCCAATGACCGAAAGAAATTGTCAAAACTTGAGACTCTTTAGAGAATTTGTGTGTAGTGCCACCAACACACATACATATGTAACGTTTTATACGGGTATGTAAGTGGCAGCGCCGCGTTGATTGTCGCACGGTATCCGCCCCCCCTAGTGCTCCCCTAGTGCCAAATCTTGTTTGATGCTATTAATTGATTTGATAATACGTCACGCAAATTAAAATAATTAATTATAAAAAAATAAAATAATATTTGAAAAAAAAAGTGAAAATTTTACTTTTCACTTGTGCATATACATACAGTTATTTATGTATCGGTCGTTTTCCTGTGTGTGTATATACACATTTCTAGCTATATGTATCTATATACTACATACGTATATACAAAATATATATGTACGAGTATCAAAATCCAAAAAAAAAAAATTCCTAAAGTTTTATTAATAGAAAATTTTATTTGTGTTTTAAATTGTGATAGTGCTTAACCAGCGCGAATTGATACATATCTACATATTCGTACATATGTACATACATAGATTGCAAATTAAAATATTTTAATTTTTTATTGAAAGTGTAAAATCCAACACACTAGTGTAAGAATAGAAAAAAAAAAAATACTGAAGAAAAAACAATGTGTATACAAAGTTGGAAATGACAACAACAATAACAACAACAACACCAAACCAAGTACCAAGTGAAATGACACCCAGTGAATGGAGACAGTGCATGTTGTTTTTGTTGTTGTTTCGGGTTGACTTACGAGGGGTTACATGAAGGCAGGTGATAAGCAAAATACCGCTCGACATATACAGCTGCATGCACATACACAGCGTACATATGTATGTATGTATGTTTGTACGTGTGTGGTGTGGCATATTCGAGCATGCGTTTCTCCCGTGCGGTCTTCCCAGAAATGTATTGTTGACCTGTTGTACGTGTTGTCTTTTTTTGTTTTTTGTTTGTTTGATACAAAGTAGGGGTGGCGATTATTATTAATTGCTCTGCATACAAAAAAAAAAAAAGATTGCATGGCAAGTGAAAAGCAACGAAAAAAAACATAGAAGAAGAAGTCAAATAGCAGTGAAGTGTGATATTGAAAAGTATATATAAATACCACATACATATATGTATGCATATAAACCTATATATACACCTATATATATATATCGCATATATTTTTTTTATGCTAGTTAATATAAATATAAATAACTATCAATAAAACTCGAAAAAAAATCAAGTGTCTGTGTCATGTTTACAACAACAGCATAAACAATTTGTAGTGCAACAACATTAAATTACAATCTTTACACTTACTACTCTGTATACTCGTATGCTATGTACATATGTCTCTACATACACATGTACTTGTTTGTATGTATTTGTAAGTGAATGCACATTTCTTATGATTTATTTACCAGCTTAAAGTCACTAAAATAGCATATGCGTCGCCGCTTAAATTGAATAAGTAATAAAAAAAACGAGAAAAAAACAGAAAAATAAATAAATAAATATACAAACACACACATACATACATATAGTAACAAAATTAATCAAAATGGGCAACGTTTGCAGTTCTGGCGATAAAAGAAAAAAAGACAGCATATCAGAGAAATCAGATGAGTGAGTAAATAAAATACAAATAAAAAATAAAAAATAAAATAAATATTTACAATAGCTATGCGCAAGTTTGCCTGCCTGCATGTACATATGTTATGCATCAAATAAATTATGTTTATATATTTGAATATTTATTTTCCGTTCATTGGTTGGTAAACAACAATACTTACTTGCGTCATATGTTTGAAAAGTACTGAACTAGAAACATTTATCTATAATTCAAATTAAGTAGGAAGACAGTTTACTGACTGACATGTCTACTTTTAGGCGCATTAGCAAGCATTTTGTATGTTTTTTCATAAATAAAGACACAAAATACATTTGTAAAAGGTTTGCAGTAATTTTTTTATGTATAAAATATTTCAAAACACTTCTGAAAAGCTTTTTTATTGCCAATTAAGCTTATAAAGAATTTACTTTATAAAAAAAAAACACATATATTTGCATACCTTGCGGACAAAAGTCTACACACACGCCCTGTTTTCGTTGAATTGAAAGTCCAAAAGGTTTATTGGAAAATTGAACGATACAGTTTATTTCAACTATTTTCCCTTGTCATAAAAAACAAAAACAAAATATTTTTTTAACAAAAAATAGTAAAGTTACGACCAAAAAAAGCGTAAATCCAACATTGAAAAAAGTCTACATACAGTACATACATAACTTATCTTAGCTCAAAAACTTTGTTTAATATCAGATAACCTGATCTTTTTAGTATTTATTTGGTCCACCGTTCGCATAAATAACAGCTTGAAGCCGTCGTAGCATCGAAGCTACTTAATTCGTCAATTCTGAGGAAGTAATACTATCCCAAGCTTCAATAAGATGTTCTTTGAGTAACTTTGAGCTTTAAATCTGATTTTTTATAATTTTTCGCTCTAAAATCTCCCAAACATATTCAAAAACATTAAAATCTGGGCTTTGAGGTGGTGTGTATAGTTGCCTTGGAGCATGATAAAGCAACCAATCCTTAACAATATGGACCCTGTGCTTTGGATCGTTATCCTGTTCAAAGATTCAGCCTTCGCCAAGCTCCAAACTGTCCACCAAAGGCTTCAAATTAGCTTCCAACAATGACTTATATTTGAACCGATCCATATTACTCTCAATAAAAACAAGCTTTAAAACTCCAGATGCCGCAACCGCTCCCCAAACCATTACGTTTTCGCCACCATGCTTCATTATTGGTACTATATTTTTGACATTAAGCCAAGTATTTTCTTTTCCCCAAAATTTTGCTCTTCCATCGCTGCCGAATATATTGAACTTCGATTCGTCTGTGAACCTGACTTTTTGCCAAAAATCCATTCCCTTGTCTAAATGTGCTTTAGCGAACTCCAGACGAAGTTTACGAAGCCGTTATCGTTCAGAACTCTTCGAATCACGTTGGATGGGTACACTTTCTTAATGAGCTTGCGATGTTTTCGGCTCATTTTGGAGCAGTAACTTTAGGATCATCATTCACTGATGTTCCTTCGAGTTAGTTGCTTCCAGCGGCCAACAAATGGCTTATTTTCTGTGGATTCATTTTTTTTTAAGTTTTTACAATGGTCTGTTCTGTTGGTCGACTTAAGTTTAAAATTGTTAAATTTTATCATATGATTTGTTCTCTTTTTTGTGTGCTGAATAACCAAGTTTCTTACGTCAATGGATTTTTTTTCGCGGAGCTATTGTTGATGCTAATGTGTTCAAACCACAACTAAATTCAATACTAGCAAAGTAGAAAACATAATTAAAAAAAAATAGTAAAAGAGGGTACCTAACCGCCATAACAACACAGCATATCGACGGACCTGCTAGTAAACCCGTGGTGTATGTACACTTGTGTCAAGGACATTTTTGCGTTTTTTCACCACAATTGTTTTATTTTATGTTAGAGAACGGATTTGTTTTAATACATGTGATTAGAAAAGGAGTTTTTGATCATGACATGCGTTATCACTTAACTAGTTCCAAAATAACTGAATTTTCTTGAAAAACTCAATTCCATTTGGCACTCTGAAGTTATCTAAAACGCGTCAATTCCTGAAACATATTGTACAGCACAATCTTCACGCTCCATTGTGCCTTTCAACTAAGCTTAAACCGAAATGCCCATGTCAAAATGTTGACTGTTTTCGTTGATTATTGCTACATGGGATTTCTTTCTAGAAGCTCTGTCGTTTTCGGTCGAGTGTATTATTTCAAAAGCGACCTACTATAAAGGCGATACAAACGATTTGAATGCATATTAAATACTTTATGTTTTATTGCCCAATTCCCGTTACTTTTCTCACAGAATTTATATGTTTACTGTAGGAATATGACTTTTGAACTTTTTTTTTGAAAAATTAAACATTTTGCGTAGAAACAGAAAACGGTCTTCGCGGTTTACTTTAATTTATTTTTAATTTTTCTCATGTACGTATTAACCGTTATTATCTATGACCTTGTGCCATTTCTCGGCTACCTTCATAATTCCATAAGTGTAGAACTTCTATCATTTATCGGCGAAAAACTTGGCCAGTGGCTCTTCGGTTCTCATCAAAAGAGTTTTGCAGTGGCCTAAACAAATGTTAGTCAGTTGTTGGTGTAAAGTCTGGGCTATATGGTGGATGCATTAAAACTTCACAACCAAGTTCCGTAAATTTGTGTAGTAAAAAAGCATCAAATAATGTGTTTCTTCGGAAATTTCACTCATTTTCAATTTAAATTATTATTATGTATTTCGTGACGATTTCCGTTCTTTTAAACGAAATTGAGCACTTTGGGTAATTACTCCTCTGTATTACATATAAACTTGAGTCTCTTGTAGCTCTCAGGTTTTATTTTCAAACATTTTTCGTGATTACCGATATTTGCCACTCTCAAATTGCACCGTTTATTTTTCCTCTTTTGCCAGTATCTATCTATAAGTAATTCTTTTTGAATAAATTTTTTTTTTCAGCAAGTGAGCGTTTTATTTCTCAACATAGTCTTCTTTTATCTCAATACTTTTAGTCTAGCGTTTTTCCAATTTTTGTATCTGAGAAATAATAGAATTTTTCAAGATCCTAAGAAAAGCCAGTGTTTCTGTGATGACCTCTCTTCATTCCACCCGCCACGCCATTTCTTCAGGTTTGGAAACAAGAAATAGTCGCAGAAGACTAAATCTGGAAAATATACTAGAGAATATATTATGATTTTTTACCATAGTGACTATACACATGTGCATCTGTCCATTGCCCTGTGGGAACAGCAGTCTTTTTCGCCAAATGCGGTCGTTTCTGCTTCAAATCAATATCGAATCTATCCAAAAGAAAAATTTTCGCCGGTGGTCATATTACCCTTTTTAAGGTAATCGTTGTGTATGACACCTCGTGAATCACAAAAAACTGTGACCATGACCTTGTTGGCCGACAGACCCTCTTTGGCTTTCTTTGGAGTACGCTCACCCGGAGAAACCTACTGTCCGATTCTTCTTTGGTCACTAATATGGTGTGGAGGATCCATCTTTCATCTACAGCAACGAAAATTTGCAAAAATTCGTTTGTTTTGCGATTGAACACCGCTAAACACTCCGTTCAAGTGATTACACGGTTGCGCTTATGGTCGTGTGTGAGCAATCGCGGCAAGCATCGCGTGTATAGCTTCTTCATGTACAAATATTCATGTCAAATGTGACGTACCCATTCAGTTGAAATGCCTACAGTCTCAATCACCTTACGCACTTTTATTATCTGATCGTCCAATATTATTTCAGGGATTTTATCGACGATTTTTGACGTGAAGACCTCTTTTCGGCAACCTGAAGAACGTTCGGCGTCACTTGTACTGGTGCGACCACAATGGAACTCAGTAAACGATTTCTTTACAAATGAAATTGATGGTAAAAAATCACATAGTATTTATCATGTCTTTTCTTGGTTTCGGTGATGTTTTTTTTACGCTAAAAATGATGCTTAATCAGCATACAAAATTCACTTTTTTCCATTTTCGTTGAAACTCACGAGATTGTCTGCTTTCAGTGGCTGTCAAACACAAACTGAATGTCACAGCTTGCTCAAAATCTTACAGCAGTCTATTAATCAAATACAGTAACTGCGATGCAAATTCGAAAAGTCACTGACTCATCAGCCCTCGTAGTGCAAACAAAATTAGCTCGCATAAGAGACATTCAAAACCATCGCGCATCAAACCTACGAAATTAGTATTCGTTGTAAAATATATTTAGAATGAACTGAAGCGAACTGAGGCAAGCCGAGCTGCAACTTGTTTAAAACTTAAAACGATAAGAATTAAAAAAAAAGGAAAAATTAACATAAAAAATATTAACCATTCTTATACACTTTAGAAAAATCTACAAAATATTTATTATTGACGAAGCTAGTTTCATATGTTTACCTTTTGAAAGCTTTCTGGATAGTAAAAGCTGTGCAATACAAAAATGTTAATAATACGCAGTGGCGTTCCATCTTCTTTGTAACCAAAATCCAAACCGGCAGATCCAGTCATGGATTGAGATTTAGGGCACTTTTTCACTACTCAATAATGATGTTAAACGTTATAACAAAGTCAACTTATTATTTTTGAATGAAAATGATTTATTACTTCATTGTAAAATAAAACAGCTTTAATCATGAGATTTCTAATGACAAAAGTATAGTATATTTGAATTTATTTAGTTAGCCACGATTACCACATGGAGAAGTATTTAACACAATTTTTTTCGATATATAGGAATTACTAAACTCTTTAAAAGCTTTTTATCAAGCTTAATTTCAAAAATTCATATCTAGTTTTAAATCGGGATTTTGAGCTTTAAGGTCTCGGTTGCTTACTCTGCTGAACAGTGGCTCCATACCATCTAGGGAAAAAACTTCGCTATAATTATAATCAGCTGTTCTATGTACACAGAGTTTGTTCGAGTAACTATTATATGTAAGGATGATACAAAATAAACGACTTAGCTATGAACTTCTACAAATAAATCATATTCTATGGAATAACGAGGTTAAACGATATAGCCATATCTGTCTGTCGTTCCGCCTGTTGGAGGTATTGAAAAAAAAAATTCAAGTGACTAGAAACCACGGAATACACTTCAATACAACTTGGTAATCATAATTTTCAAGGCCTATTATGTATATGACTTGCGCAATCGGGCGACAACTACGCTTTTGTCCCATGCAACGGACTTTTTAGTTTCCATCCGTCGCTTGACTCAACGTGGATATTAATGGACAGTTCTCATTCAAACTTCGTAGACATGCTACACTTAGTGAGGACTAAAGTGCCACCAAAAAAGGCTTTCATAGGCTCAGAAATACAGGACATAGACCTTTCTTATATATAATACACTTTCTATTTTTGACCAATCGATGACCTGAGGATCGAATATTTAAGATTTTTATCGAGAAAACTTTACCTTAGGTTTTTAGGCCTCATGGGAGAGTACTCAAATGAAATAAAATATAATTCACAAAATATTCTACCGACAATTAACGTGCTTTAATATAAGAAACTTAAATTTTCAAGGTGTGTTTCTTTTTCTTCGGAGAATATTATATAATTTATTGTAATTAAAACATTTTCGCACAAGCTTCATTGACATTATAGAGCCAAATTTCATGCTAATTTCAAGCCATGAATAAAATTGTTTTAGTTTTACCTTGAATTATTATTTTGTCAATACGTAGGTTGGGTCAACTTACAGAACTTATTCTGTTATAGCAACTTGGATCGTATTTCTCGAGCAATTCTTTTTTTTTTTTTATGAGGATTTTTGTTTGATTTGTACCTTTTTTGGTAGTTTTCGAATAATATTTCTATTTTT
Source organism: Neoceratitis asiatica (assembly GCA_030068015.2). Lineage (NCBI taxonomy): Eukaryota > Metazoa > Arthropoda > Insecta > Diptera > Tephritidae > Neoceratitis > Neoceratitis asiatica. Next base: position 98,475,222 of record CM061524.1, on the reverse strand, counting down.
GTTTTCAATAAAGAGTAAATCTCGAACTCTTACCGTTACCAGAAATACTTTTAAATGTTGTTCTATAATGATATTCTGGGTGACACAGCGTCCATAAGCATTCCTTACTTCGAATCATCACATCTAGAATGTTGGTACTGAAAGCATTATTCGATGCAGCAAGTTTCAAATCTCTTTCTTTTACCATTTCTGAATAAATTAGTATACTAAAGTACATCTTGCATTCGAGTTGTTCATAATTTTATTATTTAACCATTTTACATTTTATCCAAATTTCGTGATATTTTCGAAAATTTAAATCGTTTTTTTTTTGTATAAAAACATATTTCGTTTTATGATTTTACTCTTCATTTACTGTTTGGCGAAAAAAAAACATAATAATAAAAATAAAATAAAAATTATTTTCCCCTTTTGTGGAAATCTCTGTTTTATTATGTTTTTAGATTTCTTAAAAGTTCTGCACATTCATTATAGCATTTTTCATTATGTAATAAAAATATAATTTAAGTCATGCTTAAAGCAATTTTGCTTTCATACTCGCACAATGCAGGCGTGTAAAATCATATATTCAATACAGCACAGCATTAATTATGGGGTAAAAATAGCATTACAAATAAATAACAATTTGACATCATTTTACAGTTCCTCGCCGTATCAAGAAGCCAATAAAAAGGAAATTCAATTAGCATCGGTTGGGAATAATAGTGAAAAACTTGCGCCTTTGGCCGATCCAGAGCCTGTACCGCCAGATGTGTCGTTTGCTATTACAACGGCAAACAATGAAGCTCAACAAACACCCAACGAAGCCAATAAAGATGCTATAAAAGGAAATCAATGTATGGAGAAAGGTATGTACATATATATAAGTACATGAATATATATATATATAAATTTTCATTTGTAACAAGATGTAATATATATACAAGTATATATATGAAATTTTTATTTTATGTTATTATTAAGATTGCTTTTCATGTAATTGTTCATTATTGTTATGAATTCGTTCTTTAAAAAAAGTTTAGAACCATAATTTGCATACACGATTACGGCAAAATCAACAATAGTGTGCAGGTTGTTTCTCTTCCAGACGCCGTTTGGATGTAACAAGTTGAGGCGGACCCGCAGTGGAGGTCTTCCTCTTGCTCTGCTTTCACTAGGGAGTATTACATCGAATTCTTTCAGAGCTGGAGGGGTTTTCGTCCATCCTCACGACTCTAATGTTATCGTTTCGTTATCTGCGGTATTTGTTCTCACCTTTACTCAGAGGACCATAAATCTTCAGCAAAACTTTTCGTTTTTAGAAGACTCCTAAAGGCGACTCATCGAAGGTTCTTATTGTCCACACTTTTGCACCAAGTAGAAAAGGTTAGCTCGCCGACTAAAAACTACAACTACAACTAGTGAAATTCACGAACACCCTTTTCGCCAGCTGTACGAAGGAGTACCTGTCCGAATGGATGTGAAAGTCACTTATGTAAAAATTCGGATAATAAATAAACAAAAGTTACTGGGAGTTACATTCGGCAGCTTGTACTCCTTCACATCGCATACAAAGCACAGAGCCGCAACAAAATCCTCAAGTCGGCAGCAGCTGTACAAAATGCTTGGTCGCTACCAAACAAGACCATCGGTCAGCCAGTCATAAATTACGCTTATAACGATTTGGACACCAGGAAACAGTCAGAAACATATGAAGAAACTATTAGCCTGCAAGAGCGCCACCTTGGGAACGATAAAAAGGGACCGTTGGTTTCATCCTTGCTGGTATCTGTTGGAAGCTCAACCACTTCCAAGGTACGTCAGGATAGCAGTACGCAACGTAATGGTCTTCATTCAGCATCATATCACAGAACCGCTGGACAGGTCGAATTACCAACAGGCTATAGACTTCATTCACAGAGAGTCTGCCAGCATCTTTATTAACTCTTATTCTTTATTTTTTTCAACGACTTTATCGGGTTCCAACTCTAACCCATAGTAGACGAAGATCTCTGGCTGCGTTGCAAAAACAGAGTAATACTGACTCCACTCCGGCATACTCAACGTATGTCCTGCATGCAATGTGTCCCTCCCTGGTACAAACCACCTTTCTGGATGTTCACTAAAATCCACTCATCTAACAAACCGCTTCTTCAGTCGAAACAGCTCGTTTTCTGGGACTCCCGTTAGATGACCACATTTATATCCTAAAAGGGCTTAAACAAGCCGTTATAACAAAAATAACTGCAACAATGAAAATGTTGAGCGACCTGTAGAGTTTTGCTTTCGTTTGTCGAGAAAGGATTTTACTTTCCTTTTGTCTACTCAGTCCAAAGTAGCACCTGTTCTGCATTGAATTTCAAGGCTAACATTGTTGGTGTTGTTAATCCTACATAGACGATGTTGTGACGGTCAACAATTCGGGTTCACTGTCTCCGGTTGTTACAATTTCAGTGCTATTCTACAGGATGAGTGTTCGCTCCATAAACAGAGTATGCTTTGGAAATCGGTCACCAGATTACCTCTTTGATTTCTACACGAGTAAGATCCAGAATTGATTCTTTCTATAAATCGTCATATCTTTTCAAAGAATTTTGAAGTATTACCCCGTTTGGTCAGCTTCTCAAGCGCTTCTTACTTATACATTTTCAATCTCTCTCTTTCTTCCTTTTTTTTTGTTTGTAAATGCGACTTGCCTCTCTTCAGCTCTCGGTATCTATCAAACACAGCACGTGTCGATGCCAAAATTGCAGGGGAGGAACTCTCTTTTCTCTCCACGGCAGTTCGATAATTCTCATCGTACCAGCTCAACTTCCGATATTGTCGAAAGCCAATTGACCTTTTTTTCATTAGTTCTATGAAATACGAGCACTCGATTATTTACTAAAAAACGATTTAACTACTTCGAATGCTCTAACATTGTATATTCCCCTTTTTTTACAGATTCCGAAACAACTACACCACAAACTTTAAATGCATCTTGCGACATTTCAAATCAGAAAACTGCACCCAACAATCTAGCCATACTTCAAGGAAAACCTCCGCCTGGACGGAAAATCGAAAGGGATAAAAAAATTGTGATTTATATATTAGCAAATAATAGTCCCGAATACAAGAAGCACAAACGTGTTGTGCACAGTCTCTTCAAGCAGTTTGTTAGTAAATGTCAAAGTAAGGGTTTTGATTTCTTAATCTCCGATGTGCATGAGAATGATATAGGGGCTAAAAAGGACTTCGGTAAATTACAAGAAGTTAAGCGCTGGACGCAAAGCCCACAAGAAGCACAGGGTGGTCATGAAGAGGCTGCAAATTGTCTATCAGAAATATCTAGACACAATTCCACCGCATACATTATACCAGTACTGTTTTTGGGTTCATCACTTGGTACACCAATGCTACCATTAACTATTGAAAGTCAAGATTTCACATCCGTTTTGAGTGTTGCCAGTGAAGAGGAGCGAATTCTTTTAGAGAAATGGTATACCATTGACAACTCATATCAGCCAATGTGTCATCGCTTGTATACCCAACAAATTGATACGTATTCAACAGAAGTTAACGATGAATTGAATCATTTACTGGAAGTGTTGCTTCGCCTATTTTCCGATGATTTAAAGGACTCATATTTAACAACTGTAGTTGAACAAGAGATTAATAATACCGTACTTATAAGTCAAGAGCACGCTAAGCGTTGCATATGGATACAAACTGGTGCACAGTATACAAAATTACCAGAAAATGCCTCGCAGTTAGATGCTGAAGTCCTAAGACGTATCACCAAGGTATATAACGAACTGAAGATGCATCTTTCGGAGAAAAATCTTATTCGTATTTTACCCACTATGAATATATTGGATGAAGAGTTGACGGCAGTTATCGAAAATTTGCTGGATAAATCGATAACATCAATATTTGAGGAACATCTAAATAAAAATAGCATCCCCTACAATACGAATGGAGTGGATAAAGTGCTTCTAGAAGAAGCACATCTCATTGCACATTACTCTAAAATATTGGCACAAAATTCAGCTAATTTTGATATTATGAATGATGTGAAAAGGTAGAGCGATTATTTTTCAAACATTTTTTCCTTCATACATATAATTTTTGAAAATATCTTACAGATACATTAAAGATAATACACAATGGCCATTGGTAGTATCTGGAGCAAATGGTTGTGGGAAAAGTGTATTAGCCTCGAAAATAATGGAAAACGTTCATCGATGGAAACCCGATGCTCATTTAATATTAAGGTGAGATTTTATAATTTACTAGCGAACTCGGCGAACTTCATTTCGTACCAATTTGATGCCCTCAGATTGGATAACCTCACTTTTTATACGCAAACATATTATCTGCAACAACCTAAAGCCGATGGCAGGTAGAACTTTACCATCGTAGAGGTTTACAAGTATGGAATCTTGTGTATTTTGCAGGAAACTGTCAAACTCGCATTTGGCTGCCAATCTCAGGATTTGACTGTTAAATAGAAAATCTTAATGGCTTCCTGCAAGTTGACAAGCAAACTCGACGATGCGGACATCATTGGAATGAAAAATTTGAGTAATAAATAAAAAGACAATGAAAGAGTTAAAAAATAGCAGAATGTCGTTTTCAGAAATTTTAGAAAACAGGTGATCTCAGCTGTTTTCGAATCTAAACAAACAAAATGGCGGTTTCCATACTTGTAAAGCTGTACAATGACTTTACTGCGTTGCGTGACATTTCCAACTTTGCCAGCAAAGCGAAAAACGCACACTATGATATTATATTCAACTATTTTTCCATCAAAAAGCTAAAAGTTTTGCATATTAAATAATTATTGAACTTGTTTTGAAGTTTATTTTCTTAATTCTAGGGGTTTCGCATAAAATTTAAGCAAATAATTTTAAATTAAAATCAGGCAATGGTCCACGCGCGTAAAAAGAAGAAAGATGGACATCTTTTGACGTTACGTTAGCGCCAGCAGTGCTTATGAGAGTAATTTCGTAGAGTTGCATGGATCCACTTTAGACGTCAAAGTCAATTTGTCACGCAACCTGACGCAAAAGACCTATCTGCCAACGGCTTAACTTACTCGCTCACTTTCTTCCAAGTCGGGTTCCGCACACAAAGAAAAGCAGAGAGGTACTTTTTTCCGAACATCGAACATTAGATCGTTGTACGATTTGGGAAGCCTCTGTTGATATCTTATTCAATTTTGTCATTGTTTATGTTTCTTAACCAAATAATAAATTGGATGCAGCCAAAATGTTGAGGTTGATATTGTTTTGTCGAGAGAGAACTTTGGTTGGTTGGTTCATAGAAATGGGAGAGTGACGAGCGCAAGCGACTTCTCATTGCCTTCTACATCTGGTTTGCCTATTTGGCCTTATCTTTAGTAATGCCCTGTAATCTCTGCTTGGAAGACAAGAGTTGTAGTGATGGAATTTGAAAATCCCTTGGTTATTGGGGCGTTCACAGGATAACCCTGATCTTGGGCTTGTCTAGTGTTTAGGCCCATCAGTATATGTATGGATTTCGTCACTAGTACCGATGGCACGCCTTCCACTAATTCTTTCCTGCTAGGGAGTGAGTAGGAAGGAGGCTTGCAACTGGCAGAAGATTTCTTTTTCCTGGGGCTGTACTCAAATATCAAGGACTTTTGAGCGGTTAGCAATTAGCGCTGTTTCTTACATCACTTGTAAATAGATTGGTCTGATGTCGATGACTTCCAGCGCATTTGTTTAGATAGTTCCCATTAGTACTTAGAATTAGGCGCAGTTCTCAATTGGTAAATTATTCACTACTGGCAAACAGTACCTCAAATCACAAACAAACTCGGCTCTGGGCACGAACTATGTGTGTTCCGACTTCAAGATCTTAAAGCTTTCTCAAAGAAAGTGTTACGTGCTAAAATGCAGTAACATAATATACTCTCTAGGTGGTTATATATTCTGTCAGAAAAGTCTTCTAAATGGGGCGCTCCCAGAGAATAATTTGTGCAATCATAAAAGCATTTCTTGAACGTATTTTCTGGAATCAACTTCAGTTCTCACTGCGAATTCTCTTATATGTCTTCTATCTACTGGAAAGAGGTACTTCGAAGTGGGAATTTGAGTTTTGGAAAAGATGTAATAGTCAGCCTGAGCCATATCAGGTGGATACGTGGATTTTTCGATGGTATTAATTTAGCTTCGGCCAGAAATTCGGACCCAATGATAGTCTTTTGGGCCGCACTATCCAAATCAATCTTGGTGCAAAATGAATAACTTTTCTTTCTACAAATTTGGGCAAATTTAAAGAATTTGATCTCCAAAAGGCAACTTATAATTGGCGTTTTGTAACCGCTGAAGCGATTTTTGGTCGAGCTCCTTCTCCAATTTGTGGTTTTTGCGTCTTGATGTTTTTACCAACAAATGGAGGGTTCTACAGTTTATTCTAAGCCTCCTCCGAATGGCCGATGAATTTTTATGAGGAGCTTTTATTTCATGTCACAAATACACTCGAAGGGCTTCACATTCCCCACCGAGGGACAGGCGCAAATAGAAAAATTTAGTTTCTATAACTTTGGATGTTGCCCGAACATGGACTCGAACCCAGGCCTTCCGAATCTTAGTACGCAATGCTAACCATTCGGCTACTGCGGCCGCCAAGGCAACATAGCGTTCAGAAATATGATTTATCTTTACGGGATTGAGGTTTTGAAGAAAGTACAGGTATACCGGAACTTGTTGAGCGGTAAGCCATTTCATATCGAAATGTTCGTGAGACACAGAAAGTTCCAAAGCTATCTCTCTCTCAAACTCGAATGACGATGTTCAGTCACCATTTTCTACGCTCTGGCGATGCTAATTTCAGTTAAAGAGGTTGATGTCCGACCGACGCGACCACATCTCGGCTGCTTTTTGAACAGAAAGTAGACTACCTTTTGTAAAGAAATTAGTTTAGTTGACATAAAATGAAAGAAGAGTTTCTTTTTTTTCAGATATGCGAATTTGACAGTCCGATCTTCCGATTTAACATCTTTATTGGGCTCCATAACAGATCAATTATCAGTTTTGGTTAATGGCAGTCAGTGTAATTGCGATCATGTAGGTTGAATACATATTAATAACAAATAGGATTGTTCTCAAATATACCATTTTATAACTTCTCTTCCAGACAATAGACGCATATTCGAATACACTGAAAGAGTTGCTGGAAAAGAAAGACTTTTTCGCAGTCATAATTATCGACTCTTTGGATGAAATAACACTGGAGGAAGGTTTAAATTGGCTGCCATTGCAATTGAATGGCAACACCAAAGTCATACTGACCATAACCGAGGGTGATAATAAAGATGAAACGCCGATATTGTCCAATTTAATCGAACTTGGTATACCAAATAAGTGTTTTATGAAAATGAAACAATTTACTGAAAGACAATGGAACGACATACTCAGCTCGGGTGGCAGTGAATTTTACGCGTCCAACGGTGCACTCAAATTACCCGAAGAATGGAAACTTCTACATGGCAAAACGCCACTACATGCCAAATCTTTATGGTGGTTGGCATGGCTATCACACATGTCCATTAGCATAACGGATATATCGGATGTCTTAGATAAGATGCTGCAGATTTTAGAGACGAAATTTCAAACGGAACATATTGAGGTTATGTTACTCATTGTCGCCGTATCCGAGTGGGGTATACGCGAAAGTGATTGTTTGGGTATTTTTCAAAAGCAAACACAATTAGAAGCGCAGGTCGCTTTTAAAATTTGGTCGAAATTTTGCTGGTTAATGGGACCAATGTTATTATTTTTAAAAAATATACGTATAGCCGATAAGAGTTTTAGAAATGCGATTTTCAAGCGATACACACACAAATGGTGGCTGGTACACAAAACAATACGCGACTACTTTGATCGTCAACAGAGTATACTGCCAAATGGAACCGGGAATGGTCATATAACAAAGTAAGGCAGGGAGGGAGTTGGCAAAAGTGCTGAAAACTTATTCAGATATTTAATTTTCTATTCTTCTTAATATCGTTTCAGTTATAATTATCAAAAGTACTTAAAACTGCCTTATCATCATTTTTGTGCCATAGTTGAAGATAATGCAACAGCTGATAAAATTGAAATGCTCTTCAACTGTTTCTATTTCACGGATCTACAGTGGATTGCCGATAAAGTTCACTCAAATGGTCCGGCGTATTTAATGCATGATCTATTAGTTTCGGAAAAACTTGCACAAACCACCGAACAATCATGGATTCATATCACATTTTTAAAAGAATTTTTGAAAAATTATATGCGCGAACTGAACTATGATGGCCATCAGTTTTTCACATTAATCAAATATTATCTTAAAGTACGTATAAGAGAGGATCCAACATTGAAGGATGATGAAAAGATACGTTCTTGGTTGGAGTTTACAAATGAAATAGAAATACCATTTATGGAGATATTAAATACGAATTTGGGCTCTGATGAGGGCGACACAACTAGTAGTTATGATGTTTTGGTCAATTTACCACAAAAGGGTTATTATGTAGCATCGATAAGTACCGAGCGGGAGGAAATATGCATATGGAACGTACAGAACTGTACGCGTGTACGTCAATTGTTGGGCATACCACAGCCGGCTTCGATGTGTCCAGTTGGTACTTATGAAGCAGCCGTATTATGTCGACGGGAGATTAAAGTGATTAATTTGGATGAAGGAAGATATAAGGTATATTTTTTTTTGCTATTTGCTTTTATATATATTGATATTTGAGATAATGCACTTGGGCTAGAGCTTCGTTCAATCTCCGAAACATTTCTAAAAGAACATTTTTGAGGTAGTCTTCAGCTCTTCCAGCGACGCGCTTTTAACGTCATCTACATACGGCGGCCGCAGTAGCCGAGTGCTTATCATTACATACTACAACTCGGTAGGCCCGAGTCCAGATTCGACCAAAATCCAAAATTATAGAAAATAAATTTTTCTAATTGTGGTTGCCCTCGGCAAGGAGCGCCAAGCCCTCCGAGTGAATTTCTAACATGAAATAAAAACTCCTCATTAAAATCCATTTGCCGTTCGAAGGTGGCTTAGAATAAGCTGTAGGTCCTTCCATTTGTTGATAAAAATATCAAGACGCAAAAATCACATGTTGGAGGAGAAGCTCGTCATTCATGTTCGGCCGCACTTATCGAGCCTTCTTCGGACTTTTCGAGCCAGAATGCATCTAGTGCGATGATTGAGTCTTTTTTTAGACATTATATCAGAAAACTAATGGTAATTCTGCATTCATTAAGTGACTTCTAAGAAACTACTATTTGCCACTGTTTTGTTTTTGAGATCCTTGCCGTTCCGCGCCATTTGAAAACCCCAATTGAATCCAGTTCCTTCATCACTTGTTATTTCCAACACAGTAGAAGTCTTCCTCCTCTTCTGCTACCACCTTATGAACAACATGAACTAGCCATCTTATACACTGTCTCTTAATTCATTGAACTACGGGTTCTACAATAGCCTTATATATCTCATAAAGCTCATCGTTCAATCGACTACATTATTATCCGTCGAATATATACAAAAGTCCATAAATTGTTCGTTAAACCTATCTCTTGAATACTCCTAGTACCGACTCATCGCTTGCGGTCTTCGTCCACGCTTCGTCCAGTCTTTGTCTGTCGAGGGCGGACGTTGCTTTTAAATTTTACATTTGGGAAAGAACAATTTGGCGTTAAATTCCAGGCTGGCACTGTTGTTGGCGTTCCTGCTAGATCTTATATAGACGGACGTGCGTACAACTTCAATGTTATGACTGTCTCCAGAGATGGTGGGTGAATATTTTTTCTCCAGGGGGGGTTTTCGAAGGCTCATATTTCATAAGGTCAATGAGGAATTTGGCAAGTCTAAAGGCGAATTGCAAAGGTCTAATCGGCTCGTTGACGGTGGGATTCAATCCTTCGCAAAATACGCACAATAAGGCCGTACACAATTAGATTATAATCGTCAGGCAAGCATTCTTTCGACCAATTTTTGTAAAGAAACTGATACATGTACCCGTCAAATAGCTCAGCCGGTAAGACATCGGCTCCAACCGCTTTGTTGGTATTCAGTCGGGCAACTGCTATCCGGCCATCATCATAGTCAGGCTCATCATCTCCAGATGTTTCACTTTCACTGCCATTCAACAGGCCGGAGCAGTATTTCCTCTATAAACTGAGTAAACTCTGGACATTAGAACACCTCTTTGGAGCCTACATGATGAAGTTCCGGTCATGAAACTTTTTTTTTATAGAATTTTTGGGCAATACCCCTGTCGGCCGACTTCACATGCTCTTCATACGACAACGCGTCTCAACCTATCGCTTTTTCTGTCAGCAAATGCCTCGCGTATCCCCCACAACTCTCGGTATCTCTCTCACATAGTGTGCATTACGGGTTTCTTCACTATGGTATGTCAATCTTCATTAGGTTGCGGTCTTGAAATTCCATCCCCCCAGTTACTGATGTTTGCTCTCAGGAAGCAGAAGTGTAAATCAAAGGTTTTATGTTTGTTGACGAGCGTCCCTTACTGCACAGAGGCGGGTATAAGATTGTAGTTCGCGTCGATATTAGGTTCCCGGAACGTACGCATATCTTGAACGATCGGTTTGCGAGTTTTTCGACCCGGAAACAGCCATATAGCTTGATGAATTTTCTTATTCTGTGATCTAGTACTACAGACAACCATATATGGGGTTGCGGCGTAGTCAATCAGACTCAACCCATTCGTGGCTGTTGCCAACTGTTGTACCAAAAGTGCCTTCTCTGCTCACATCATTTCTACATTATTCTTTCAAAACTAAGCAATAAATGAGACTATTAAAACTCGCATATGTTCAGAGGAAAGACTTTTATTCATATAAATTTTAAATATGTTTTTCAGATTACTTTAAAGGGTGTTATGAATCAAAAAATGCCATATTTCGGTTTGCATGATCAAAACCATGTCGTCTGTTTATCGCGCAATCGCATGTATGTGCATCTCATGAATTTGGAATCTGGAGACTGTGTAATGACCTTTAAAGCTGGAGAAGATCGTTTTCTCAATTCACTTTTAGTTTCCGGCGATGGACGGTAGGAAACAATACTAATTTCCTCATTAAATTTAACTGTATTTCACTTTAAATACCAAATTTTCTCTCATTCCCAACAGTATACTCGTTTGCGGCGATGAAACACAAAAACCATTTCCACTTTTGGTTTGGCATTTGTCGCAGAAGAAATTACTTTACGATTTGCGCATTCCACATCATGATTTTATAACCTCGCTCTCGGCCATAACATATGAGGGCTCATATGTTTGTGTGGTGGCGAAGGAGCTAAATGAGCCCACACCTAATTTTATTGTTGTATATGATTTACAAAGCGGTACTTTGTTCAAAAAGTGGAAGCCTGCCTGTAATACGGTGTCATTGGCGATATCTCAATCGAACGCTTGCGTCATAGCTGGCTTAGAAGATGCAAAAATTTTGATTTGGGATTTAATAACGGGCAATTGTAGATCAACACTGATTGGCCACAATGCACCGGTGACATTTTTAAAATTAGATCCATTGGGAAGAGTATTGCTGTCGCGAGATAAAGATGGACGGGATAACTCGATACGTGTGTGGGAACTGAATACAGGTAAATGAAATGAGAAAATCAAGTAATTTTTTGTTCTTCCATTAGTTATAAAAAAAAAAATTACACCGTGAATAGAAGTTCTACCGTTGAATAAGCCTTGCCGATTTTCTGTGTTAAATTGTACTATATATGTGTTCAATTCCACGCAAGTGTGAAAAGTTTTGACTCATCTGGGGATAACCAGATACGATTATTTTTACTCATGGTTTACGACTTCCGACCTCAGAAAAAGTATTCTTTGGGTAACCAATAAACAACCGTTCAAAAGTGAGAACACGAACTCCTTGCGGGTTAAGCATAGGATGAATGAAAGAACAACAAAAGCTTCAGATGACTGACGGCACTTTTGAGTACGATCACTGATCTTTAAAATCAAGATAGAAGTGCATGCAACCTGGAATATCCGATATTTAATTGAGAAAGTCTCACTTTCCAACTCGTTCATATTCTCGTGAACATTAAGACTCTAAACACTGCCATCAAAAAAGTGCGATGGTCCAAGAATGGATAGAGGTGTAGGCTTTTGTGACGTGTATTGGATTCGCAGTAGGAGAGAGACTCAGCCGCCGAGCCCCATCATTCCTGCAGGTAGATGAATCTCTAGCCAATATTCTCATCAACGCAAGGATCTGTAAAATATTATTATATTGCACCTGATGGCAGAAAAAGACGATGGAGCAAAGTTGGACAAAGAAGTTATCTTCGGCAGAACAGTCATAAAATTTAGTCTCCATGACGAAACATCTCGAAATGTGCTGAAACCTGCATCTAGTTGAATTACTATAATGTTGCAGTCAAAATACGCACTCGCCCTCGTGAAGCTGAGTGTACCGGTTAACAATCGCAAGAAAAGTTAAAAGTCAGTTGAAAAGTAAGAGGCTGGTTTATAGATGTCGTAAAAAAAATTAAAACTGATATCACCGATGTGGGCTGAGCAGGACAAGTTCGGAAGTAGGTGGGTCTTTATAAAGCAGCGAATATTGGGTCTGGCATTTACCTCGAACATCTAGCCAGAATCCTCAATATAAGACGATTCTTTAAGCTGATTCATAACTTAGAATTCTTTCTACGAGCGCTTAGAATGATAAGAACACTTAGAAAGAACGCCGGTCCCATCATCACATCAAAGTCGCGCATGACGTCTTTAATGCCAGTGTAGGCAAAGACGATATCTTTGGTACATCATTCAGAAAATTCTACGACCATATCTCCCTTAACAGACAGAACCTGATCGACTACGCCATGAACCGAAATACGGTCCAAAATAGAAAATTCTATCAAGCTAATTGGTTGTCCCCGTATAGAAAGGCTCGAAACAAGATCGGCCGTGTTGTTGTAAAGGGAAGTCACGTTTACAGTGTTTTTGATGTCGCTGCTCTGCATGCCCGTCATGAAACAAAAGGAAAGGTTGGCCATCGAAAAGCTGCAGTCCCAACAGACAGCTGAATGGCTTTCTACTCGACTTGCATGATCTCTCGAGAGCACTTATCAACCACTCAGTATAAGGGAGCGAATCTATTGCTTTACTAAAGATCGAAAAAGAGCTGATGCGATTAGAATTATCGTACCACAATGAAGGGAAAAAGACTGCCAATATTGCAACCGAAGAATTTGACGATGCCAAATAGAGGGAATGTTCGTAAATTGACATGAGCTCTTCGGTGTAGGAACGAGAAAGGGAGTTTGGTAACTGACATTCAGAGTATATTGAGTTTAAGGAGAGAACACTTTTTCAGCCTGCTTATTATGCTATTGAGTATGAAATTTTCGGAGACTGTGAGCTCGAATCTCCAATCGATTCTGATGGAACAAATGGCCCCATTACCCGACTATGATGAGGTTATAATAAATATAGCTTTCTGACAAGCATAAATCAGTTTCTTAATGGTTGGACGAAATCATTGCTAATGATCCCTTCCTGAGTGTGCTTGTGAAATAAACCTTCTCTATAATGATTATTAGGTTTTATTTGTCGTAATACATGAACGACTGAAACTCGCCGTCAACTGATTGCCTTTATCAGTATGGCTTCAGAACGATGGTCTCGAAAACCGCGACGAATTGAGAAGATCTAGTAATGAATGAGGGAAACATGCGATGTCTACTGTTATCAAACAAACAGTCGGCGCACTTGCGTCTAGACTCCCACACGGTCGATGATAGTTTAAATCTTATATGATTATCATGTGCTCGCATTAGGAGCCAATTTCGATTAGTAGCTTGTTTTTGACAGCAGAAGAGGTTAGTTACGTTATTGTGTGCTCTTCGATTTTGCACTTTTGAAAGAAATGGAGGTGCGACCACGACAACAAGCGAAGAAAACATGGAAACAGTGAAAAAAATTGTTCTTGAAAATCGTCGAATCACTATTAGGGAAGTTCCAGAGAATGTTGGGCATATCAATCAGCTCATGCCTTTTAATTTTTTCGAATGTTTTGGGCATGAAACGTGTGGCAGTGGAAGTTTGTTCCGAAATTGCTAAATTTTGAGCAAAAGCAATGTCGCATAAGTATTGCTCAGGAGTTGTTGAACGACCTCAACAACGATTCGGATTTGCTCAAACGGGTCATAACTGGTGAGGGAGCGTGGATATATGGTTATGACGTCGAAGCCAAGTCCCAATCATCCCAACGGAAGCTGCCAGATGAGCCAAGACCGAAAAAGGCACGCCAAGTTCGATGAAATGTGAAGGTTCTGCTCACTGTGTTCTTTGATTACAATGGTGTGATGCATCATGAGTTCCTGCCAGAAGGTCGCACAGTTAATGAGGAATACTACAAGGAAGTTATGCAACGTTTGCGTGAAGTAATACTCAGCTCAAACGATCGGAATTGTGGAAAAACAAATCGTGGATTCTGCATCAGGATAATGCACCAGCTCATACATACATCAAGGCTTATTCGTGATTTTTTGGCGAAAAACAAGACCGTAATTGTGCCTCAACCACCGTATTCACCAAACTTGGCTCCCTGCGACTTTTACCTATTCCCAAAACTAAAGAAACCAGTGAAAGGAAAGCGTTTTGCCACAATTGATGAGATCCAGTCAGAATCGAAGAAAGTGTCAGAGATGGCCATACCGATTGGAAAAAGCGTTGGCACAAGTTTATTATATCCGAGGGAGATTACTTTGAAGGGGACAAAATATATATTGATGAAAATTAAAAGAAAAATTCAAAATTCAACTTTTCCTTTGAACACACCTCGTATGTATGGAGTATGTTATTAATATAATTTTTTGTTTCCCCTTTTATTTTAGGTAAATCACTTGCCGTATACAAGCCCCCTGGCCAAATCACTGCGTGCGAGATACTTCCAAATGGTGCATTTGTAGTCGTTGCTCTGAGGAACAGAACTGAATTACTGACATTGGCTTTAAAAAATTATGGAGAAGCTCCAGATGATAATTGTTATTTATATGGCAATCAGGATAACCAAAATAAAACTTTTAATCTTAATTAAATAATTCAATAATTCAATAATTAATTCAATAATAACACTTTCAAATTTACTAAGTTAAGTAAGTTTTTTTTGCCCTTTAATTAAATTATGTGTCTTCATAGGTATTATTTAAGAATTTAAGAAATATTCGTATGCACTTAAGCTTGTACAAAATACATAATTACACACCTTTTTAACGGTTAAGTGAAGAAGTAGAAGAAGAAGAAGAACATAAGACATTTGCCTTGTACAAGCATTATGTACAAGTACATACATATTTTCGAATTGTATATGTATGTATTTAAAAAAAGAAAGACGTTACTTGTAGAAGAGTCAGTGATTTATTAGTGTTTTTAATTTAACACTTTACGAATGCTCTCTCTTCCCAACCCCTCCCCCAATTAAGGGAAATTCTCACGTTTTCATAATTTGAAAAAAAAAACACATTTTTTAAATCATGCAAGACAATTAATTTATTTAGATTTTATTATGTTTTCTAGAGAATCTTCAATTTAAAGTAAGCACAAATACATATACATATACATACATATATATACATATGCTTATATAAATGCAGAAATTTTCCATGTGGTCCATTATTTAATTCATAAGCTTGAAATAGGTTAACATTCACGTGTATTGATTATATATTTTTGTGTATGTGTGTTTACGTAAATGCAATTTGACATTGCGTCGCCACTAGTCATGTATGTATGTAAATCTTAAACAGCAACAACAAAAAAATACCACTAATCAGCTTATGTTTATATTTACAATACATATGTATGAACTTTGACTGTATTCAAGCCTACCGGAATATAAATTCTGGCATTTTTTTTTTTTTTTATCAACTTTGATTGTTTTTATGCGTTGAAAACTCACAGACTAAAGAGAATGGTTGAATGCGACTTTTTTCATTTTAGGTTATGAAAATTAAGAAAACAAATAATAATAATAATAATTTTATAATAATATTCATCTATGTATATGTGTAATTTTACAACTCTAAAGTACCATCGTCATTTTTAAGTTTTCTCAAAATAGTTTAAATTAAGAAATCACTATGTATAGGTTAATAAGGTCAATAAATAAATTAAATAAATCGGAGCTACTCTCAAATTAAAATAACGTAATAAAATCTTTTTTTTAAGGTACTATACTAGTAGGTATTTACATATACAGCGGTGGCGAAGAATTTTGACACGCATACCATCGGATAGGTATTTAATTGTACTACACTATGGAAGAAACTGAAGCCTTCTATCACTCACGCTTACGGAGAAATTTAAAATACTAATTTTCGGCACTTATTTTTTATGGAAAAAAATTATATATATACAGTGGTGGCGAAGAATATTGATACGCATACCGTCGGATAAGTATTTGATTCTTCTTCACTCACGGTTACCGAGCAACAAGAAAAAGATCATCTATCATATGCATTGCTTATTGTATGCTCCAGATTCTATACTTAATAAGATACTTCGATACTGCAAGTCTAAGATCTTTATTTATTGCGATTTTCGAAAAAAAAAATTAATTTTTCTCAATAATAAAAAACAAATTTTTCTCTGGTTCTAAAGAATCGATTGATCGAAATTTGGAATAAATTCTGGTAGCAGCTTCCAGGAAAAAAAAATTGGAGCTTTATCGGTGCCAAAGGTTGTTAAAAGAAAGCTAGGTTACGTTTAAAATTTTCTTAATTTGAATTTTTTAAGCATGTTACGTCTTAAACAATTTTTTTAAAATTCCTGATTTAATTTTCTATAGATTTATGAGTGTTGTAAATTATCAAAAGTCATACATCATACGGAAAATAACTAAGAACCAATTTTCTGTAAATAAAAAAGCGATTTAATGAAAACAACAAATCACATTGGAAGTACTCGTGTAAAAACTTATTAAACCAAATTTTTTTTCAAAAGAATTGGTTTTTAATTTTGTTTTTCAAGATGGCGTAACTTTTTTTTATAATTCACAATACTCTTAAATCTATAGAAAATTGAATGAGGAATTTGAATAAAGTTGGTTCAAAATTGTACCTTTTCCAAAATGCTTGAAATCACAAACTAAGCAAGTTTTGAACACAACCTCTTTTATTTTGAAGAATAGTTTTAACCGATATATCTCTTAATTTCTATCATAGAAGTAGCTATTATTACGTAGAGCATATCCCGAATTCAGACCAAGCGCTTCAAAAGGTCATTGAAATTGGAAGACTATACTTTATAGTCCACTACAATCGATATTAATATTTAATCCTAAAATGCAATAGACTAAATTTGAACATTAGGGCAGAAAGCAGTGTTTGCGACATAGACCAGTTTCACTTCTGGGTTAACTGCATAGAACAGGTGAGTATATTTCAAGACACATTCACGTCATCGGCCTTGACGATCGCGCCGTTAATTCTGAATTCTCGAGACTAGATAAGAAAGCGAAACGTATGGGTCTGGTAATGAAGGAAGACTAGACGAAATATCTCCTGTCAACGCATTTGCGTATTGGCTCCCCCTCATTATTGACAGTCTTGGCTTTAAAGTTGTAGATAATCTCGTCTATATTGGAATCACTATCGACACCTTTTACAACAATGCCAGCCTTAAAATCCACCATAGAATGAGTTTTACCAACATGTGCTGAGCTGGGTAGGCTATTGAAGCGGAAAGCCGATGGCAGATAGAACTTTTTTTTGCCGCGTTGCGTGACAGATTAAAGTTGTTGACGTCTAAGATGAATACATGCAACTGGACGAAATTTTCCCTTTTTACATAATAGCAGTTTTTTTTGATAGAAAAAAATGTGAATAAAAGTATTAATTGTGTAAAAAGTTGGAAATAACCCTCAATGCAGTAAAAGCCCTATCCGCCACCGGCTTAAAGTCTTCTCTCGGCGAAAAAAAGAACGGCAAAGAAAGAAAAGGCCTGTTGCGCTGTTGTTGATTCCGCTGGAATCGCTTAAGCGGTGTCTATGCCCTTTAAGAAGAAATGTAACCGACTAGGTATTTAAAATATCATTTTCTGAGGAAAGGACGTCGCGTGATGTTTGGTGCTGACATACATATAAACTTTTCGTCCAACACAGGAGGAACCTCCTAACGTTTCTGTACCTGCGATTAAAATCATTGTAGTATCATACGGGATATGAGTTTATATAAAGTGATGTTATTACACCGGTTTTTGTACTAATGAAGAACCGATCTTGAAAGAGGAGATGCCTTGACCTTTTAACGTCCAACACAGTTTCATTCAGCCAGCAGCTTCTCTTTGGTCTTTTTACTAGAAGCTAGTCCTTAACTAGTGTTTTGTCGTGGGAGCAGGTATAGAGTTTGTAGTGGTTAGTTTAGATTTCTTTGCTAAGTTTTCTGGAATAACCCTGTATCCAGGTACCTACACCACACTTGCATCGCTTACTAGTCGAAGGAGAGGCACGTCCGAATTTTAAAATAAACAATTTCATAATAAGAAATATACATAAAAAACTTAATTTGAATTATACACATATAAACACAAATATATATATACATATGGAAATATTTATAGATATAGAATAATTTCAAGAAACGAAAACACCACTAAAATAACGAAATTTTCAAGAATTTAAATTTCTGACAGTTTTGCTAACTATTGAGAATGGTTCACCAGGATATTACTTAGCAAAGACACATATCAACATAATATGACAGCCTACACAAACGCATCACTCCAAAAATAGTAGTAGATATATTTTAAAATTTTGCAAATTATTTTTCATTTGTTTATATGGATAAAAAATGACTAAAACGTTGTTATATTTTATATTTTTAAACATACAATTTTTATAACACCTGGATAAAGTAATATGAACTTATATTGACATTGGCGACTTAGTACATTTTCTCAAATGGAATCGGAAGAATTTTATATTGCCAACTATTGTGAATTGAGTGAAAGTAGAACCAGAGAACGTACGTTCTCTGAGTAGAATCGATTTTCGAGACTGTCACAATTATTGCGGACTCGTTTTGTAAAAATTAAATTTCGTATACATAGTCATTGTGGCGTGAAAAGAAAAAAAATAATAAAAGTGCAATTGAAAATTTGTAGAATATCCTGCCATTGGATAGAAATAAGAACGCTAATGTTCTACAACAAATATATAAGAAAAAAGTGTATTTCGATTGGTATACTGTTTAAAAAAGGCATCCAATAATAATTATCCCTTATATACATACATACATATATACAAAAATACTTTTGTGCAGTACTACAATCAATTGAGCCCCAATCAAATTTTCGAGGATAAACAACTTAAAGAAAGAATTTAGATGCAATGGCGATCAGTGCAAAAAGTCTAACTCCCGTTTGATATGTAGATTAAACTTAATTTACATTTGTAACAGGGTAAAACGTAAAACAAACAGTGTAGGTTGCGGAGGGTGTTATTGGTGTTAGCTGCTCGATTAGAACATAGAAATGTTCTCTTCTCAGCATGCCTGTAGCAGCAACTGCGACGATGATGGTTACGATTTCACTAAAAGTGAAAATGCAGGGCGCTGGAAGGGTTTATTTATACCGTCCCTGAGAAAGGTTCGTAAAAAATGTATAAAATGACTGCAAAAAATAATTGTAAAATATAAACGTTCAATCAATGTTAACAATATACATATGTTTGTACTATGCCATTATAACAGGTGCTGGAACAAGTGCACCCACGCTTATCAGCCAAAGAAGATGCACTTCTGTTTGTGGAAACACTTTGTTTGCGCATTTTAGCTATGTTATGCGCTAAGCCACTACCCCACACAGTACAGGTAAACAAATACGTTGATAAATAAATATATTTGTATACTATGAGAATATATAGTCTGAATTGTTAATGAAAATTTAATGTAATTTTAGGACGTGGAAGAAAAGGCGAAAAAATCATTTCCATATCCAATAGATCAATGGGCATTAAATGAAGCCAGGGAGACAGTCGCTTCAAAGAAAAAGAAATGTGTACTACCAACTGACAGAGTACACAGCATGCTACAAAAGGTTAAAGTTTTATTTTAGTAAAAATGTTATATCAAGTATCCACAAATATATACTTTTTGGTCAAGAGAACATGCACAATCTTGGTTAGAGTTTGTCATGAACATAAAAATCTCTAAAGGGACCTTGACTGACTCACTTATTGTATTATTTCAAGAAAATATAAAAAAGTGAATAATCTTACAGTGCAACAAAAAAATCAAATATTTTTGAAAAACATTCAGTAAATTCAGTAACATATTTTTTCACTTATTTTATTCGTTCTCATACTTAAAAGTTTAAATATTGTTGATGAAATCTTTATTGTAATTAACATTATTTTGGCAAAAACTTATGTATTTATTTTTATTATTCTTCTATAACAGGATGTGCTTCAGTATAAAATTGACAGCAATGTTTCTGTGTTCCTCGTTGCTATATTGGAGTATATATCGGCAGATATACTAAATTTGGCCGGTAATTATGTACGTAAAATCAAACATTTGGAAATAACAAAAGAAGACATTGAAGTGGCGATGTGTGCTGATAAAGTGTTAACTGATATGTTTTCACAAAATGAAATGAAATCAAGCACTTTGGCAATTACGCTACCAACACTTCCAGCGCAACGCGCTAGTACGACTTATGAGGAAGTTGTAAAGGATCTCATTAATGATGAAAAACAATATCAACGTGACTTGCATATGATAATACGCGTTTTCCGTGAAGAGTTAGCCAAAATTGTACGCGATCCAAAAGAATTGGAGCCTATATTTTCAAATATAATGGATATTTATGAAGTAACCGTCACGTTACTCGGCTCATTGGAAGATGTTATAGAGATGTCACAAGAACAGGCTACACCATGTGTTGGCAGTTGTTTTGAGGAATTGGCCGAGGGCGAAGAGTTACATGTTTATTCAAAATATGCTAACGAAGTTACATCACCCAAATCCAAAGAAGCACTTCAAGCTCTCTTAGCGAGAACAGATGTAAGTAAAACTATTTTTTAAATAAGTAAATAATAATTGAAAATGTAAATATTCTTCTCACTTAGGCAAAATCACTAATGTCAGCTGGTCATGGATTTCGTGATGCTGTTAAGTATTATCTTCCTAAATTACTTTTAGTACCGGTATCGCATGCATTTGTGTATTTCGATTACATAAACGTACTGAGAGAGCTTAGTCGTTCAGAGGATGATATTGAGAGCTTCAAACAAGTACAAGGCTTATTGTGCCCACTGCAAAGCGAACTGGAAAGCATATTAGGCAGTTTACCTAAGTAAGTACAATGTGTATTGGATACTACTCTAAGTAGTTTTGATGATTTTTTGCAAAATTTTCATACGAATTCTTCTTAGGCAGTTCTTGAGATACTATATTTATTTAATTTGTTCATATTTATAGCAAAAACACCTTAAATCTATATAATGTCAATTCACTCCACCCACACTCACATTTTTAGTAATTTTCATACAATGAAAAAAAAAATTTACTTAATTTTTGTAAAAATTTAAAATTTTCAGAGAAACTCATGTGCCATTGAGTAGTCGTGCTCGTCGGCAATTAGCTATTGAACGTACGAGGGAACTACAAACTTCTGTAGAACATTGGGATAAAGATGTCGGACAAAATTGCAATGAATTTATTAGAGGTTTCACTTGTAAATCTTTAAGTAATTTAAATTTTACTAACCTGTTTAAATTTTTAGATGATTTTCTTGGAAAATTGGGTTCCGGAAAGCGCGTTGCTGAACGTAAAGTGTATTTATTTGATGGACTTATGGTTCTCTGTAAAGCGAATACGAAACGTCAAGCGACCTCAAATGGCCAACCATGTTTTGACTATCGTGTTAAGGAAAAGTTTTTTATGCGACGTGTAGAAATCAACGATCGTGCTGATACGGATGAGTTAAAGCATTCATTTGAAATAGCGCCTCGCGTACAACCACCAGTTATACTCATTGCACGTAATGCTCAACACAAAAATGATTGGATGGCCGATCTAATAATGGTCAATACAAAATCCATGTTAGATCGTATACTTGATAGTATATTATTGGATATTGAAAAGAAACATCCATTGCGTATGCCTAGTCCGGAGATATATAAATTTGCTGAACCGGACAGTCCTGAGAATATCGTATTGGAGGAGCGTGAAAGTGCCGGTGTGCCACAAATAAAGGTACTATTTGAAATTATCATGTCCAAATATTATGTTTTAACTTTTCATTTCATTATATTTCTCTCAGGGCGCCACACTGAACAAATTAATCGAAAGATTAACCTATCACATTTACGCCGATCCGATGTTCGTGCGCACATTCCTTACAACATATCGTTATTTCTGTACACCACGTAATTTGTTAACGTTGTTGATAGAGAGATTTAATATACCCGATCCCAGTTTGGTATATCAGGATAATATACAAGGTGTTGATAAGGATGCATTGAATTGTGATACTGATAAATTGCATAAAAATTCTCAACGAGAAGACTGGAAACGTTATCGAAAGGAATATGTTCAGCCGGTGCAGTTTCGTGTATTGAATGTGTTGCGTCATTGGGTGGATCATCACTTTTATGACTTTGAGAAAGATCCTACGTTGTTGGAGGAGTTGGAGAAATTTTTGGGTATGGTAAATGGCAAGTCTATGCGCAAATGGGTGGATTCCGTTTTGAAAATCGTTCAACGAAAAGTAAGTTAACACATTTAATGCATTTTTTACTCAATCAAATCAATTATTTATTCCTCTTAACTTTTAATATCATCACAGAACGATCAAGAACAAAGCCACAAACCAATTACTTTTGCTTACGGTAATAGTCCGCCACCAATTGAGCATCATCTCAATGTTCCTGAATCAGAAATTACCTTATTAACGTTACATCCTTTGGAATTAGCGCGTCAGTTGACATTACTTGAATTTGAATTGTACAAAAATGTTAAACCATCGGAATTAGTCGGCTCGCCATGGACCAAAAAGGATAAAGACGTTAAGAGTCCGAATTTACTGAAAATCATGAAACATACTACAAATGTTACACGTTGGATTGAGAAATCTATAACCGAAGCGGAAAATTTTGAAGAACGTGTTGCGATTGTGGCGCGTGCCATTGAAGTGATGATGGTGATGCTCGAATTAAATAATTTTAATGGCATACTTTCAATCACTGCTGCTATGGGCAGCGCTTCTGTGTATCGTTTAAAGTTAACATTTCAAGGTTTACCAGCACGTTATGAAAAATTCCTAGAAGAATGCTGGGAGCCAAATGATGGCCGCTTGAAAAAGTATCAGGAACGTTTACGCTCAATAAATCCGCCATGTGTGCCATTTTTCGGACGGTATCTAACAAATATTTTACATTTGGAAGAAGGCAATCCTGACTTTTTGCCAAACACTGAGCTTATTAACTTCTCCAAACGTCGGAAAGTGTCCGAGATAATTGGAGAGATATTGCTTTATCAAAATCAACCATACTGTCTGTCAGTTGATACAAAAATAAGGGTAAGAATCACTTTTTATATATTTTTTCATTGCCAAAAAAACTAAATTTTCCCTGCAATAGAATTTCCTAGAAAATTTGGACCCCTTCAAAGGTATGACCGACACAGAAATTTCAAATTATTTGTATCACGCAAGTCTACGCATTGAACCTAGAGGTTGCAAGCAGGCGCCTAAATTTGTGAGTAATATAAACAATTTTGTTTTCTTATTATTGTTGTTGTAATGGTGTAATAAAATTCAAATCCATTTAAGCAATCTCCCACACCTTTAGAAAAACAAATCATTTAACATTTCAAAATTTATATATGTATTCATTTTGTCTATGATTTCTTACATCTTTTTCTTACTCTGTAGCCACGCAAATGGGCTTCAGTTACACTCAAATCTCCGGGTATTAAACCCCGACGTCAAAACAATACTAGCCACAATAACAGTGTTGGTGGCAGTAGTGTAAGCGGCAACTCTTTACTACAGGCAACATCCATCTTTGGCACGCGTAGCACATCTCATGGCAGCAATGTGTCCGAGACAGGCAATTCAGTTTCTAGTAGCGGTAGCAACGCTACGCTTTTAGATCAACATAGCCCTATTAGTTATAATTCGCATGCGAGTACATCGCAATCGCACACAAACTCACAAAACTTGACGACAAGTGTTAATACACTTGAACGTAATGGAGAAGCACAAATGTATGCAACCAATACCATAAGTAGCGGTCATGCTGGTCATGCTGGTACGGAGTCTATGGTTAAGAATGAATTTCAATATTCCAATGGGGAAGATGGCAGCGGTCATATAGCTACTACATCTGCACCTGCACCTCAGCTACCAAAAAAGTCAAACTCGTCGATAAGCTCATCGACATCGGCTGGACCGAATGCCTGGAGTGGCGAGAATGTTGTACCGGGAGCATGCGCTAGTACACCATCATTTGTTGATACACCACCAACACGTTTAGATTCTATATGGAATACATTTGATGGTACATATATAACGCATCAGTCACCGCACAAACAACAGTTAAGGAATAATAGCAGCAGCAGCAGTAATACGACAATGAGAAGTGATCATATTGCCGATGAACCGCCATTACCATCTCCATTACTGAGAGTGGTTAGTCCAGGCACTGAGGAGCATCACACAAGTACACGTACACCATTCCAGAATGCACCATCACTTCCTCATAAATTCAGTTCCAATCATTTTAGGTGAGTTCGATTTGAAAAAATTTATAAATTTTATATAGTTCAATACCGGCTTACCATCGGAGCCCAGCACCAGGTACTAAACGTCATAAACCCCCAGATGATATGTGGCCTCAAGTGTACAGTGCGTCTATCTGACATTGAGTACTCCTCATTAAAGAATTAAAGAACTGAACCACAATATTCGACAGAGATCATTGATCAATCATTCAAGCTTATGTGTCCTCTTACCAATACGTCTTAAGGGAGGTTCTTTGATATCACATACCGATGAATATTCGAGCTTGGCGTCTGGGTGGGAGATTGATGAAGAGGTGAACCACAATTATTGGCGGAGCTTCAGTGTTAAACTCTTAAGCTTAGGTGTCCTCTTGCCCCTACACTCATTACTTCCTAAGGGAGGGTCTGATCTTGTATGCCGAAGACTCATTGAGCTTAGCGTCTGATGACCTAGTCCACCTTCTCGACCTTTCCCGTTTCTGCACTGTTAGGAGGACTCGGCTACTTTCTCCCACGAATTCAACGAAGCCACTTGCTGGCTAAAGGAATACAAGCTAAATCTGAATGTCAAAAGTTGTTGATATAAAAATTCCGACGGACACAAGCCGAATTTAATGGGTGTGACCATCGGCAGCTTGCACACTATCTCCGTAAAGAACGAGATTGGTATTAGGGTACAACATGACGACGACAACAAAACTACTAATGAGAGGTTGAAGAGTTTGCCCCGGTAAGTCATGAATGTCGTAAAAGGCGACAGTCGGATATTTATACCGAAACGACCCGGATTCTTATCTGACGCAAAGATTTCCACTCCGCAAACTGCCCGAAAACATATTTGAGGAATATTTTTGCGGTTACAACAACAACAAGTATAACAAAACCCGCTAGCCGGAAGCAAAAAATAAACGTTTATGTCAATATACGTGGCCGGTAAACCAACTATGCTACACCCATCTGGATGCCTATGAAAATTATATCGGGAAGCCTCCTGATGTCGCCTATACCTGACCTTCATAAGGAGACACTTGTAATAATAAGAATAATGATATACTTTGCTAACAACTTCTGCTGGAATGCCACCATAGGGAACTACATTCCGCAGTAAATGGCCGTTATTCGCGGATATGGATCGGTCTGATTATTGTCGGACCCCCATGACTGTAAACTATGTAATAAATATGTTCCAAACACTCCAGGTCTAGATCCGTAGTGTTATCAGGTTCATCTCCGGACGGGATACGGCAGCTGTGTTGCACTTCATCACAACCTGTATTGAACTTGGCCCCTAGTAGTGCTTTATTCGAGCTTAAACGCAAAGTTTTAACCCTTATTTGTACTCCACACAGATCAGATCGAAGATTTCCCCCTAATATACCTGTATTCTCGAGTTATATTAAAGACCTGTAATATATATATGTATATAAGAATTATTGAATATTTCTATAAAAATCTACGTATATAAATATATGTGTGTGTATGTATAGTTCATTGTGAAGAAATAATTTAATTACAAAATTTCTCTCTATTTCAGTCCAACTAATAGTGGAGCCGCTGTAAGCTTAGGTTATGTGGGCAATGCAAGTCCCCAATTGCCCGATTTAGAGACGGGCAATTCTCCGTTACCTGTTTCACCACACGTGAATGTGCCACCCCCGCTTACCAATGAGTATCGTTCAGTACCGCCGCCATTGCCACCACGTAGAAAGGAGCGCACTGAGAGTTGTGCAGATTTAGCACAGAAAAGGCAAGCACCTGATGCACCAACTGTAAGTTGTTTGTTTTCATATTTATATGGAAAATGTAAAAAAAATGTTCAATTTCTCCTTTCTTACCAGTTGCCGCCACGTGACGGGGAGCTCAGCCCACCACCAATTCCTCCCAGACTTCATCATTCCATTGGCACATATCCACGTAGCCAAACAAACGAATTTAATGGTAGAAGTAATTTATTACTACCAAATACAAGCAGTATTATGATTCGACGTAATTTGGCCAGTGAGAAACGTTCGTCTACTGGTGGTGGTGGTGGTGGTAGCGGCAATAGCGGTGTCGCAGCTGCGTCGTTGAATACACCATCCATGGTGTTGCATTCGGCAATGGAGACTACGACGACATTATCGTCTTCCTCTTCATCATCTTTGACAAGAAATCCCCCGCCATGCCCCTCTTATCCCATGCCAACAATTGTTGCAAGTCACCTAAATGCTGCTACTTCTATTTCGGTATCTACTTGGGATGAACAAGCCATATCACCTGCCCTCAGCTCCTCTACAACGACATCTCCAATGACGCCTATGTCTCCAAATTCTCCACACATTCCAACTGGCGGAGTTCATATATCGGATTTACATACAACAACCGTTGTTGCACCGCCTTATCAACGATATAAATCGGCAGCAATAATTGCACAAGGTGGTGCAACAGGTGTATCTAACTCAGTGAATCCTTTTGGAGCAACAACAATGGCACATCATCAACAACAATATCAGCAGCACCAGCAGCAGCTACAGCAGCACCAGCATGACCAACGCTTTCCCCCAACATTAGTTAGTAGCGCGCTACCAGCGAAATCGTCTCCAAAAGAATTCTTTCCCATAACCGAAGGCACCCCAAAACTTCCACCAAAACCTAGTCTTAGTGGAAATTTTTACAACTCCTCAGGTAAACTCCATACATATAGGTGTAAACATACTACATAGTTTATCTATTAATTTCGCAAGTCAATTTAAAAAATTTACTTCATTCATAATTTAAAATGCTTTCAAGTGAATTTTTTTGAATTTGCAAAAAATTGGCAATAATACCAAATAAGTTGCAGCATAGTGTTAAAGTAATATTTATATATTCACCAATACATATTTTTACATTTACAGATAAAGGTACGATGTTTCCTTACCCAAGTACAAATCAAGATTAATATTTATTGCCTGGCGATGTGATACGGACGAAGATTTTTATCCACTCAGCAAAATACGTTATTATTATTGTAAATATTAAAATGTATTAAATGTAGAAGATAAAAATAAAATATTATAGATTATTGTTAGAAATAAAACTATAAGAAAATCTGCTTTAATTATTAGAAAATGGAAAGAGTTAGAAATCACAGTTACACTAAACTAAATTTGGCAGGCCGAATAGCGGAAATACGGTCACGTTTTTCCTTTTCCACAAATGTGGCGGAACTAACATCAAGACACGACTGTCTACGACAAGCAGATACAGGGAATGGATGGAAGTTTCGATCGGTGACCGCGCCGCGTCAGGTTCGACTTTTTACACTGCACTATTCGATTGAAAAAACGAAGTGACTCACCCACCGTCTGTGCAACCTGCCAAACGCCATCGCGGCGTTTAATTTCTCCAGGGAGGGCGTTCGGTTGTTTAACAGAAAGGCAAAATCCTCCAGATCCATTTGCCCCGATGATGCTAAAACTTTTTTTATCCAGCGAGAGTAGAAATTCTCACAATATGTCTGAACACTCTAATAATACCCGACATGCTAAAACCGGGGAAACCAGCCAACAAAGAACCATATCGGCCGTTATAACGAGTTATCCATTTAGAGGCTCCCTACTTTTTAAAAGAAAAAAACACAAAAAATTCAAATTTAATGGGGAATGTTTATTATCAGTCGAAATGGCATTATTTGGCATTTATTTTTCAAAGATTTTCTCTTTCAAATGTTGGCCGCGGCTACGTCTCAGATGGTTCATCCGTTGAGTCCAATTTTCGATGACACATTCGAGCATTTCGACTAGTAACTGACGAATGACTTGCGTGATGGTTTGCTCCAAGGCCTGAATCGAAGCGTGATTGTCATATTCCCACAGGAAAAAGTCTAACGGTGCGATATCACACGACTTTGGTGGCCAATCGACCGGCACAAGACGTGAAATTATCTGCTCACCGAAGTGTCCTCTCAATAAATCCATTGATTGATGCGATGTGTGGGAAGTGGCGCCGTCTTATTGAAACCAAGTGTCGCGGAGACACGAGCTTCAATTTCAAGCATCACATAGGTTATCTTGGCGCGATAACGGTCACCATGATTCCACCGGCTCACAAAACCACACCAAACTATCGTTTGCTGCACAAAATTTGGCTCAAAAACATCGGATCTTCTTGGAACTTTTCAAGAGCCCATAGGGCAAAGCGATTGGGAAAGGTCCAGTAGCTTCAGTTCCTGCACAAGCTCTATTTTGTACGCTTTCAATTTAAGATCTTGACGTAAAACGCGCCAAGTCAGTCCATACATCAGTCCGAGTTGCTGCGAACGGCGCCGAATCGACTCTCCACGGTTTTCATGTACACTCTCAGCTACGGTCGCTATATTTTCTTCACTGTGTGCTGGACGTAGTCTATTCGGTCGAATACAATAATGAATGCTGGATCTCAATATGGGCGATGGTGTTGCGAATAGTTAAGTTGAGCGAAACGCGAGAAACACATTCTTTACAGAACGTGAATATTCGTAATAAAGTTGAATGATTTGTTAGGCGTTGTTCAGGCGTAAGTCTTTCCATGATGCAATGCCAAACAATTCTGAACAAAAATAACATAACAGCTTGACACGACTCAAGCGTGATCTGTCAAAAAAAAAAGGCTATTGAAAAAAGTACCTCTACCTCATCCTTTCTCAAGTAGCAGAGATACTTGAGGCCTTGCTGCTTCCGTTTTTTACTCACCATCTGAGCCCAGCACCACATCAGCATGGCTTCCGCGAAGTGCACAGGCCAAGACTGCACTTAAGCCATAAACATCCATAATAATCCATTCCATAATCCATTTCCTTAAAAAATCAAAATTGACCCTGCGCAAACTCTCCTGATAGCACTGAATCTATCAAAAGACTAAGACACGATCAAGCACGCAGTGTTATCATCGGGCATTGGAGGATTCTCATTATTGCCGATGTTGAAGAAGTGGCCTATGAATTGCCTGAGTGGTGACAATGATCGTTAAAGCCTCGAGGTCAAAACTCAAAACTCCGAAAAATTATGCAAGAAGGTATTCTCTCATCGCTTACCGCCAGAGGGCGTTTCCTTTATCTCTAACAACGATAACTGTTCGAAAATAAAATGCAATCTCGCCAACCCTTCCCAACTTCATCACAGCACGACAATTACAACTAAAACTTGTTGAATCCTCTGCGACCACTTTCAAAAACTGGACAAATGTGTACCGTCTCGAACTGGTTGTGAAAGTCGTTGACGTCAACATTCAAACAATAAATAACTCCAAGTTAGTGGGAGTCACATTATACAGCCTGCACTCCTTCTCTCCGCATATGACTGCGGTTGCCACCAAGTCGGTCAATTATTACGCTGCACCGCTAGGAATAAAGGGTTTCATTCTGTTATCGCTGCTAGGATCCTGCCGTAGGCTGTACACATGTAGGGAGTGTAGAAAGGGAGGTATGAGTGAGAGGTTAGGGTCCTGGTGAGAACAATATCCGAAATGGTATATAATAAATTTTTGTAATTGCTTTCGGCCCTTTGCAGGCAATGTCAACCCCTCCGAGAAAGCAACACCAGTTGGAAAACCACTAAGACGCACACCAAGAACTGAAGGAGAAGCTCGGCCGAAAATCACTTCTGCGGTTAAGAAACGCCAATAGTAATTCCAGGAAATTAATATTCAGCGTTAAGTGCTTGCGCAGCAGTATTTTTTTTTCGTTATTTAGACTGGCTGTGCACAGGGCGGCTTTTGTTAACGAAACTCTGAGCTTGTATTTCGATTTCGGTATCCTACCCTTTCCGACTTAGCGCTCCCCTCCCAAACAAGTTAAGAGTCGCTCGGTGTAAGCTCAGCCTTAATGAAACCTTATTATTTAGGGAGCAGTTATAGGCTGAAAATTCTTACCCGGATGACAAGTTCTAAGTAAAATCAATAAACACGTATGTATGTATGTGCATATACTAAGTATTTGGAGATTTTAATGTAATTAATTCTACAAAATTTATTTTACCCTTTAAAGTATTACATAATTACAAATTACAACCCAAACTTTCTATTTCATCGAGAAAATATTTCATATCTTCATGCGTTAGACTAGAATTTTGCAAAACTAATCTGAAAAAATTCGGTATTTGTCGCAGTGGTTGATAGGTAATCATCATCGAACCCTTCTTTATCATGCCTTCTTTAACCTTTGGCGCGATAGCATTTAGTTTTTCATTAAACAAATCACCACGTTCCATATTCCGTAGAGATGGTGGTATATACCAAAAGCTAACATTTGTACATTCCGGCTTTTCCAATACCAATTCGAAACCGGCACGCGCTCTTATCAACTCGGTGATATACTCTGACATTTCGAATGCACGATTTACATGCTCCTCAAGGCCATTTGTGCCCTTGGCCTTCCACATAAACCAGAACTTATAGACATCGGCACGTCGGCCACATTGTATATGCTTGTCACCGGTATCGTATGATGTATCATAGAATTTATCCTTTTGGAATAGATATGTTGCATTTGTGGAATGACAGCTGCTTAGTAAGCCCTTGTGTCGAGTTAAAAATGTTGAGCATTGTTGTGAAGCAGTCAAAAGCTTATGGGGATTCCATGTCACAGAATCGGCGCTGGGGAAGGATTATGAAAAGAAAAAGGTATGTGTTTTAGGAAAATTAAAATCCGAAAACTATGTATATATTCAACTACAATATACTGACACTTGCCAAATATTATAATTAAAATCCTTCAAATTATACAAAAAATAGTCATAAATGCAATTACCGTTCGATTCCCTTTAATAGATGACGATATTTTTTCGACACTAAAGCACCACCACCCCAGGCAGCATCAGCATGTAACCACATTTCGTATTTCTCACAGATATCCGCTATACTATTCAAATCATCAAATGCACCTAAAACCGTTGTACCGGCCGTTGCGGAAACCATCAGTGGGCGTGCACCTTCATTTATGCATTGTTGGACTTTTCTCTCAAGATCTGCGATATCCATTTTACCCAATTTATTTGTAGCAACTTTACAAACATTATCACTGCCGAAACCCATGAACATAGCCAATTTCTCAACCGAATAATGGGCATCTTCTGATGTGAAAATAATTAATTGTTTTCCGCCGAGTAAGCCGCGTTGCTGGAAATGAATTTAAAAAAATACATATAAATATTTATTGTTTAAAAATGTTGTTTTAATAATTAAATAAGTTTTACAATTATCCTTTTTCTTTTAATAAATATTTATAAAATAATTATTTGTTTTTGGAGATATTTTCATTTTCAAGCGCAGAAGTTCGTCGTAGAGAAGATTTATTGCCTACTTTTTGAGCTTACACAAGAGTTTAAAAAGCGCAGAGTTGTAAACACTCTGAAAATCGGATCGCTTAAAAAACAACACCAAAATCATCTATTTATGATTATGAATATTTAGTTTTGTCGAAATCTTTCGAGCACGGATTACATTTACGCTTATATTATATTATATGTTTTACACTCCATGAAAATTTCTATAACATGAGTTCTTTATATATTTTAGTATTTTTATGCTAAATTTTTTTTTATTCTTCTTTCCAAACTGTTTCTATTTAAAAACAAGAAAGAAGGGCTGTTTTCGGCTATGCCGAAGTCTTTATACCTTGCATGAACATATTAAATACATTAAAAATTGCAAAATTCGATTTTGATTATTTTTAGTGTCAATATGAACTTGAATTTACATCTGTAGAATACCAAATTTCACGCTTTAAGATTTTTTTTGGATATACTTTTGAACATAGCCTCATATCTGAATACATCGGTGAATGGGAGCTATAAGTTACAGTCGCTCGATTTCGATGATTTCCAGTACCAATGTGCAATTCATTTTATATATGTTTGTCTAGAGTACTACATTTCACGATTCCAGATGATTTTTTGGCAGATTTGTGGCATTCAAATGTGAAAAATCGATCGTACATATGCTATACTGGTCCGATCTGGCCGGTTGCGACAAATGTACGTATAAATGTACCATTCTGATACGATCGGTATAAATTTTGATGAGTCTATATGCCATTTCATGTACAGGAAAGGAATAATTATCTAACTAAATTAGAAATACGCTATGCGATGCTTTTTTCTATAAGAAAAAGGTTAAAGCCCTGCAAAAAAGTACCGAAAAATGTGTGTGGTATACGGTGCGAATGCTGTAAGTGAACGCTGTACACAGAAATCCGCTGATTTCGTTCCAGAAATTTTGTGTCTTGATCCGTCAGTCGCTCAAAGAGCCGATGAAATTCTGCATTTGCTGGAGCAAGACCGACTAGCAAGCTCTCAAGAGATAGCGGAGGCTGTCACGTTAGTGATGTGACAGCTTGGAATCATTTAAAAAAGTCTGATTACATAGAAGAAGGACAAATTAATGCAAAAAAAAAATAATTATCAAATAAGCATCAGTGAAACGCTTCTAAAACGCGACAAAACCGAAATACTTCTGTAGCGACTCATCAAGGATGATAAAAATTGGAGGAACGAATAACAAAAATTTGAAATGAAAAAAACTATGGTCAAAAGCCGCTTACTCTCCACAAACGACTTCAAAGCCTGAATCAACCTGTTTACAACAAAAAAGTCGTACAGAATTGACCAATAGAAAAGATGTTACGTTTCATCCCCCTGCAGGTAAGGGATTCAAGAATTTACCCGCTGTAAGGCATACCTGCCGTAAGAGGCGACTAAAATCCAATACTCGGATTTTTATCCTACCAAGGACTGTCACCCCAGCAATATTCCACGAAAACCAATTTGGGGAACATTTTAGGGTTACTATAACAACAATAACAACATGTTACGTTTCATCCTGCCAACAGCAGACACCACAAATCTTTGGTGACTAGGAAAAAATTTACGATGCGTAGTTGGGTAGTTTTAAAGCACCGGCTTGCACCAACTGACTACCATTTATGACAGGTATCTGCAAAACTTGAAGGTACTTGACGGTAAAAAAAAATTAAACGATCGAAGAGACGCTTAAAATCATTTGATCGAGTTCTTTGCTGTTGAACCACAGAAGTTCTCCACTGTTTGTTTGTTTGAGAGTACCAATTGTTCGAAAGCAAAAAACTGATATGTAATAAAATGCCAGAATTTCGAGTTCCGACTTTTGTAGTACCCTATCGATACCGATCCAAGTCAAACTATTATTGGCAATACATTTTTCAAACTAGTTTACAATTCTCTTCCTCTTCTTTGGCGTAGGCACCGCTTACGCGATTATAGCCGCATCAACATAAGCGCGCCACTCGTTCCTTCTCTTTGCTGTTTGGCGCCAGTTAAAAATACCAAGTGAAACCAGGTCGCTCTCCAGCTAATCATTCCAACGGAGTGGAGGTCTTCCTCTTCCTCTGCTTCCACCAGCGGGTACTCCATCAAATACTTTTAAAGATGAGCGACTTGTAGAGTTTAGTTTTGGTCCGAGGAGAGAGGACTTTGCTTCTCAATTGCCTACTCAGTTCAAAGCAGCATCTGTTATCAACAGTGATACTGCGTTGGGTTTCAAGGTTGACATTGTTGGTGTTGTTACCGCAGGTTCCAAAATTATCTACGACTTCGAAGTTATGACTGTCAGTGACAGTGACGTGGGAGCCAAGTTGCGAATGCAATGACTGTTTATTTGGTGACAGGAGATATTTCGTCTTGCCCTCGTTCACTGCCAGAACTCATTCGCTTCGCTTCTTTATCTAATCTGTAAAACGCAGAACTTACGGTGCGGTTGTTATGGCCAATGATATCAGTACCATCGGCATACGCTAACAATTGTACATAGTTTGCAATTGGTTTTTGTGAAAACCACAAAAAACACAACTCTGTATCTAGATAAGCATTATGGCTCAACTAAACAGACTTAGAAAACTTACACTTACAACTTAGGGAGTGTCACTCTGCTATGCTCTTCAATGAATTTTGCATATAAGTGCACAATTAAAGCACAAAGCTTCACTTGGAAGTCTGTCGAATTTCACATTTTCTATGCAGGGGCTTTTATCATTTCTTAAATATGAATTGAAATTATTATTTTAACATCGAAAAAGTATTCAAAGGAAAAGGTGAATTTTGAGTTTTTTTGAAAAGTACTTATTTATTCATCAATATCTGTATTTGTCCCCTTCAAAGAAATCTCCCTCGGATATAATACACTTGTGCCAAAGATTTTCCCAATCGTCCAAGCACTTCTAAAATGCGCTTTCCGGTATGACCATCTCTGACACTTTCTTCGATTCTGACTTGATCTCATCAATTGTGGCAAAACGCTCTCCCTTCATTGGCTTCTTTAGTTTTGGGAATAGGAAAAAAGTCGCAGGGAGCCAAATCTGGTGAATAAGGTGGTTGAGGCATGATTACGGTTTTGTTGTTGGCCAAAAAAAATCACGAATAAGCCTTGATGTATGTATGAGCTGGTGTATTATCGTGATGCAGAATGCACGATTTGTTTTTCCACAATTCCGATCGTTTGAGCTGAGTATTGCTTCACGCAAACGTTGCATAACGTTCTTGTAGTATTCCGTATTAACTGTACGACCTTTTGGCAGGAACTCATGATGCACCACACCATTGTAATCAAAGAAAACAGTGAGCGAAACCTTCTTCACCTTTTCCGTTGAACAGAACTCGTATATCCAATGCTTTTTTATGTTTCATATCTAAGTGTGCTAAATCTGCATAAACGAACTATTAGAACTACATAAATACTCATTTCCAAACCTTGGAGTTAATATTTACAATCTTTTCTAAATAATATTGTATAATTATATCAGAGTAATTAATGATATTACTTCTAAATACGATATCTGAAAGTGTGTGAGTGCAATTTCTAAGAGTTCTTTTAATGACGTTCTAACAATTATCTAAGAAAATGACAACAAATGTATGTACGTATGTATTTGCGAGTATTCAGTTGTTTATGCCACTTGCAACAATTACGAAAAAATCATTCATTCAACATTTGAAATGGAAACATACACACATAATATAAACTATTTAGGGGAAAACACATATGTATTTACGTACATAGCAGTATGTAATTAAATTGGTTTCTATTTTATGAATTAAATTGCACGTTTAATCACCAACAGTATTTACTGCTTTATGGCGCATATGTAAATTTGCATGTACATACATATGTACATATGGGCATACGAAGATGGTTATGTATTGCATGCATTATTTTTTTTATTCTCGAAAACATGCTAAAACTAACATACGTATGTATGCATGTATGTATGTAAGTGCATATGTTTATGTAAACCATTCAAAAATTGCTCTTGAACTACACAGCATACGTATGTATGTAAATACTCATATGCATACGTACGTACATAGTATATGATGGGAATAGCCATGACTTGGCAACACTTGCATTGTGTTTATATAATTAATTGTTTTATTGCATTAACTACTTGCATACAAACATACATATATAGTCTTATATCAGCGTAAGTACATGGCGGTACATAAGAATATATATGTACATATATAATTTGATATGCATGCGCATATGTTTGTATGTACATATTTAAATTAGCATGCATCAAGGCGGTGTTCAAGAG
This sequence comes from Neoceratitis asiatica, assembly GCA_030068015.2. Taxonomy (NCBI): domain Eukaryota; kingdom Metazoa; phylum Arthropoda; class Insecta; order Diptera; family Tephritidae; genus Neoceratitis; species Neoceratitis asiatica. The sequence continues at coordinate 98,438,903 of CM061524.1, read as the reverse complement.
CACAGGATAAATCTTCAAACGATTTACTTACTAAATACTTTGTCAGAATTTTGTGAATTTCAAGCACAACATTAAAGAAATGCTTACAAATTTGTCTTTTTGAATATGTAGCGAATTAAGAAAAAATTTTATGTAAGAAAACTTTAATTAAGAAAATTTTGTATTTAAACAAATTTTTATTTAGTAAAATTAATATCTAAAAAAATTTTATGAATAAAATTTTGTATTTAAAAAATATTATATTTAATAAACTTTAGTATTTAAAAAAAATTAGTATTTGAGAAAATTGTTTTGTAACTAAAAAAAAATTGTTTTTAATAAACTTTGGTAATTAAAAATAAAAAAAAATTTTTAAGAAAATTGTTTAAAGTCATCCCTTTTTATAGTACGAGAATTTTTATAACGCATCAAAATTCTATTTTATTTTCTAATTCAAAATTTCTTCAATAATTTTTTTTTTAATTCTAAAAAAAAATCTTAAATCTGTACTAAATTATTTTAAATTTAACTCTTCCACTTTACCTACTGAAAATATACCGATTTTGTTTTCAAATTTAGTATTTTTACTTAACTATGGTCGTCTCTCGGCAGGGAATGTAGAGTCCTCGGAGTATATTTCTGACATGAAATAAAAGCTCCTCTTTAAAATCCACCAGCCGTTCGGAGGCGGCAAAACATGGTAAAAACATCAAAACGCAAAATCACACTTTGGAGGATGAGCTCGGCCGAAAATCGCTTCAGTGCTTACAAAATGCCAAATATATACATATATATATATATATATATATATATATACATATATATATATATATATATTCTGAATTCAAAATTGATGTGAGAAAAATACAAATTTAAATGAATATTTTGAAATACTGTGTAATTTTATTTACGAAAATTACAGATTTATCGTTTTCGTAAGTGAATTACATATATTTTTATAAAAAAATTTACGATTTTAACCATTTATAGTATTTCATTTTCTTCAATTTTTTTAGTATTAATGAAAAATATTAAACATTCGTGTGCGTGTATGTTATGTAATGTAAGTAACCCTACAGCGAACAGGCTAAACTAATATGTACTATTGGTATGTTCAGTTAGAAATACCAGTTGCTAACTTAAAAAAAAATTTTTTTTTTTTGAAGAAATAAAATAATATTAAATAGTTTGGAAAGGTTGAATTTAAACTTCTGTTTGTACTTTTCAAGGCTTTGTTGATTACTACAATTTGTTTTGATCTGCTCTGTTAAGTAGGCAACATTTCCTGGAGCTGTCGAATGCGTTAGACCAAATTTTCAATGTCAAAGGGCAGTAATACTGGACAAGAAGGAATTTTTTAATTTCTTTTAATTTTTAATTCGCTTGTGGAAGACCTAATCTCACATCCCTACTGTTCTGTTAGCTGTTATAATTTGTTAAATTTAAATTTCCAGTTATTTGTGCGTGGATAGTGCATATTTTGAAATAAACATTAATGAAACCTTGTTGAAGCGACAAAAAATTACAGAAGAAATGTAAAAGTGAAGAAAACCAAACTTATTTTTGCCAAGTTGAAGCTTTTAATAAATAAAAATTGAAAAATTAACTGGCAGCACTTAAAGTTCACTGAAGATATTCCGAAACGAGTCAAAATATACACAAAAACAAGGAATCAAATAGAAATAAAAAACTCCTCATTTAATGAGAGCGCTCAAAAATCCGCAATTTCTATAACATATTCCAATAGTGTCACTGTGATTAAAAAATAACTTTTTGGGATTTTTAGCGAAGTTTTGGGTATTTTTTACGAGCAAGAACTACACCAGTCATCTTTAATTACAATTTTACTACTACTTTTTATTGAAAACCAATCGAATATTGAATTCTATTGAGTTTTTAACATTAAAACTACATTAATTTCTCTAATATTTCCGGCTGAAACAATTTTCTTTTGATACCAAAGCTTTGGATTTTTTTTATTTACATGGGTACTGGTGCTTTTTGCATGTCGCGATATCGAATATCGTTAACATATGCTTAGGGAATATTTGAATCGTAAAAATTTTAGCTAAGTATTTTTAACGATCCGAAAATCTTTATAATAACTTACTGAATTCCACCACAGCTGTTGAATGTTCCCCAATCTGACATTACTGCCAACATAGGAATGTGAGATGGGGAACGCTCTGCAATATAGTGAATTCGAGTGAGTTTTAAATCTAGTAATGTCCGTGAAAGAGGCGTTCAGTTTTAGATTTGTTTCGGTGGCAAATTGCTAAAAGACATTTAAAATTTCAAAGCTATGAGGCCGAAGATACTTTATAATTACCTTATAATTTCTAAAAAAAAAAAAAAACCTTTTAATCTCTACGCAAAAGAGGGTATATGTACATTTCGTTTTTAATCGTTTTTAAAACTTTATCCTTAAATATCGTCGTAGCGCAAAAAAAAAACAATAGAAAAGACAAGAAGGATTTATTTAACACAGAAAGAAATCAATGAGACTCCAAAAAGTGAGTCAATCACAATAATATTTCATCGTTGTAGCGTCTATAGAGTATACCCGGAAGTAGATGAGTCGCTTAGAGCCTACACTTTCGAGCGGATCAAGAAAAAACATCATTTTCAATGATTTTACTAACTTTTTGCAATAAAAGTGCCACCGGTAACATATTTTTTCGCAGACGATGGAACGATGAGCTGTACGAACAAATCAAGAGACGCGACTACGCTGGCTAGGTTATGTCGTCCGAATGGATGAAAGCGCTCCAGCTTTGAAAGTATTCGATGGATTACCCGCTGGCGGAAGCAGAGGAAGAGGAAGACCTCCACTCCGTTGGAAAGATCAGGTGGAGAGCGACCTGGTATCACTTTGTATTTCTAACTGGCGCCAAACAGCAAGAAGAGGAAACGAGTGGCGCGCTATTGTTGACGAGGCTATAATCCCGTAAGCGGTACCTACGCCAAAGAAGAAGAAGAACAACATATTTTTCTTTGCGTAAAACATTTGTTCGAACATTTTCAAACAGCTTGGGCATTTGAACAACGAGTACTTGCACTGCTATTCAATGTTGATTACTCGCATATTTGTTAGCGCGAGTTGCAGAAAGTCGAGCGTCGAGCGTATTTTTCGTTTATTTTCACTTTTTTCTACCCACTTTTTTATGTTTTTATATTAATTTTTTTTTTTTTTGAAAGTAGTAGTTCTTAAAAAGCTTTTTACATGGTAAGTTTAAAGCAACTTTCCACACAAAAAAAAATTGGAAAAAAACTTTTGGCTAAACAATATCAATTTCTAAAAAAAATATTTTTAATTCATAATCGCTCCTAGCAACTTTACTCACTTTGGTTTCCGGCGCATATTTGTAACGCGCACAACTGATGCCATAGCCATTCGCAATTGAGCCACCCGGACAGAAAATACCATCACCATAACCATCATTTGGAAAACCGACAATGCGACGCATCTCAGCCAACACCGTCTCCTCCATGAGTGTAAAAATTGGTGCCACCTCATATGTATACACACTCGGATTCAGCGCATCCGTCAGCCACTGACCAATTAAAGCATAAACATCAACACCAGAATAAAGTTGATTGATAAAATAGGGATGACCCGTCTTAACCGAATACTGTATGGTTGCTTTTAGTAATTCGATTAGTTTTGCATTGGTTTCCGGTTCCGCTGATAGCTCAAAATCGAACAATTGCTTCAACTCACTCGGAGCATGCCATTCCACCACTTTAGTGGCACGATTAGTGCCCTCAAACACAGCCGTTTTAATAATTTCATCAACACAAGTGCGTATGAAATTCTCTAGCTTTAAATCAGGATGTCCAGCTATGAAATTCGGTGCGGTAAGCGTGTTGTTCATTTTTGCATTAATGTTGTTATTATTATTGTTGTTATTATTATTATTGGTGATATTGTTGGTAGTTGCTAGAGTACCGTTATGTAGATTCGATTTCATTGCTGCCACTTTAACGTCCGCACAAGTAATATCCAATGTACTCAGACCAACATCCGTTTTGGCTGTAGTGAGCGTTGCGGCGCCTGCCAGTTCTTTGTCAACGCTCTGCAAATGCTTTTTAAATATAGACTCATTGTATTGAGTGGGTAAACTTTTGCTGGCCAACATTGTTGCGCTTTTATTTTACTGTTTTTACTTTCTATGCAATCTTTTTTTTTCAATTAAAATTTTTTTTATAATTTTTTTTTTCGTTTTTGGCTTGTATTTTGTACCCTTCAACAACTGAGTGTATATGTAATTGTTTATAGTTGAATTAAAGACACTCGGTAGTCGAATGTTTGTATACGGTATATTACGGTATATACTGCAGTAGGAAATAGTCATATAATTCTCGGTATCCCGTTGTGCTCACTAAATTCCTATTATTGCTTAATTTAGTTTCTTTTTGAAATTTTTATTTTTTTATTTTTACTTTTATGCACTTGTTGCATCCACATGCACATGTGGGTATATCACAGATAGAAATTTATGTAAATTTGTATTTATTTATTTGGTTATTTGATTTCTACGCGGTGATATTTTTTTATTAACATGCACTTGTATGTATGTAAATATGTATTTTTCCAATACTATGTTTTTTATTAATTTATTTTTTAATATTTTCTTTATAAAAAATATTTTATATTTTTACGAAACACTCAAAATTCTACGCTAAAAACAGCAGCTAAACGCATTCTATATACACCTATCTATGTATGTATGTTTGTAAGTATTGTCTTTTAGTTTACTTGACGTCGATCTTGACAACAATTCGCGTCTTACCAATCTGATTGTCCGGTCACAATGTGCTGTGGCTTTTATAAACGCTCGTTCTTCGCAAGATTTGTCTGATTGATCTGTGTAAGCCGAACATCGGCAGTGCGGCAAACAACACTTCGTACAATCAAAATCGTTTTTCATATTCTACCGTTTTGTGTGTGGCTCGAGAACTGCAGGCACACGCAGACAGACGTACGTATGTATATACCTACATCCAAAGGTGGATAATCAAACGGCAGTTTGTAAGCGTGCAAGATCGTTGTAATTACATACTCGTATAAACATGCATACATACATACGTACGTACGTGCTTATGTAAATACATATTGTGGTGGGCCACAGGGAATGTTACACCTGCACATTGTGTCGCATGCCATCTGGTGGTGATGCTGTTGTGCATTAACTTACATATACACATACACACATACACATATTTATGTGTACGAGATATACATACATGTGTAAAAACTTACATAAATTTGAATGTACATATGTATGTATGGATAAATTCGCCAAAAAGTTTTGGTTTATACACTTGCTTGTTTGTGCATATATATGTACATACTCGTAGTACAGGCATACCGCCGTGTAGTATTTCTGAGTCACATCAATATTTTGCAATCTGTGGACTTTCCCTCTTAATTAGTTTAAAATCTACAAATTTGTTTTATTATATTTAATAGTTTGTACATATGTACATACCGGAATAGATACCGCCAGTCCTGGACGACATGCACGATTCATACTGCTCGCTAAGAGTATAAGATTATACCTCTTTCGGTACCACGCCCAGTAAGTATTATTTCACTATGCTGGACTTGCGAAACAATACACCTACGTACTGCAGTTCACTGGTCCTACGGGACCGCCGCTATGCATTACTTCTTCAGGACCAGGCTTAGCCAAGATTGGCTCTTCATGGACAACTTTCTGATCTATTCTCCGTCTATGTCTTCTATTTTCGCTACTGCGTTGCCGTTCCTTTATTCTCAATTCCTGGAGAGCGATTGCGGACCAAATCTTCACTTTACGATTTTACTTTGTATCATGTAGTGCACAATATTTTTTGGAGACACCCGTTCTTTAATAGGAGAGTCTCTATATCTGTTTTCTCTACTTCGTATTTCGGGCAGGAAAAGAAGGCGTGCTGTGCGTTTTCGCTACCATTGCCATAGCAAGAACAATCTGTCCCCTCATCGTGACCGTACCTATTGAGGTATTCTCTGAAGCAGCCGTGTCCGGTCAGAATTTGCGTCAGGTAGTAATCCATCTCGCCGTGTTTTCTCTCCACTTGCATTTTACCGATCAGCTTGTACGGCCACCTACCTTTCTCTGCTATGTCCCAGCGCCTCTGCCACTCATATATACTTTTAAGTCTTTCTGCGTTCCGCTCTTCTGTTGTGAGTCGCCTTCCAATGCCTCTGCATTTGTCGTAAACTCTCTGTATTTATGAGCTGCAGGCGTAATTATGTGCATACACTAGTAAATCCAAATATATACACATAAATATATATATATATATATATATATTGTGGGTTTAAAATCAAAATCTGAACCCTTTTACAGAATAAATCAATTGTAGATAACAAATGTGTGCGTCCTGTATACATTTATTTGGGATGACTCCCATGAAGAGGAAACTCTCATGAGTAGTGCTACACCAGCATAACAATATTCACGACCTTCAACTCCACAGCTGCACCTACGTATTAAACATCTCTGCACTTACTACCAGTCTCCCCGCGGAACTACCAATAAAGTGGCTATTACGCGTTACATTCACAACGAGCTGTGATACACAAGGTACCTGAATGGCTGGAGAGCCCAAGTCTCCAGTCTACTACATTCTACTGCGGACGGAAAGTCGAAGTTTCGGCTGCTTTCTCTCTAGCAAACATGGTCGGAAAGGACTTGTTTCCCCTCCATACCCCCGTTATCAAGAATACCACAAATCAAGTTTGGGCAGGCGGAAAGCCCTTGCTTCTGCTCCGCTCTACTGATAGGCTAGTAAACATGGTCAGAAAGGACGAGTTTCCGATCCAAGCTGGCATGGCCATATTTACCATATTTCGCGTAGGGCACTACATTGCAAGTTCTTTATTAAAGATCCACGTACCTTAAAATTTCCGCTTGTCTTAAACTTGTACATATGACTTTCGAAATTATATGTATTCTTCGGGGAATAAGTTAAATGTTCTCAGGGGAAAGCAACATATAATTTAATAAATTGCTTTCATTCAAAACCCTGGTGGTGTGTCTGAACGGTATGTCGGACATCGAAACCTTACGTGTCCCGCATCGTCTTCACACTCTGGGTATATTGGACAAGACGCCGAATTGCCATGGCCAAATCTGTTGAGGTATTTCCTGAAAACCAAATGTCCTGAAGGGAGTGGCGTCAAAAAGAAGTCAGGATCCGCGTGTGGTCTTTCTGTCGTCATCTGTCCTTCGCAGAGTTATTCCAGCGCTCTTTCCAGTAGCTTAGTAATCCCTTTCTTTTGCAGAGCTTAAAATTATGGAAAGGAGTTTGATCTTTTTTTTATTTATGAAGGTCATCTGCTCCTAGAGCAACCTGAGAGTATGCTATGTTATATAAAATACTACACGGCGGCAAAAAAATTTTTATGTAAAATAAAGAGAAAATCTGCAGATTTTGTTCTTTGTTTTTGAAATTAACAATAAAGACACGAGGGTGGTTTAAAAAGTCGATGTCTTTTCGAATAAAATATTTTTTTCTCGCCGAATAAGTTTTTTCTTACTGAACATAGTCTTCTTTTAGCTCTATACATTTTCAAGACCCTCAAAATCGGCGTTTCTTTACGTGATGACCTCTACATTCAACCCAAAACTCTTGAATCCGTCCTGAAAAGCTCTGAATTATATTCGCCGGTGATCAGTTCACCGGCGACAAGGTAATCGTTTTGAATTACACATTGTGCGTCCCAAAAAAACTGAGGTCATGACCTTTTTGGCCGACAGACCCACCTTAGCCTTCTTTGGTGGACGTTCACACGGAGAAACTCACTGCCTTAATTGTTCTTTTCTCTCTGATGTGGTGTGTAGAATGTGAGGTATCCGCTCAGTTGAGATGTCTACAGCTTTAACTCCTTCACGCACTTTTATTCTCCAATCGTCCAATATCATTTCATGATGATGTGTATGATGATCTATTAAACTCAGACTAAAGGTAAAAAAATACGCTCTTCTAAATTGGTCCTCGGGGAATAATGCAGTAGTGACAGTCCTTGGAGAAAAATTCCGGTCGTTGTGGTATAAAGAGCCGACTCTTGCGGGAACTACTGGATTTTGGTCACCTCTAACGAAAGGCATGCTTTACCGGCGGTAAATTCATGAACTCCTAACCCGCAGGGGGTCCCAACAAGGCCGTCCTGCTATATGATGCAGAAGCGTGGCAATGACAGCATGCGATGAGTCCACTTTGTGGGTTTGCATATACCGACCGACGACAAACAACGCATACGATGGAACGATAAACTGTAAGAGTTACAGAATGGCATTGAAATATAGCTTTAGGAAACCACTTCAGTTTTGAATGTATTCAGCGCAGTATCCGCCAGTGGAAGCGGAAGAAGAGAAACACTTTTACTCCGCTGAAAGAGAAGAGTTGAAGAAGGATCTGGTTTCAATTGGTATTTCCAAATGATGAGGCCGAACGGCTATAAGAAGAAACGACTGATTGGCTATTGTTAATATGGCTACAATAGCCATACGGTAAGAGCTACGAACGCTATTAATAAATATTTTTTTCTGACGATTCTGTGCAAACTTTTATTATGGAAATTTCCAAGATCGCTTGTACGCATGTAGCGAATCGAACTGTAAACACGCATATACATATATAGCTCAGACTTTTATGCCGGCCTATCTACGTACATACATACATACATATATCTAACATAATTTTTGAGTAGTGAATGTGAAGTTCCACGCGCGGGCACGCTAAGTGTTAGTTTGACGACTTCTACTCACACCATTTACCAGACTCCTTGCTTTCCTGTTCAGTCTGGAGCAAGCTAATACAACTTTGAAGATATTTAAAGCACGCGTTTTGCAAGCCCCTCTTTTTAAATACATACATATATACATATGTGCATATGTACTTAAGTATGAACAATGCATACGGGTAGGGAATCGATGGGTGTGTCAATCAGCTGTGTCCGGTTGAGCCAGACGTCTTCTATACACACATATAAACTTACTGTCATATAAATGTGTATGTATACATATTTACGCATATTTGTAATGAACTAAATATATTTCAAATATTTTTTTATTTTTTTCGTTTACAATGAAGACTTTAATAAATTCAACAAGTTTGTCATCATCATGTTTTTGCTTGTTGTTGTACGGTGTTACAGTTTTTTCGCTAATTAATATTATCAAAAATAACTTCAATTATTCCATACATACTTACATATGTATATACATACATTAAATTATATGCATGTGTAAATTTCGTATTAAACTAAGGGAAGCGCACCGCTCTAAATCACAACCAAAACTCGTGCTTCATGACGTTATTGCATTTTAAATACATACAAGTATGTACTTGTATATACCATTGTATGTATTTGAATTAAGCAGAACACGTTGTTAAAAGACAAAAAAAAAAGAATCGTACCAAAATCTGGCCAGCGGTTTTTCCCCATCAGCATTTGTGTTGCACTACTTCTTTAACAAGCAAGCAAAAGAACTGCGGAAGCTCATATGAATTTTGTTTTATTAATTTTTTTTTACAGTAACAATATTAATTTAGTTACACTTTAGTCATACACTAATAGATAGTAAACTTCAAAAGCGAAAGTACATACAAATTTTATAGATTTTTATTGCTGTTGATTTGGCCAAATGTTGCACAGTGGGTGGAGTGCATTAAAAAAGGCTTTAAACAAAATACCCACACGAGTATATTTGGAAAGCAAAATGCATGTATATGTATATATATATATATATATATATATATCTTAAATCAGACGCCATCCCACATAAAATTATTGTTAATGACAGAAATAACTCTCCTCTCTTCTCTGCCCGAAATGACTGACTAGATGACAAATTAGTGCGCAGCCTAAACTGCTGATCGTAGAGACGCGAAACTTGGAGCATGTGATTTTTCCTTATGGGGTTAGGTGGGTTTCACGGGTCTAAAAAAAGAATTTTTGTTATATATACAATCATATATTGTTTCAAACAATTTACCATATCAAAGATACATATTTAAACAGTATTTTGTGATTTTTTTTTTTTTAAATCCGCTCAGCCGTTGGTACCTCATCTCTCTTGACGTCTCCAAAGAAAATTCTCTCGCCGTGGACAGCATAACTCATTATTGGTTCATGTAAAATCAAAAAAACCAAAAATATTTCGTTACTACATGGATAAATCTCGTTATTGGACGAAGAAAAAACAAAAAATTAAAATTTGAATTTTTGACAGATTTTGAACAAAAAAAAACACATTTTTTGATCAAATTTTCGCCTCTCTCTTTATAACTTTTCGAGAAATCGTATCCACCAACTTAAATTAATAGAGTTTTGAGATAAACGCGTTTAAAGTTTCAAATTGACACAGACAAAGGGTCTATCTCTTAGAATTTTACTCCGATCGATTTGAAATTTTAGGAGAATATTTTAAATATATTTTACAATTTAAAAAGGCAGGAAAAAAACACGATTTTTTAAATTTTCAAACGCAACGAACCCCTTAAGGCGGTGGAATAGAAGCGTAAAGTTTTAATGTAACTATGTTTGCGCGCGACTAACCCGATTTTGATCGTATTTCGTATTCGCCAGTAATTTTGTCCAGCATAAAAGAAATTTGGAATTTTTCAGGACATGGACATCAAAAATCACATTTAGTGTTATATTTGCTTAATTTTTATTATTTATTTCATATTTCATTTTTTAAATATACATAGATAGGCAGACAGCTCTTTTCGTACGTTAATATGTGGATATCTTCTCTTTCAGGTAAGTACACCAGCGACTTTTGTATTCCAAGGAAGTTGAAAGGAGTAGACTTTGCGAGGAGCAGCAGCGGCCTCTGGTGTACTTCCCAGGGATAAAAGATTTCCACCACTCGGCTAATGAGGCCGCCAAACGTGAAGGCTGACATAAAAACCCCTGCGGGTTAGGGGCTCAAGAATTTACCCGCGTTAAGGCATGCACGTCTAAGAGGCGACTCAAATCCAATAGTTCTCGCGACAACGGTGAGGAATTCTGCTCCATTTTAAGCCAGAAGTTTTAGCATCAAAATGCTATTTCGTTGGATCGAATGAATTTAGATACTTTCGTCTTTCAAATAACTCCCTGTATCTCTTCCCTGGGAAAATCAAGCGTCACGCTGGTGTTTGACAGTTTGGGCAGACGGCGAGCCACCATTGTTGTTGTCGTAGAGATTCGCTAAACCCCACCCAGGGACAGGTAAGTCTACTCCAAGTCATCAAAGTGCAAGTGGTCAAAGTGAGATAGTCTACTCCCGCTGGACCAAGTGTCTTAGCATCAACAGGCTTTCGCCTTTCCGATAACTCTCTGAATCACTGCGCCGTTGTTTGGCAGTTTGCGCAGACGCGGGTCACTTGTCTTTTAATTTTATCATAACCAAAGTATGCGGTGTGAAAATTCTGCTAAAATGGTAATTAGGTTTTCTTCGAGGGTCGGAGCATCACTAAAAAAAATTCACCAATTTGACTCCACCGAAAGTGAAGTGATTTTTTATCGCTTTCTAAATGCAAGCCCGGCCACTGTGCTTTGTTCACTGCACATGTAAAGGGTGATCCATTTCAAGGTTCCTTACTTATTTAATTAAAAAAAACACACAAAAAGTTGAAATTTAATGGGAAATGTTTATTATAATTCGAAAGAACATTTATTTTTTGAAGATTATCACTTTAAAATGTTGGCCGCGACTACGTCTCAAATGATCCATCTGTTGATTCCGATTTTCGATGACTCGTTCGAGCATTTCGACTGGTAGCTGGCGAATGACACGCGTGATGTTTTGCTCCAAGGCCTGCATCGAAACGGGATTGTCCGCATAGACTTTAGACTTTACATATTCCCACAGAAAAAAGTCTAACGGTGTGATATCACTCGATCTTGGTGGCCAATCGACCGGGCCAAAACGTGAAATTATCTGCTCACATAAGTTTGAGAGGACTCTCCATTGATTGATGCGATGTGTGGGAAGTGCACCGTCTTGTTGAAACCAAATGTCGCAGAGATCACGAGCTTCAATTTCAGACATCAAATAGTCGGTTATCATGGCTCGATAATTTGAAGAAATATGGATCGATGATTGCACCGACCCACAAACCACACCAAACCGTTGTTTTTCTGGATGAAATGGCAGCTCTTGAATCTCTTCAGGTTGCTCTTCGTCCCAAGTGCGGCACTTTTGCTTATTTACATACCCATTGAGCCAGAAATGGATATCATCGCTAAACAAAATATGTCCCGAAAACGTCGGATCTTCTTGGAACTTTTCAAGAGCCCATAAAGCGAAGCGATGTCGCTTGGGAAGATCGAGTGACTTCAGTTTTTGAACAAGCTGTATTTTGTACGCTTTCAATTTAAGATCTCGACGTAAAATGCGCCAAGTCGTTTCACAAGTCAGTCCGAGTTGCTGCGATCGGCGCCGAGTCTACTCTCCACGGTCTCCGTGTACACTCTCAGCTACGGCCGCTATATTTCTTTCACTGCATGCTGGACGTAGTTTATTCGATCGAATATTGTCCAATAATAAATGCTGGGTCTCAAGATGGGTGGGTAAGGGTGTTGCGAATAGTACGCTCAGTAAGCCGATTGTTTTGACCATAAGTTGAGCGAAGCGCACGAAACACATTCTTTACAGAACGTGAATTTTCGTAATAAAGTTGAATGATTTGTTTAGCGTTGTTCAGGCGTAAGTCTTTCCATGGTGAAATGCCAAACAATACCATCGTAGAGGTTTACAAGTATGGAATCTTGTGAATTTTACAGGAAAATGTCAAACTCGCATTTGTCTGTCAATCTCAGGGTTTGACTGTCAAATAAAAAATCATAATGGCTGCCCGCAAGCTGACAGACAAACTCGACGATGCGGACATCGATGGAATGAAAAATTTGCGCAATAAATACAGAGGCAATGGAAGAATTAACAAATAACAGAATGTCGCACCAAAAAGCGGAGCAAAGAATCTGACAATCCGAATCAAGATGGAATTAGAGAAATTCAAAATGCGTATTGGGTGGGTAATGAGAGAATAGCAAAGTTTTAAAACTCAGGTGATCTCAGCTGTTTTCGAATGTAAACAAATAAAATGGCGGATTCCATACTTGTAAAGCTGTACGATGACAATACTGAACACGACTCACGCGTGATCTGTCAAAAAAAGGCTATTGAAAAAAGCACCTCTACTTGGATCACCCTTTACCTATATGAATGTATGTTTGTGTTTATTTTAATCTGCGGAAGTAGAACCGAATATCTTGATTGAAGTGAATTAATCAAAAAAAAAAATAAAAAACGAATGAGCAAGTGAATATGAGCAATTGGTTAATAGAAACTAAGAAATTAATTACATTTGTTGTATTAATAATAATAAATAATTATACACTTAACATGTAATTATATTAATTTATGTTGGCTAGTTTGTGTTTGACTTCACCATTTTCCAAGATTTCGAATTTGCAAGTACACATATGTATGTACATATAAATGTATGTATGTATGAACTAATTACCAACATTGAACTGTTACAAGGCCGTTAAGTAAATATTATTAAATGTACATATTTGCATATGTTTTGAATTTTATCACATTAATAATAATATTTAGCATAGTGTTCATGCTAAATTTTGCTTACCAATTTTTAATTATTTTTTCAATTATATATAATTTATGCTTTAGACAGTTTTTGATTTCCGAGAAAGCTACGCTTTAATATTAAAATCTTATTAATTCATTTTATTTAATAATGATAATGTTTCTACGATCGGCAGGTCGGTTACCTTGATTTGTTCGCTCCATAAGGTCTACCGGCTAAAATCAATCGTTCGAACCGTTGCTATAATGTGCACAGTTTTAACGTTAGTAGGGTTACTTCTGTCTTAAAAAAAATCAGTTGAATTTTTAGCTCTCTGCTTTCTTTGATTATTATGGAGTGGTGGATCAGAAGTTCTTACCACAAGGCCTTACACTTTATAATAGGTATTACCTGATGAACCGTTTGTTTGTTCCGTAATGCCGTAAATCAGGCGCGAACACAGCAAAGGGTTTTGGGGTTCAATCGTCCTTTTGACGGTTGAACAAATAAGTAATCGAACTGCTTTTATAACCTTATGTAACATATATATTTCCTTATTCCCTTATTTTAAGCTGCCTCTGAACGGATGATGAGATTAGATAGATTAGATGGTATAGAGGATCTGAACTGTAACCTTAGGTCTGTTTTGTCCTCCGGGCTTATCAAAATTCATTGAATATTCCCAGTGCCTTCAGGAATTCTATAAGACAGAGGCAGTGTGATTCAACTCAGACGGATGATGGATTTTTATGGGGGGCTTCTATTTCAAATCAGAAATACATACGAAGGGCTTGAAAAATTAGTTTTTTAAATTAATTTCTTACAATTTTGGATGTTGGTCAAGCCAGGTCGAACCCATAACCATCTGCATAAGAGCACGACTAACCTCTGGGAACTTAATTTACACCATATAACAACCATTACTTCGGGTGTAGCTGATTTCTAGACAAAGGCTCGAAAAAAACGCGAAAATGAAGCGATACATGGTTTTATAACCTGAATTTTTCTCTGTAAGAAAGAGAAAGGCGATGGTAACAAACCTTAACAGAACACTTATTTAGCCTGTTAAGGGCAAACCTGTATCGATGATAAGTAAAAGACAAAAGCCCTTCATCAATAAACTGTTCGAACTTTATCTGTGCGTCTTTACATCTGGAACCTACCATGGCCACCAAAGACCAGTAAGAAAAATTACCTGATGACCTAAACGGGGTTAGGTCGCCGAAAGGGTGACAGCCCTTGGCCGGATAAAATCCGGGTCAACTCCGGTGCGTAGAACCGGCTGTCGTGGGAGTCGAACTTTCCAAATTCTTCGCTGCGCGACATCTATATCTCCAATCTGCGAAATCCTCTGCCAGCTGGACGAAGGAGTACCGGCTAGAACTCGATGTGAAGGTCGATGGTGTAAAAATGGCAACGTATGGCAACTCTCTTCCAGTGAATGGTGTTCTCAGAGTCAAACCACCACCCATCGCAGAACAAGAGCTCAAGTTGCCTCGTGAGACCCGCGTAACCCTGGCACAATTAAGATCTGGATATTGCAGTAGGCTTAACTCCTACCTATCCAGACTCGACCCTGACATACCTAACACATGTCCCGCATGCAAAGAATCCCCGCACGACACTAACCACCTCTTTGCATGCCCACTTAACCCGACTCATCTAACACCCCTCTCCCTTTGGTCCGACCCCGTCGAAACAGCACGTTTCCTGGGCCTCCCGTTAGATGACCTCGATGACTAAAGCTAAACTTGCCTGACCCTAAACGGGACTGGGCTTGCCGCTACAACAACAACAACAACAACAACAACTGTGAAAATATTGATAAGTTTAAAGAAAAACTATTTTTATATTGTAAAACACTAAATGTGCAATAAAATTTTTTTGTAAACGATATTTGAATTAGGTCTTGAAGACCGTAAATAAATAAAGAAAAAAAACCATTTCGGAAATATTTTTGCGGTTACTACAACAACAATAAAGCTTTAAGAACTTTTGATGCTGTAACCGGCCGTTGAATCAGAAGAGAACGACCTCGGTTTCCGCGAGGAACATAAGTCCTTGCATAACTTTAGACACTGGCTTATCGCTTGGCCTTTCCGCAACTAAGAATATATTCTCTAGCACTTACTAGAATTCTGAGCTATATTCTACGGTACATTCATAGACTTTACATTTGGAAGCGCATTAAAAGCTTCTTTTTTTGATTTTATATAGCATATATTTAAAATAAAAAGTATGCAGTTATGTATGTATGTATAAATATTATTTTGGCTTTTAAAGCTTAAATTTTTAAGTTATTCATGGAATTGTTCAACCCATTATCAATATCCCAAATAACAAGTTGACCATCAACACCGGATGTGCTTATTTTACGGCCATTCTCCTTCTCGCCCGCATATAAGCGTATACACGTTATGGCGTTTTGATGAATAGAATCGACATTGGTATCGGAATTTTCAGTTCTCAGATTGCGATCCAACGATTGGAATATACGCATGGCGGATATGCCGCTACTCTCCTTCTTTTGTGACTTATCCAACTTGGCACTTAACACCAATTTAGAGTTTTCGATTATTGTATACACCAATGGCACACAGCTATGGCCAGCCACAACTATGGAAACTGGCGATATCCATACGCACGAAAGAAATGGTAAATATTGAGTTTTGCAGCGAATAACGGCATTGCCATTTGTTGCATCGGCTATATTAATACAACTGTCGTGTCCAATCCAACAGATTTTGTTACCATCGGCTGAAAAGTTGACATCATTAATCCAACCACCGCCGGAGGTCATGGAATTCTTAAATTCAGCCATTAGATTTCCCAATGGCATGCGATTGCCCCATGGTGTTGGGCTTGGCTGATCTTCGATGTCCTTAATGTAAGCTGAAAACACGCGCACCTGAAATATATGCAATTATTTAAGAAAAAAATTAAATTATTCTTTATGTTAGTTTTTTCACCTTATAATCCGTTGAACCTGCTACTAGCAATACGTTATTTGGATGCCAGTCCAAAGAAGTTACGGTTGAACGAATGGGTTTCTTGATATGCTTGGACACCCACCAATCATTTTCAGACTCAAAATAGCACACCGATATTAGACGTGCTCCAGATCCAACAGCAAATTTATTTTCCGCCGGGGACCATTTCACACAAGTAGCAGCACGATTAATACGCAACAAAACCAAAGTTGGTTTCCATTTACCATCATCAGCTTGCGACCAAACATATGCATTTCTGTCAGCAGCACAGCTTACAATGCGATTCGTATTCTTCGCCCAATCTATGCCCATTACACGTAAATCGTGTTGATTTAATACATCTGATAGTTTCCAATCATTACGTTCCCGGCTGTAGATATGAATTTCATTGTTGTTCGGCGAAAGAGCGATTTCTATGGAAAATTTTTGTAGAGACGTTTAAGCATAAATGCATGTATGACTAATACTTAGCGCGGATACACAAGTACTTACGGGAGCGATCTTTGTTCCAAGCATGACAAGTTATTGAAGCTAAAGAGCCACCAAAGGTGTACCTTTCAGACATTGTTAAAAAATAATATAAATGCGTAGATTACTTAATACTTTGTAAGGTTTTAAAGCGATAATCGCGGACTCTGGGCCGTCTACACGATTAGTTGCAAGAAAATTAATTATGACTAATGTTAGTCCAAAAATGAACTTTTTCACAAAATCTCGAGAATTTTTACCCACGGAAAGATTACATCGATTTGACAGCAGTATAGTGTTACCATATCAGGGGAGAAAAATTACAAATAAATAGTGGCTGCTCTACATTAGGGGGGTAGTAATAATTTGTTTTAATGCAGATAAAAGTCCATATAGAATTTGAAGTTATTGAAAATTCATTGCCAAAGATAACTATTCATCTTAAGGGTTTTAAACCTCCTTTTATATGGAAAATTAAATTTTTTTTGGACCTGCTATCCAGCATCAGCTGGTATAGAACACTATCTATTCCTTATGTCAGACTAGAATACTTCGAAGTGGCGGCATCGGGCAATAGTAGAAGAGGATTTCGTGCTACCTCGCGAGACCCGAATAATATTAGCACAAATAAGGCCAGTGGCGATGATGAAGTAGACTCAACTCCTACTTATTCAGATTTAACCTCGACATACTCAACGTATATTCAGCAAGCAATGAATGCCGGCATTTTTAAAAAAGCATAGTCATTTAAAAACCTTCTCCACCCCCTGCGGGTTGGGGGCTCAAGAATTTACCCGCGGTAAAGCATGCCTGTCGCAAGGGGCCACTAAAATCCCATAGTTCTCGCAACAGTGGGGTCTTTATACCGGAACGACCTGGATTTTTATCCGGTCAATGATTGTCACTCCCGCAATATACCCCGAAGCCCAATTTGGAGAATTTTCTGTGGTTAAAACGACAACAACAACCCTTCACCTTCAAATCTGAACCCGTCGAAACAACTCTTCATGGCCCTCCCTCTAGATAGCACCGAAGACATCGAGCTCCTAATTGGGGTTAACTAGCCACTACAGCAATAACTAAGCAAAAAAAAAATCGTGTACAAAATTTAATTTCTTATAACAAAAACAGCAGTTTATTTTGGCTCATGTAAGTTATTACTTTATCCACTCCCATTTGCTCAGATCACCGCCGCCGGCTTTTGATATCGCATCATATATGTTTAAACTTTCACCGGGTGGAATGCCATAACCAATATGAAGTCCATGTGGGTTGGATGGCGTTTTACAATCCATTGTACTATCTTTTCTAAGGACCGTATCCACTTCGACAGACGAAAAGAATGCTACTGACATCGGTAAATCCGTTAGACCGAGACGTGAGGAACAAAATGAACGCGTCAAGAGATTTGTTGTGTGTAGAGCTAGAGCCGTTTTATAGGCTAACTCATCTTTCACCAAATAACGCACTTCATCGTGAAAACTTAAGCTGAATCGTACTTTTGTACCCATCAGCCAGCGCATACAAACTAACATCAGATGTAAAAAGTCTACTGCGCCACTTTGCACCACCCAGTTTATGCGCGTGGGAAGAAATCGATTCTCATCAGTGCCATTTACTTCCAGCGCTCGACTGAGTCGACAATTCAAAAATGGTGTTTTCGGACAATCGCTTGTTGCAATCTCTTCCAGTCGGTTGAACATCGCGCTTTCAGTACCGCCCTTCCAGCGAGGATGGTGGAACATTTCTTTGACTGAAAGATTACATGATGCAGCCAGTTTCAGCGCTTCATAACCAGAATAACTGCAGAAAATATACAATTAAGAGATTTAAATAAAAATGCAAATAACAGAAACAAATATTCATTTACGGTACCTTCTATTCTCATAATTATCTGCGAATTCTTCACGTAAATTATACACCCGCTTCCCTTTCGTAATAGCAAACATTTTTTGTGATTTTGACCGCGCTTCACTTTCAGAGAATGTGGGATTGAATTGTTTCAACAAAACCTCGGCAAAGTTTTGACCTGCACCATAAATCCGTGCATAGTTGATAACTTTTGCGTGATCCCTAGATATTCCCACTGCTTTCGCCGTTATGGAGTGCATGTCTGTGCCATTTGATTTCGAACCACTGATCGTCATCCAACCAAGTGGTGTTGCACCATGTATACCACACGCATACGCATCACCAAGTACAGAGGCGATCCACAACTCCTGCGAATCGACATCGGCGCCAACTATGCGATAACCCGCAGGAGCTTGTACCATAGAGCGTAGCTCGGAGCCTATACGCTCGCGCTGTGAGTTGGAAGCTGTCATCCAAGTTGGCTCCATGGCTCGTCTTGTCAGTGTACCACAAGCAACAACTTGTGGGCAAATTGCTCCATACTCCATCATTTCATTAATGTTGCTATTGCTTTTCAATTCATCCGGTAAATCATCCTTATTCAACCAAACAACCATTTGTCCAATTATTCGATCTCGATTATTACGCCAATAGGACATCATGCGCGCTATGTCTATAACACGTTTCGCTGAACTTTCCGCAGAATCTCCACTACTTAAGACATTTTCGGAGAATTTATTTAGAAAATCCTTCGACAAAGGATTACCCACACGAAAGGAATTACCATTTTTGTGTGGTAATTTTAGGAAAAAGCAACAACCTTCTAAAATTTGTTTACACCAAATCCCTGCGCCTTTATAAATACCATCTGTGTGATCTTTTGGCTCTTTTTTGTAATAATCTTTCTTGGTAAGTTTAAAATCAATCTCATTATTTAAAGCTGCCATATCATATCCGAACTCTTGCATGTCTAAATTTTTCATATCAACATTTTTCGGTACAGGACAGCGTTCGATAAGTTTTCTGATTGGTATGCGATATGGATTTGCACCATCTATCGATTCTACGGGTGGATAAGGTGCCATTCGAAAGGGTACAAGAAATCCCCAACCATGTTCTCTTATATAATGTAAGGGATATCCTTCCCAACAGAGAGAAAGTAACTTAGGCGCTATTTGCATGCCTGTGCCAATCTCTGTTGCGCCTGGCGCCCAATCTGCTTGTTGAGTAGCATAATCCTTCGGTACTTTTTTACATAATTTACGATACCAGGCTGGATAGCCAGGTAATAGGGGGCGCCGTGCCGGCAAAAGTGATTTCATATCATATAAATATTGAAATTTCTTTTGTAGCTCGAGTTCCTTTTCGGTTAAATTAGTGTTTTCTATGTGTAATACATTCGGTGTATATTTTTTAACTGGTTTGGTTTTCTTCAATTTTATTTCTTGTGTGCTCCAATCTTCGTCCCAAAGCCAGAGATGCTCTCGATATGCTTCGTTCTTCATTAATCGGCATGCGTTATCAGCGCGACGAGTTAAATGGTTTTTAGCTTCTATACTAAGGTCTTCGTACGCTAAGTCCGACTCTTTTATGTAGCGGGTCCAATTAGCATTAACGGGTAAGTACGCAGAGCCCAGTTCCAACATGCCAACCAAAGTAGCAGGATGCGGAAATCTTTCTAAATACATGGGATAGAGTTTAGTGAATATGTTGAACGTCGCTTCAACATCACCAGCGCAATAACCCATTAGCATATGAAAATTATCCTTTACATCAGAAAGAGTACCTTCAAGAAAAATATTACGTGGCTCTTTGGTCAGTTCTTCTCCACCACAATACAATCGATGGACATCGACTAAGCTGTTAAGCGAACTCTGTGACTGCCATTCTTCATCTTCCGGATCTGTCTCTTTGCGTGATTTTAAAAGCGCGCGTTGATAACTTGTTATGCCGCTTACACTTATATGCAGGGACATTGTATCTACAAAGCGTACACCCGTATCGTCAATTAAATATTGCTCACGCAAACGTGCCCTATCATAAGATACATTGTGACCAACAATTACTTTCGGACCGCTAGTTCCCAAAGGTATGAGATCTGCCAAAGTGTAACGTTTAGCACTAAATGATGATTTATCATTTGATTCATCTGATTTTTTTGTTGTAAATTGTGGGCTTACCCAAGAATACCAATGTGATGCACTAACCGCAGTGGCCATAGTCGGCGCCGCGCCTTCTTTTACACATACTTCGACGTCAAAAATTAAAGCATCGTCTGTAGGCACATTAATAGATTTACCCTCACCTGTAACCGGATCATATACTGTCCAACCACTTTTGAAGATCCATTTATTTGGACGTATAGGTAATTTTTTACATGTCACTAAATTATGGAGCAAGAGCTCATAAGGCGCCGCCTGTTCTTTGGCAATGGCGTAAAAGTGTTCTTCAATGTTTTTGCCATGCAACTTTGGCAGTTTTATATTTACATCTGCTAGTCGGTCCGTGCTAGTTACATCAATGCCGTGCTTTTTCAATGCAGCAATATAATTCTTTGTTTCTTCAATTTTTGTGTTTGTGGTTGTCGTGAATATTTGTTCATGTAGGTTGCGTGAAATCATTTGTACCTTGACCACATTTTCGGTAAAATCATCATTTGCTTTCAATTTATCATTTGCAGTTTCATTTGTTGCAATGTTATTCGTCGCAAGTGGTTGTTCCGCTTTAGTTTTACTTTCAGATTTAGCAGTAAGTCCATCACGTCGAAAAATTTTTACAGTGCTATGAGGATACAATTCTTTAATTTTTGTAGAATAATATCGTATTAAATGCATTCCTTTTTCAGATAATAAACATTTGTGTTTTTTACGATTTAAAATGTAAACAGACCGGTAAATGGTTTGGAGATAACATTCAAAAGTAAACAAACAGTATATCGATATATTTTTATTTTTAAGATACTCGGCAGGACTCGGTACTCCAAGTATGAAGTTCAAGTTCGATTCAGAGAAAGTGGAAGAAAAATTAATATGAATATATAAATAAATACTTGCAACTATACGATGATTCCCTCATAAGCAAGACTACCCCAAATCAACCATAAGAATTGACCAACACGCATTATTTATTGCGCGTTGACATTTAGCTTATTTCGATTCCCGATTATTTACTTAATTATTTTTTTGTGAATTCTACAGAGTTTTAAGACAAATTAGTTTTATAAATACTTAATATAACACGTACTGCCCGCAAAGTTGGATGTGTGACTCAACTAACTTTTCTATTACATGCGAATACACCATTGGATGTAGACTATTAAAAACTCCACCTCCGCATTAGGAGTTCAAGAATTTATCCGCGCTAATGCATGCCCGCCGCCGACTAAAATCCAATAGTTTCCGCGATATTCGGGTCTTTATACTTGAACGAGCCGGATTTTTATCTGACCAAGGACTGTCGCTCCTGCAATATTCCCCGAAGCTCAATTTACGGAATTTTTCTGCTGTTACAACACAACAACTGTTAAAGTCTTGTAAATTCGCTCCAAAAAAAAAAATAACCTAAGGCAAAACACAAGCAAATAAAAAGCAAAGCTACATTTAGTCGCTTTTCATACTGTTACGATCTTGCTGATTAACCTCGATGATTTCCTTAATCTTTCGGGTACGACCTCTGGATTGTTAAATAAAATCGCCAACTTAATTTGCAGTCTCTTTATTTATA
Source organism: Neoceratitis asiatica (assembly GCA_030068015.2). Lineage (NCBI taxonomy): Eukaryota > Metazoa > Arthropoda > Insecta > Diptera > Tephritidae > Neoceratitis > Neoceratitis asiatica. Next base: position 98,416,296 of record CM061524.1, on the reverse strand, counting down.
AAGACTTAATTAATGTCCTTTTAATTATTCGGTAATTCACAATTCAATTACAATTTACGTTACTATTTACAATCACTTGTATACAACTTTCACAATGTACTGTTTTTATTACTTTACTGTAATGTAATCTCCACGAGTTTAATTCACAACTGATTCACGACTGGTTGCTGACTGACTCTCTTGCAGTCGTATGTCGTCCTTATATACTTGTTTGCTACGTGAAAACGAAACCCCTGGAATTATTGCGTCGTTTACGATAATCGTCGTTTACGATAATCGCCTCTTACGTTCTAGAACGTGCCAGTTGTCGGCTCCTCTCTTTCATCTGTCATTCGCTTCGCATTTTCGCCACAATACGTTCCAATATAGTTCTACTCTGTTTTGGCAGTTCTCACAGTAAATAATGTAAAGCCAAATCAAAATTTTGGTCAAGCTTATGCTTTTTACGCTTCTTTAAGTCTAAGTTTAAGTCTAATGTTATAAATGATTTCTCAACATGTCAAAAGAGTCGAAGCAAAACTATAAAGTTTTATAAAGCTATTAAACTAAATAATATATACTATTTTTAGAAAAGTTTAAGCTTTCACTGTGGCATGCCCTCGGTTTTTTCGCTCGGTAGTCCTCAGTCTCATCTGTCAAACGAAGCGAATCAAGTTTTAAATGAGTCAGCTTCAAGTCATTTCGATTGCGTTTTGAGAGCATCAATAATTTCTAAAGATATCGATAAATTCGTCGATTCATTTTTTGTGCATTTACTACACAAAATTATTTTTGCTAACTATTGTGCTTATATTTGTTTACTTCTTGCAGTTGTGTTGAAATAATTCTGCCAAAATGAAAATGAAATTAATTGATCCTGTGGTAAAGAGTTTTAAAGTGGCAAAAGTCTTTCGTGAAAATACCGACAAAATAAATGCAATTGATTTTTCGCCAAATGGTGAACATTTAATTTCATGCAGTGAGGACGATCAAATTGTCATATACGATTGTGAAAAAGGAACCCAATCCCGTACGGTTAATTCCAAGAAATATGGTGTGGATCTGATACGTTTCACCCACGCCAACAATACTGCTATTCATAGCTCAACAAAAGTAGATGATAACATACGTTACCTGAGCCTTCATGATAACAAATATTTGCGTTACTTCCCCGGTCATACTAAAAAAGTCATTTCATTATGTATTTCACCGGTAGAGGACACTTTTCTATCTGGCTCTTTAGATAAGACTCTGCGCTTATGGGATTTACGCTCACCAAATTGCCAAGGGCTAATGAATTTACCAGGTCGCCCTGTCGCAGCATACGATCCCGAAGGATTAATATTTGCCGCCGGTGTTAATTCGGAAAGTATCAAGTTATATGATTTACGTTCATTCGATAAAGGACCTTTCGTCACATTCAAATTATATCAAGAGAAGGAATGCGACTGGACTGGATTGAAGTTTTCGAGGGATGGAAAAATTATACTGATTAGTACAAATGGTTCCATAATACGATTAGTGGATGCTTTTCATGGCACACCATTACAAACATTCACTGGCTATCCAAACAACAAAGGTATTCCAATAGAGGCAAGTTTCAGTCCAGATTCCCAATTTATTTTTTCTGGAAGTACTGATGGTCGAGTACACATATGGAATGCGGATACAGGTTGTAAAGTATGCGTTCTAAATGGAGACCATCCTGGACCCGTGCAGTGTGTCCAATTCAATCCCAAGTACATGATGCTTGCGTCGGCTTGTACAAATATGGCTTTTTGGTTGCCTACTGCTGATGATGACATGTAAAATGAAACATTTTCTTACACAATTTTCAAAAAATTAATATTATATATATGTATATGAATAAGATCTTAATTCTGTTAAATTACAAGGACTGAATGAATGAATAACAAATAAACTTTATTTACAACAACATGTTATTTTTTATGAAGCTCGTAATATTCACGCATTACTGATAAGAGCTCGGAAAGATTTGTACCAGTTTTCGCACTAATGGGTATTACTCTTACATTAAGTTTACTTTGTAGTTCCTGCAAGTTATCCTTAACTCCCGGTAAATCCATTTTGTTTGCAACCACTATTTTAGGTCTTTCCGCTAAATTTGAACTAAATTGACTTAGCTCATGCAATAATTGCTCATAGTGCTTCAATGGTTTATCCAAACTGACGTCCAGAACAATAAGTAGTACTTTACACCTCTCAGCATGCTTAAGAAACTGTATACCTAGTCCTTTATTTAAGTGCGAATCTGGTATTAAACCGGGCAAGTCAGCAACCGCCAATTGGGTAAAGTCATCATATTGTACCATTCCAATATAAGGTCGAAGAGTGGTAAAAGGGTATGGAGCCACTTTTGGTTTAGCTCGTGTAATTGCGTTTAGCAGCGTACTTTTACCGGCATTGGGAAAGCCTATAAATCCGACATCAGCCATAGTACGCAATTCCAACATGTATATAGCATCTTCACCCTCAGGTCCATATTCAGAAATTTTAGGACTCCTTTGAATCGCATTTGCAAAAAATTTATTTCCTTTTCCACCTACGCCGCCACGAGCAGCAACAAACATTATGTTTACATCATTTAAATCTCCAACTACTTTGCCCTCATTATTCCGTACGATGGTCCCAACGGGTACTTTTACAATAGTATGTTGGGCATTCTTTCCATGGCAATTATCACTGCGACCTTTTTCTCCGGGCATGGCTCGTATTAAACTAAGTATATGGTTAAAATTACACACCTCACCAGTGGCTTGAAAAATTACATGACCTCCATTACCGCCATCTCCTCCATCAGGGCCGGCTCTTTCATTGCACCAAAGTTGCAGAAAAGAAATACAGCCATCACCTCCCTTGCCACCGACTACGTGAACTTGTTTTGAATCAACGAAGTAAAGGGGCTTGAGGAATAACACATATGAGAAACAGATCAAAATGAATAAGTATTATAAAATAAAGCCTACCTCTTTTCTCGTGGATTTAGATTTTGTAGGTCGTAAAGCTTTTGGTAAGGCATGTGTCTTTCGTTGAAAAATTAAACGTGAATAGCTTTCAATTGGAAAATTTACACTTGTTTTCCGAAGTGTCGGCAGAAGTCGCACCATAAACATTTCTGATATTGAGTAATTTAAACAAAAATTGGAATTTGTGAAACACACATGCACCGCTTTGTACCACTTTGACAGTCACAGCTGAATCGGACTTACACACCTACTTACGTACATATCTACTTTGCCCACATCTGTTATCGGTTATTATGTGTGCCATAGCAGTGGGTCGTGGTATTTACAAACGTTTGTTTACTCAAAATTGTTTAAGAATGTCCATAAAGGCTGCTCTTATTGATCTAAGTGGCACTTTGCATATTGAAGATGAGCCGACTCCAAATGCTGTAGACGCATTAAAAAGGTTTTTACATAATGTGATAAAATGACATAAATAATAACTTATTAACTTAAATAACTTATTATAACTTAACTGCAGGTTGCGAGAAACCAATGTGCACATCAAATTTGTTACGAATACTACAAAAGAGTCGAGAAAAACACTACATAACCGTTTAGCAAAGATTGGCTTCGAACTTCAGGAAGACGAAATATACAGTTCTTTGAGTGCTGCAGCAAATTATGTTGCGAAAGAAAAGCTTAACCCATTGTATTTGGTCAGCGAAGACGCACGCAACGACTTTGGCGCTACTGATGAAAATCATCCACTCGATTCAGTAGTAGTTGGATTGGCACCAAGCGAATTTTATTATGAAAATTTGAATAAAGCTTTCAGGTAAGTAAATTTGTACCGTCGGTAAGGAGTTTGAGCTCTTACGTAGGTTGTGTCTACAGGTTGCTCATGTCCAACAAGAATAATCGGCTGGTAGCTATACATCAAGGTAAATACTACAAGCGAAACGATGGTCTAGCATTAGGGCCCGGTGCTTTTATTAAAGGATTAGAATACGCCACTTCTACAAATTCTGTGCTAATAGGAAAACCAAATGAATATTTTTTCCGAAATGCCATACCGGCAGGGATATGCCCCGAAGAATGTGTAATGATTGGAGATGTACGTATATATAAACCAGTATTTACATATTAACAGTTGTTTACCGTCATTTAACTTATTTCATAAACTATTACAGGATCCTTATGATGATATTGCAGGCGCAATGAAGTTGGGCCTTAAAGGGATTCAAGTAAAAACGGGAAAATATTTATCAGATGTAACGATTACACCACCACCAGCCGCTGTTGTTGAAAACTTTTCAGAAGCGGTAGATTGGTTAATAACGAAAAACTTAGAAAAATAAAAATATTTTAAATATTTATGTTTAGTGTATTATTTGAGTCCGGAATTCGATCAGCAGTTTTGGTTAACGTTGTCATGCATGAAGAAATTTCTCACCAACGTTTTTCGAACTTCCATTAAATGTAAAAATTAAAAAAAAAAAGAAATACCGTTTATTTGTATTTAAAATAAAAGCAGGTTTTTATTAAATGCAAAAGTTGCAAAAAAAAAAACTTTATTTGTAAAATAAATAAAGTGCCAATTTGAAATTGAACACATTTTAATTTAGTAAATGCTTTAACAGCTTAGCTTTATCAAGCATCAAGTTTAGTTTTCGCGAACTTTGTAGCTAGTCTTATAACCTCATCGGCATTTTCGTAGTTTGAGCCAGAAGCTTGTGCAGATTCAGGTTTTCCGCCACCTTTTCCTCCAATGATTTCGCATAAATGCTGGACCCATTCATTGGCCTTAAGTCCTTTGCCAACAGCACTTTTTGGTACAGAAGCTAAGCAGAATATTTTTTTGGAGTCAGCGTCAACTGATAAAAATAATGCAGCGGCTTCTGGACATAGTGCACGCACTTGCTTCAAGGCACCATCCAATGCCTTGGTATTGTTAAAGGCCTCAAATTGTTTAACCAATAATGTTGCTTGTGGATTTTCTTGGCATATCTCCTTGGTTTTTTCGATAACCGTCACGGAAACGGCTGCCTTAAGTGTTCGCTCCTTATCGTCGAGTGTCTTTTTCAATTGTTTAAGTAAATTACGCATTTCGTCTTTCTTCACATACGGTATAACCGCTTGGGAAACCTCTTCCGTCAATTCGACTATTTGCTTCACATAATTCTTAGAATTTTTACCATCTTTGTCCTCCTCAATTGTTGATTTTAATGACTGTATTTGCTTTTGAAGCGCATTGTATTTCTCTAAAGCTTTTACGGCTTCAGGACCAGTAAGAGCTACAATACGTCGTATACCCTTTGCAATGGCTTCCTCGCTAGTAATAACAAATTCCATCATATGGCCAGATCGTTGTAAATGAGTGCCACCACAGAATTCCACTGATGTTTTCTCTCCAGCGTCACTATCAAGATTACTTTCAAGCTCCTCTACTGGCACTCCAAATGAGATAACACGCACAGGGTCTGGATAAACTTCATCGAAAACTGAACGAAGTCCACGAATTCTTTTTGCATTTGCCAACTTCGTTTCTTTTGCATATATAGGCACATTTTTATAAACAACATCACGCGTTAATTGCTCTGCTTTTGCGACCTGTTCAATGGTCATAGCAGATTTACTACTGAAATCGAAACGTAACTTATCTGGCACCACCAGCGATCCTTTTTGGTCAGTGTCTTTCCCGAGCACTTGTAGTAGACTGTGATTTAGGGCATGTGTTGCGGAATGATTTTTCATGGTAAGCCAACGACGTTCAACATCAATGTTAAGTTCAATTTCATCGCCTAAAACAAATTCTCCGTCCGCAACACCGACGTGTAGAATATATCCAGCACGATTATAAACTGTTTCGACGAAGAATTTATCATCGGAGTTTTTAGAATTGGCGAAAAAACCTTTATCATAAATTTGGCCACCACTTTCTGCATAGAAGTTTGTTTGATCTAGAATTATGCCTGCTTTACTGCCAGCTTCTATCTTGTTAACAAATTCGTTTCCAAAACGTAAGGCAAGTACAGTTGCTTTGCATGAACTAAAATTATAAGGAGAATCGAATTTTTCCGATTCTGCTTGATATTTGTACTTAAATGAATCATTTGTGATTGGTATGGACTTGGTTTGTAATTCAGAGATTGCATGTACATCTAGATCGATTGCATCCTCCTTGGCAGTACTTTTTCCCTGAGACATGATGTATGCAGCTTGTTTTGCTTGTTCATATTCTTCCATATTTATTTGGAGATTCTTTTCTTCAGCCATTAGCTGAGTCAAATCAACCGGAAACCCATAAGTGTCATACAGCTTCCATGCCAAGTCTCCAGGAATAACATTTTGGTTGCCCAATTTAGCAACTGTACGATTGAAAAGATCTCGACCGCGTGAGAGTGTTTTCAAAAATTGCGTTTCCTCTTCGTTAATTACATCAATTATCTGTTGAGGATTCTTAGCTACCTCAGGGAAGGCATCTCCTAATAAATTCACAACCGTATGAACAAGTGATCCAAAGAATCCCGGCTTAGCGTTGAGTTTTTCTGTTGCATATCTATGATTTAAAAAAGATATGTTTATGAATTGCTTTTTTTTTCAAGTGTATATCCACATTCTTACCTTACAGCACGTCGAAGGATACGTCTTAGAACGTAGCCTCGACCAGTATTATCGGGAGTACCACCATCTGCGAGCGCTATGGTTATTGTTCTAGCATGATCCGCTAACACCCGGTATGCCATGTCAATACCATCAGCATCATCGGCACCCACACGTCCTTTATATTCTGGTGCACCAGTACCTTCTTGTATCGCTTTAAAAAGCGGTACAAACAAATCGGTATCGTAGTTGGACCTCTTGTTTTGTATAACAGATACGAGTCGCTCAAAACCCATTCCACAATCTATATGCTTCTTAGGTAGTGGTTTGAGGCTACCGTCTGGCTCTCTGTTGTATTGAATAAACACCAAATTCCAGATTTCTAAAACATCTGGATCATCTACATTAACCAATTCGGGTACACTTCGACCTCCAATTCTATCAAAATGCAATTCAGAGCATGGGCCACATGGACCAGTTTCTCCCATTTCCCAGAAATTGTCTTTCATGCTGCCTGGCAAAATATGTTCAGGACGAAGTCCAAGATCCAACCACATCTGCTTACACTCAAGATCGGGTTCAAGGCCAGCAGCCTTATCTCCACCGAAATAGGTAACATACAAGCGATCTTTTGGGAGCTTCACACGTTCGGTTAGAAACTCCCAAGCCCAAGTGCATATTTCCTTCTTAAAATAATCTCCGAATGACCAATTACCAAGCATTTCAAAAAATGTATGATGATAAACATCTTTTCCTACATCATCCAAATCGTTATGTTTACCACCGGCACGTATACATTTCTGAGTATTAGTCGTACGAACCCATTTAGCCATTTCACTGTTTGGGTCTGCTGTACCCAAAAATATGGGTTTAAATTGGTTCATACCAGCGTTGGCGAATAACAAAGTCGGATCATCCAATGGTATAGTACTAGATGAGTGAACATAGAGATGATCCTTCTCTTTGAAGAAACCAAGAAAGGCATCACGGATTTCCTTTGCGGTTGGGACTTCCATTACTTCTATTCAAGTCTTACTGACGATGACCTGGAAACATAAAATATGTAATTTAAAAGGTATAATACAATTTGCACCACGTGCTTTCTTTATATGTAAATTGCACTTTCTTTTGCGAAAGTGCATTCGTGTCAGGGCACATATTCAAAATTCTTATAAATAGATTACTGTGTAAATACTTATAAATTTAAATATTTTTCATTACTTCAATACAATTTTTCGAATTTTATTTAAAAATTCGTCTGTAATTAACCAAATAATCTCACACTTTTAAAAAATTTGTAACTTTATAAATATAGGTGAAATCTCCGAAAATCGACGGATGACTACTTCACTTGTCCATGAACGATATTTGAATTATCAGCTGTAATCTATGCATATTACCGATTATAATACTAACATCGATTTAGTTCTTATAGCGATTAAAATTGATTCATCAAGAATAATTAAGATAAGGTGGAACTGATTTGACCTAGGCGAATTCGTAAACTGGAAGATTATAAGACCTACAATACGTATAAAGAAAACTTTAACCGTTTGCTGGGACTCCCGTTATGTGACCTCCATGACTAAAACTAAACTTGCTTGACCCTAGAACAACAACAGAAAACTTTAACTTTATTTACTTTAATTACCGTAAAACTGACTCAGCTGACAGCTCGCAGTTATACGGTTGAAAGTATTGACTTCTACAAATAAATTTTGGATTAACTAAAAAATGCACGTTTTCAAAAAAAAAATTTAATTGTAATTGATTATTTATTTCCATATGGATCATGTATTTTAGATTTATATTTTTATTCGAACAATAAATTCGGAAATTCGTTGAAAAAAATTATAAATTTGTTTAAAAATAGACATGCACACTGGCAGCTGGCATTATTTTGCTGTCGATAACTATTGGCAACATACCTCTGTCCCAGACGGGTGGTATGTAAAATGGCTAGTTCGGCTATATGACAAACTGTAATATCTTGTTAAGTGTATGCGCTCTATAATAAGGAATATGAATAAAAAATTATCATATATCGATATAAAAACCGATTTTAGTCAATCTACTACGAAGCTGTAAATTGTTTTAAATTTTTTAAAATGTCGAATTGCAAAGGGAAAGATGTTAGTGGTTTAGTTAAAAAATCTAAACCCCTGCAAAAGTCAGTATGTCAAAAACAATATCGCTATCCAACCAGCAGCATTAATTGCAACAAAAAACAAGGAACAAAGGAGCCTCCTAAGTCCAGCCCAACGGTCAGTCGTGTGCAGCAAGTAACAGCGGATAACTGCATAAAGGATGAAAAATATAAAGCACCTCAAATGAACACAATTTTACGCGAGGTAAATCAAATTGAAAATTTGAAATCTCTACAGCCACCCACTTTCAAGAATGATTTAGATTTAACACCTCGTTCAAAGGCAATAATTGCACCTAAGGTAAGATAGCCATCCGATGAAAACATCATGGTTTAAGTTTTTACCTTATTCATACAGATAACTCAAAAGCTGAATTTCAATGTTGACGAAGTCATCTATAAAAATTTAACGCCTATTAATGTGAATGATACAATATTAATACAAAAACAGTGCAACGCAAATCCGAATAAATTCAAAACTAATAAAGTACCAGCACCAGAATTGTGCCATTGGTTAAATCCTTTACCGCCATTGAAACACACTATTCCCGAGCCGGAAATAACGCTGGAGTTTTGTGACTTCGAATTCGACCCATTTGAAATTTATCTGCGTTCTTTAAATTAATGTACAGATATTTCGATCATTTATTTCTAGTTTTATTTTCTCGAAAGTTACATTTCTAGGTATACTATTTATCCAATAAAATTCATAACCACTAAATGCAATATAACATGGGCAAATATGAAATCAGCAAAACCACGTTCCGGTGAGATACCCACAAATACCGCCTTGTTTTGAGGGTTCACTTGTAGTCGTAGACAAACGCCCAATACAAAACAGCTAATTGTACTTATAAAGCCGGACAGGAATGAGTTGAAAGGGAATGTGCCGACCAAACAACAATATACGAACTGAATGACGCCGGTAAGAAAAACGTATGATAAATAAATATCCACAATTTTCAATTTTCGTGGAGTGTTATCGACATAATCGTTGTAGAATTTCTTAACCACGCTTTTAATTCCAGACATTCTAAATTTTTATTTGTTCCCGTAAATTATACCTTCCAATTTTATTATGAGACACGTAGAAATAATTATAATTAGCGATGGCAATATTTTATCTAAGCCGGTTAACCTTAACATGTGTTGACACGAGACTAGAAGGATTTTTTGGCATTTTATTGCAATCAATATATTAATAAAAGACAGAACATTATTGAGTTCCCTGATTAAATGAAAATTAAAATCAGCGGAAAAAGATGAGATATTGCAACTTATTCCCATAAATTTTAGCTTATTTTGTTTATAAGCAATCGAATGTTACATTTTATAAATTTTAAAATAAATTTTGTTTCTATTCTTCATGCTAACACTGCAACACGCTGTAAAAAACGAGTTTTGGATAAGTCTCGTTTATTTATTATATACAACCCTATTCTGCATTTCGACTCGAATCAAAATTTTTTCCGTTCCGCAGAATTGGTATTCTGCGTTACGTTCCGTTTCGATCAATCTTCGAACTTTTCGATTCTATCCAATTCTATGTATTCTGCATTTCGATCGTAATTACGTTTTTGTACGTTGTTATTTAGTTGGCGGAGAACAGTTCGATTGAATATTTTCGTGTACTTAAACAACATAATTTTAACAAAAATGTAAGTAAAACATGATTTTAATAATTGGAAAAGTCATAACGATGTCTTTTTAGTTTTATGAACTTAATGTCGCTTTTTGACACAACACAAGAGCAACATGAAAAATTAGAGGTTTGAAATAACGTTGCCGAAATACTGTTGATCCATCAGTAAAAGACTCCATGAATTCGAGAAAATTGTGTAATGACATTAATACTGTGGTGTGACACATTCCTATGTTCCGCAAAAAATCGCAAATCAGCTACTACTCGTTTAGGTGGAGATAACCATGTCAAAGCACTTGATTGAGCTTCTTGTGAAAAACTAATCCTCATGAAATATCGCCGAGGCTTCTGATTCCATATAACGTTAAAAACAAAAAATATATATATTTATTTGAATTGTACAAAAACTTTGCAATTGTTTGCTTTATTTTGTTTCAATTTCACACATTCACATGCAACCAACTGATTTCGAAAATGTAGTCTCTCTTCCTCTTCTTCTTTCGATTCGATCGTAACTCAGAATACCTAATTACGATTGTCGCGGAACGGAGAGCGGGAACGTAATCGAAATGTAGAATATCCCTGATAGTTTTTGCCTTATATTATGTTAACCACTGTTGAAATTCGGCCACAGAGGTTTCATCAATATTATCATTGAAACTTTCTCGGCTCCAACACATTAAAACCGTGGGGTTAATGCTAGGTTTCTCTACCTTCTCTTTCTTTACGAACGGTATACCACCTTTCCTACCAATTGTGGGGCAATGTTGTTGTTGTAGCCGCAGAAAATTCTCCAAATGGGGCTTCGGGGAACATTGCGGGAGTGACAGTTCTTGGCCGGATAAAAATCCGGGTCGTTCCGGTATAAAGACCCGACTGTCGCGGGAACTATGGATTTTAGTCGGCTCTTACGACAGGCATGCCTTACCGCGGGTAAATTATTGAACCCCTAACACGCAGGGGGAATCGTGGGGTGATAATTTTCTTTGCCTTAATCAAAAGAACAACACCGAAAGTGAAGAGCCATCATCGAAAATTGCCATATGTAAACGTAATCATAGCAAATCATACTTATACGTATTACGTTTTTTACACCGCGTCCGTTATGAACAATTCATGGCTTAAATTATATACCTATAGTTTGGGAGCACTGGTAATGTTTTTGTGTTTATTTGCAATTGATTTGTGATTAATTGTGGGAGTTGCATTTGATGACAATATTCAGAGTAAATATTGTATGTATTCGTATGAACATATTCTCCAAACATACGTAAATATAAGTTAAGAGCAAATTTTGGAATTTCTCCCGTTGGTTGTAGATAACGAATATCAACACTATTTTGTCGAATGAGGTCCGTATCAAGGAGAAATTTTCCACTTTTGTAATAGTTCAGTGCCAGGCATTGTATTACATTTAGTCATCGACCTCAACTTCCCTTGTTATGTCAAAAGCAAGACGTTGCAAATAATTATAGTAAAGCGATTTGACACTGTTGGACAGCGTGTACCTTCACAAAACGGATTTCAGCACAATATTCGCTAAGCATACGACATAATAAAAAAAATCGATGGAAGATATTACTCCTCTAACAAGTCTTCAACAGGTTGGGATAAATAATTTCATCCGTCTTCACATCGATTTATTTTACGTTTGTTAACTATTTTTTATTTACAGTTTTAGATACATATTTACATCCTTATCAGTTTCGATTTCTTACCATTACCTTGATGTAAGTTTTAAATTTAATTTTTTTATGGCTTATTTGTACACTTGATTGATTATTTTTTATATTTTATCAACAAATTCGGATAGGGGCTTATGTATCATCTGTAAGCCTAATTTATTATTACATACGTATATCACCTACTCCAATGATTGACATACTATATCAAAAAAGGTTAATGGTACATATATTTTAATTACACGCATAAATTAAATGAGTTACAAAAAAATTCATTTCGAAAATTTCATGCATTTCTTTTAGCAGCATAAAATCAGTGATAAAATTAATTCAGAATTCTGTACATATGTAAATGCATGTGTCAATTGACCAAGTATGTATGTTTGTACGTACATTAGTACATGACATCATAATAACTTTTGTTAAATAAAGTAAATACACAATTTTATCACAATATAATAATGATGAGTTAAAATAATAACCTTGATATGTTCTAAGCGAAGAAAAAAAACAGATAACACGTGTGTATTTAGTATGTTTTAGTTCACAAAGCTTTTAATCATTCTACCAAATTTAAATTATCACTAGCTTAACAAACAATTTTAATTCTCAATTCCTTGACACAGATTATTTATTGGTCACTGCATTTTGTTTAAGCAGATCATGAAAGTATTATCCATATCTTCAAAACTTTTCGTTTGAACTAGATTAATTAGTATAACTCATTCCCTGTACCATTTAACATATCTTCATAGCCAATTGTTAAGAAGAAAATGACCGAACGTCAACCTCTCTTGCTACAGTCTGATACAACGGAATCGGCGGAAAGGCAACCACCCCGACCAGATATTAGAAACTCTCCTGAAAATATATTAGTAAATGTTCAAAGTGATGACAGTTATGGAAGTTAGTTAAATTTAGAAAATTATAAATAAATGTTAATTCAATTATTTCGATTGCAGCAGGTTCTAATGAGAGTTTGGAAAAATCGACATATAATCCCTCTCTGCACCGGACGTTGGAACATCCGACATCGAATTTTGACACTTTAGTACATTTACTAAAGGGTAACATCGGTACGGGCATTTTAGCTATGCCAGATGCTTTCAAAAATGCTGGTTTATATGTGGGACTATTCGGTACTCTGCTTATGGGCGCAATTTGTACGCATTGTATGCATATGTTGGTGAAATGTTCACACGAGCTTTGTCGTAGACTACAGCAACCGTCTCTCACTTTTTCGGAGGTTGCATTTTGCTCCTTTGAAACCGGACCCAGTGGCTTGCGACGTTATTCACACGTTGCGCGGTAAGAATAAAGTGCCATATTAAACAACAAAATAATTAATTATATGCTTTAATATTTCAGGCGTATGACAACGACATTCCTGTTCATAACCCAAATGGGTTTTTGTTGTGTTTATTTTGTATTTGTGGCATTTAATATCAAAGAAGTGGTTGATCATTACTTTCCACACAATTATATAAATGTTAAAGTTTATCTAACAATTATTTTGCTGCCAATGATACCATTAAATCTTGTGCGTAATCTCAAATACTTAACACCGGTATCCTTAGCGGCAGCGGTGCTCACCGTATTAGGACTGGCTTTCTCGTTTTTCTATATATTACAAGATTTACCTGCTACGCATACTGTTAAGCCGGTAGCTACTTGGGCACAATTACCATTGTATTTTGGTACGGCTATATATGCATTCGAAGGAATTGGCGTTATTTTGCCATTGGAAAATAATATGAAAAGACCTGAGGATTTTGGTGGCTCAACGGGTGTATTGAATACTGGAATGACAATTGTGGCATGTTTATATACGACTGTGGGCTTTTTTGGTTATTTAAAATATGGCGAAAATGTGAAAGGCAGTATAACATTAAATTTGCCACCTGATCAATTGTGAGTTATCACCATTTCATGATCTGAGTAATATTAAACAATCCACATACGTATGTACACACATATTTATACTAATTTAACTAACAACCAATTTCTCGTAGAAAGAAAATTATACATTTTTCTAAACGTACAAAGGAATAAACCTTTAAAAACAACAAATTCATTTCTTTTTACATATTGATACGTTTAGATGAATGAAATATGCTCATTTATGAGCTCGCAAATTACTTTACAGTTTAAATTATTATTTAAAAAAAAGTTATTAAAATTTATTACATTAATCTTTTCCTTTGCAGCATTTCCCAGATGGTGCGTATAGCCATGGCCGTGGCAATTTTCCTGTCATATACTCTACAATTCTACGTACCTGTTAATATGGTTGAACCTTTTGTTCGCAATCTGTGTCAAGAGCAACGCACAAAGGAATTGGCATCAACTGTGCTCCGGGTTGCATTGGTTATATTTACGTGTAAGTATCAAGGAGTATAGATTTAAGGAAAAAAAATTAAAAATGCGTTGTGTCAGAATTACATTATTATTTTTTTTTAACTTTTTTTCAGTTTTGCTGGCTGTTTGTATACCCAATTTGGGCCCCATTATCTCATTGGTTGGAGCTGTAAGCAGCTCTGCCTTGGCGCTAATCGCACCACCAATTATTGAAATAATCACCTTCTATCCCATCGGTTTGGGCAAGTATAATTGGGTATTATGGAAAGATATTATGATTTTGCTATTCGGTTTATGTGGCTTTTTCTTTGGCACTTATGCAAGTTTAGAACAAATTCTCAACCCTGTTATTAGTTAGAAAATTAGTTTTAAGACTAAAGTGAAAAACATTTTTAAATGATTATTTTGCGGAAGCTGAAAGTGTGTATCAATATAGATATATACATAGATATATTGTAAGTTAAAGGGGCGTAATAACCAAATATTTGTGTGTGAGCTTTAAATTATTTAGAATTTGTGCTGTGAAGTGCTATTTTTAATATAATTTAAATATTTTATTTACATAAATAGTTGCTATGACGGACTCTTATAATATCCAAAAGCATAAATACAAGTATTGAACTGCTGAGAAGGCACAAAGCTATAAGTATACAGAATTTATTATATAATTGCGTTTTTTGACGTTGCGAGTTAAAATCCCATTATTTAAAAATAATACTTTTTTCTTAGGCCAACAGAGTATATAATCAGTTGTTTTATAACCTAAATTTTCAAGATATGAAATTATTTAAATCACAATTAATGAACGAATTATTAATAACGAGCTATCTGCATTGCTATTAAGGCTACTTTATATTAAATCAATAGAATTTATGTTGTTGTTGCATTATTGTGTTCGCGTATGTATTGAAAAATCCTGAAACCTACACGAAAACAATGTTAAATAATGAAATTGTATTAAAAAAAATTACCACAGAAAAGTGCTATGTATATCCTGTAAAATTTAATATTATTTTTTAGTTAGTTTTATTCAAAAATTTTAAATCAGTTTTTAAGTTTAAGGTCGATGCTCGTATGCTACGTACTATGAAAATTTATTTATCTTTAATTCGCGGTATTAATGTAAGCAGACACAGTCCCGATAGGTAAAAAAAAAAACTCAAACACTGCGACGTTTCATACAACATTTATTTTAATTTAACATTTTTATTGCCAAACAAGTAGTAGCATTATTATGATTTCTAACTCGAAATAAGTTGAGTTGACAACATTACAACAGTAAATTATTAATTATGTTAGTTCCTATGTTGATTCAAATGAGTTGCTCATGTGCTATTGCTAGGTTGCATCTCGGTTCCGATGTCTTTGTTTATAAACATGCGATTTGTCTATAGTGGAACTTGTCCTTTGTTTATACATATTTAAAAAATTATTTTAGTCTACTTAAGTTAGTATGGCGGCATTCTCTTCTAAGTGTTTTTATAATGCTATAGACAATTTTTATTGTGTAATTTTGGTTAATTTCTAGAATTCTCTCTATGAAACTTTTCGTAAGCTAGATCAAATACCATTATTTTCTATATTTCGCAAAGTAGTAGAAATTTTCTACGAAAGGAGCTGAAACATTTAGGCAAGTTGTCGCTTCACCATTACTCTTTGGCTTTCTTTTGCTGTTTATATCGTATTGATTGCCGACTGGGCTGAGTTTAATTTTTTAAGGTTTAAACAGTATGTTTTGAGCGGTGAATTCACAGTTTCAAATTGTTTTGTTTGTGGTGCTTTCGATTGAGTTTGGCAAATGATGACTTCCTTCCATATACACATTGTATATTGGTTTTTCCAAATGTAAGAACAAATATGGAACCTGAATTTTGTATGTGAAGCAAAAATCGGTTAAAAGGAAAACATATGAGTTTGGTAGTGTTTTGAACCGTACGCCCGTTAATCTATCAGCGAAGTCCTAGCTGAATTACATTTTGATAATTATCTAGAAAACTCTAGTTTTGTCCTCTGATCATTAAAGGGGTTGATTCTTGTAAGTTGAAAATTTAACTTTTTAAAGAAACTTGAGCTACTTAAACTTTTAAAATAAGGAACAAAGGGAAACTGATTTTACTTAGGCTTTTTGAGCCAATAGCCGAGTGGGTAGCATTGCGTACTTGTATAATTCGGAAGGCCTGTGTTCGAGTCCATGTTAGAGAAAACATTCAAAATTATAGAATGTCAAGCCCTCCGATTGTATTTCTGACATGATATAAAAGTTCCTCATAAAGATCCATCGGCCGTTCGGAGGCGGCTTAGAATAAACAGTAGGTTCCTCAATTTGTTGGTAAAAACATCAAAAAGCAAAGCCACAAATTGGAGCGTGAGATTGGCGGAAAATCGCTTCAGCGGTTACTATACGCGAAATATGTATATATATAGTATCAAAGTAATCGTAAAAGGATCTAAAGTTTTTAAGAATTCGCTTCTTTCAGGTTTGAATGTTATTCCTGTCATACGTGATAGTTGTACAATAGTTTTAGTTTATCCAAAATCACTCAATACATCGTTTTTGCGATTGATACTAATATCGGTGGAAACATGTGCTTATAGTTTCTCTTCTGTCAATTCCATTTTGATATTGAACGTAATAACCATAAATTGGTCGAAAATTCTTATTTCTAAAAAATCTTTAATTTTGCTTTGTTTTATAGACTTGTCTATATTAATTACGTTTATCGGAGTTTTTTTCACTTCAGACATATTTTATTGTCCACATAGACTATGTATGATTTGTTGTAGATACATTTGGTTTTTTTTTTTTCAAACTCTTAACTTATATATTTTGGCATATTTTTTTATTAAATAGTATTTTAATTTTTGGTTTTTGCAGGAGTGATGTACTTGTGCACTTTTTATCTTTGTCCTTGCTTGTACATTTGAAGAGCGTCCTTTCTCCCTATAACCTCGCAGGATTCAAAAGCAGTGTTTGAGATGTAGGGACGTAGGCCTCTTTTTAATATATTTTCATTTAATGTTCTGTACAAAGTAATAGCCTCTAAATTCTGGCGCGCATTTCCATAACTCTTTTTTGCTTTACCTCATTAAATGTTTCTGTTAGTTATTAATCGCTCAAATCTTGCCACATCTTGTTATTTATCAACAAAATATACTGGAAAACGTATTAATATAATGATATAAAGATTTCTAGATTAAAAAAAAAATGCTCAAAGCACAATTTCAGTTATTTTCGTACAAAAACTGTTATTCTTCCCATCGTTCATGTCCCTTATATGGAATATGAAAAATAAAATATTTTTTCTTTGTTAGTTTATTTAAAATAAATATAAAAATTATTCTGTGTATGTATTTTAGCACAATATTAAACCATATTACATGTACATTAATAATGTAATTGAAGAACACCGACAATAAATTATTCCAAAAAATACTACATATGGTAAATTATGAAATCCATGTATTGAAAATGTAGTTACTTTATAATAAATAGCTAATATTATGTATGTATGTTATGTATATTCTCAGACAATAATTTTAGTATAAATAGTGCATGCATATATAAGTATATATACGTTATACAAATATTAATATGAAATATTCTATTAAATATATAATTCAAGTAATTAAAAAATCACCAACTGATGGTCTTGTCTTGTAAAATTGAGTATAAAAGTTTTTGCGCAATAAATCTGAAAAAAAATTAATATTTTTTAAACTTATATTCTTTACTCACATAATCAAAAATATTGCCTCTCAGAATAACCAATGTAGATAGTTATTTCAATCGTTGGTGGAATAATTATATTCAAACACTGTAAATACAATCGATAGGCACAACCTATATATGCACTATACATCATATCTATTTGGTCATTTTGATAAGCAATATTCAAATTTGAAAAATTAAAAATTAAAATACCTCATTGCAGGCGTTGGTATCGAAGATATAAAAAGAATAAATATAGCGTTACCCATCTGATCGTAATGAGCATAGCATTTATGGTAATCCAAACACCAATATTGATCTAATGGTTCTATATAAGTGGAACGCTTTTGTACATCTTTACAATCTCCATTGAGGTTTTTATTATATTGTAAGGTTTGATCGAAAAGTTTTTTTATTAAATCAATACGTTGAAGGCCTCCACTAATAGCTCTTTTCCCGCCAGAACTTTGGTTGGAATTATGGGTAAAAATGCATTTCCTTGTCTTCATATTAGCAACAATTATAGCTAAAACACATTGATCAATTTCTACTTGTTCCGGTAAACTTCGTGTTATACTTTTTTCCACATTTTGTAATAGACTTTCTGTGCAAAATGCATCCAGTGTCATGGTCCGCAAATCTCGATAACTTGGTCCTGCTCCACATATAACACATATTATACTACTTGGAGTTAGTGGAATTGTCACAAATCGATACGCAAGCTTAAAGGAGAGAATACAATTAAAGCAATAATAATACATATATTATTTCTTACCGTTGCATCCTTTTTAGGTAAATATACAGGTATATCATTTTGTAAAGTACTCGATGAATTGAGTAAAAGTAGTAGTAATTCTCGATCTATAGGATCCAAATCCCACCAACCTTCTGTACCAACCGCAACACTATTACCCACCACAAGGCAACAAAATAGCGAACCGCAATGCCCACTAAAATCATTTAATCGCTGAGCCAATTGCTGATTCTCAGTTGACAATATACAATTGGTAAACCCTAAGATGCGCGATGTACAGGCTTCCAATGCAGCATCTACTACAGGCATGTAATTTCTTGCCTCCTTCTTCATTCGATCCAACAAAGTGAGGTCTGCAAGTTCATTAAGGTTAACAAAAAGCGAGATTGCACCAAAAACAATTTCTGCTAGTGTCTGTAGCACCTCTTCCGTCATTGATCGAGCACAAACGATCAATGTTACGGCATTATGAAAATCTCTCCAAACATAAGTCCAATCTTCGGAATATGTTACTTGTAATGTTATTCCTAGCGATTTAAAAAACATATGAAAACCATTTAATGAAGCCACAGTGGAAAAAGGCAACTGGAATTAGCAAGCAAATTATGTTCAGTAGATGAATAGTTTACAAGTGATGAGTTAAGTGTATATATCGTACATACATTATCACAATCCCCTTTTTTGCGGGTAAAAACAGGTAAACCTCCATTTGTTGTTAAACAAAGGATATAAATAGACATTTTTTTTAAATTTGCAACAAGTAAAAATTATAAACTATGTTACTGTGGCTACCAGATTACTGAAATATATTTAATATAAGGAGAGGCCAGTAGGAAATATTATTTAATTAAACAAAAGTGAAATGTATATCGACATACTTGTCTTAACCTTACATTTACTTATGCTAGTCAAATTAAAAAAAAAAAATCATAAAAATTGGCATGATGCAATTTGAAAATATGTTGAAAGACAAACATGTGAATTGTGGACACACTTGAAATCTTAATGTCAAGTCAATGGCATCGACAAATAATTGCATGGATTTGCATGATTTCAAGAGACTTAGAACCTTAGAATCTAATAGTTGAAAGCTTAACCGATCCAGAACCACTATACTTGGAGAGAGGGTGTTAGATGTGTCGATTTGAGAGGGCATTCAAAGAGGTGATTAGTGCTGATTAGAATCGGGCCCGGATAAGTATTAAGTCGACTAAAATATCCAGACATTAATTGTACCAGCGTTACTTTTATTCAACAAAGTGAGCGTTACTCGGGTTTCTCGAGGCAGCTCGAGCTCTTGTCCTGCAAGGGAAGGGGCTTGGTCTCCGAGGACACCATTCATGGGAAGAGTTCACAAAGGTGTTAATGGACTCTTGGTTAATGGCGTTTAAAGCTTGTCCAGCGGTTCTTGACAGTATTGCTGTACAGAGTCGTATTAGTCTAGTACTCCCTTCCTGATGTGTCTGCTGTGGTGGTCCCTACGGTAAGTAACATCGCATCAGATATTGCTTTCACAGCATAAAATTATGATTCTTAACTGCGAGCATAGATGTTTCACTGCGTAAGTGATGAGATAGTGTCACGGTCCATAGGGCGGTGTTATGACAAGTTTTTAGCTCCTTCAACTGCGTCCCATTAGTCCCTGGCTTCTAAATCGGTGCGTAGTGTAGTTTATGACTGTCCGGCCTATTGCTTTGTATGATGTGGATTTTTTTGGTCTTTACCCAAAGTGCTACCGGCTAACGATTTGAGGATTTAACCCTGACACAATTAAGATCTGGATACTGTAGCAGGCTTAACTCCTACCAATCCAGACTCGACCCTGACATACCCAACACATGTCCCACATGCAGCGAATCCCCGCACGACACTAATCTCCTCTTTGCATGCCCACTTAAGCCGACTCATCTAACACCCCTCTCCCTCTGGTTCATACCCGTCGAAACAGCACGTTTCCTGGGCCTCCCGTTAGATAACCTCGACGACCAAAACTGAACTTGTCTGACACTAGACGGGGTTGGAACAGCCGCTACAACAACAACAACAGGATTTTGTTACAGCTCTTTACTTTATTGGCAATTGCAGTCGTATGCGGAGCGAAGAAATGCAGGCTGTCAAATTCGAATAAAAGTAACTTTGGGTTGTATATCGTTGGAATTTTTACGACATCGACTTTCACATCGAGTTCGAGCCCGTAATCCTTCGTCCAGCTGGTGAAGAGGCAGAGTATTTTGCAGATTGTAGTTGTAAAGGTCGCTCAGTGAAGAAGTTGGTTGGCCAGATAATAATTTACTTTGAATTGGTCATATTAATTAGTTTATTCGCAATCATATATGAACGTATCTTGATAATAATAATAAGTATTTATTCGTAGCCACGTAATCACTTTGAGCAAACACATTAAAAAAAAAAAAACATATTAAATTTCGAAAGAAAGTTGGAAACGTAAATTAATTAGATTTTCCTATGTTTGGAGACTTCAAGTGTCCAGTTAAGAAACCTCCATCGTGCTTATTGGAAAAAACATTGATCGGTTTTTGGATTTTCAAGCGCGTGAAGACTGACCGTTATCAAGCTCGGCGAATTCAGACGAGTTAAAATTCAAGGCGAATTCAATTAAATTTGCATTGGTAAAATTAATGAAATTCGATTACCTAGAGCCCGAGCTTGATTGTCAAATCATTTCAATGTGCAAAGAAAAATGCGTATGCAAGTTTTGGAATCTTGGTGGCAATGTAAAATTTTACATTTTGTTTAACTGTGATTAACAAAACACATACAAGCTGTATTTTGTTTATATTCCCCCCACTTCAATTAAATCTCTTTCTATTTTATTTCAAATTTACACATAAGAAATGCAAGTCCTATTAAAACGTTTCTATCCAAATAAGTTGTATTGATAGAATGATGTGCATTGTGTAACATTTTACGAATATTTGTAAAACATGCAGACGGACTCTACACTTTCCTCCTGAATTAATTTGATATTTGTTTTTAATTAACAATTTGTTTTTCTAATATCGCAATAAAATACAAGGTTTTCTTAATCCTACAGCTAAATTTTAGACTACGTTGTAAAATTCTGTAGTATTAGAACTTAAAAACAAACTTTCGCTCAGTTGTCGATTACCTCTGAATTATCCATTTTCCTTTTTGGCCATTTTTCGCGCATGGCTATTACCGGAGAACTTACAAAATTTGCCAGTGTTGTGCTTTATGCATCATTTTTATAGCTGGTTACTCGCAAACAAGCAATAAATAACTGTCACTTCGGACTGCTGGTATAACAGTTCAATTTCAAATCTATTTCAGCGACGAACAAGAATGAGGAGGTGAAGTTGTTGGTTGATATATCACTTCCATGTTTGCGTGAAAATAAAAATGCCTTAATGGTGAAATAACGTGTTCAGTTAATATAATACTAACTAATGCAACCCTGGGACGCGTTATTTTTGGTATTATGTTGAAATACGAATTTACCATCAAAGTAGAACGACGAAAGTGAAGATTTTCGAAGTCTGAGGATTTGTGTGAGTTTCGTTTTTGCGGTCATCAGCGATTTTTTTAATAGAAAAATTTGCAAATATTTTGTAAATTTTTATAAATTGTGAGTGTGAAAGAGCTTTGTGAGATATTGAATGAAAGATTGAAATAAAAGTTTCGCCGTTTCTTAAGTACATAGATCGCATATTAGTTTGTCTTTTCTCTTTCGCATTTTTAATTAAATTCGAGGCGAGCGCTATAACGACGGCTGCTACTTGGTAAGTGCGATACATAAAGCAAAAGAAGAAGAAGAATGTATGAGATGGATGTATTTTGCGGGACACGCACATTTTCCTGAAAACTTAATATTATTGGCCGAAAAAGTATGTATGGTGTGTAAATGATATTAAAATATTTAAAAAATATGTTATAAATAAAAAAATGCATAGGTATACTAGTCTAATTATCGAAATATAAATCCTTTAAAAGACTAAAGAATATGGAGACCCGCATGCGACGCAATTGCCTAAATGTGGAGTTGCATGAAGTAATGGAGTCTATTAGAAATTAGAAATTTTATACGTACATAAAGGAAAGTACATGGTATTTTATATTTTCAAACAAACATTCTTTTAACTTTCAGACTGCATCAGTGAAATACCATATATTAGTACCAATACATATAAATACGATAATAGCATTGAATTGCCGTCTTCAACAAAATTAATCCCAACATCAACGATAGACGCAGACGGGAGCGCTGCTTTTATTACAAGGCAATGGCTATGCTTTCGACTGAAGAAGCCAGCAAATTGTTGGACTTTTCCCAGAAGCTGGACATTAGTTTACTGGACAAGATTGTAGAATGTTTGTATACGTCTCAGGGCGAGCAGTTACGCCTAGCGCAAGATATTCTCACCACTTTGCGTGAGCATCCAGATGCATGGACGCGTGTCGACAGCATTTTAGAATTCTCTCAGAATCAGAGAACCAAATTTTATGCACTACAAATTCTTGAAGAAGTTATTAAAACACGTTGGAAAATTTTACCACGCAATCAGTGCGAAGGAATTAAGAAATATGTTGTCGGACTTATTATTAAAACTTCTTCAGATCCTGAGACAATGGAAGCAAATAAAGTATACTTGAACAAGTTGAATCTGATATTGGTGCAGATATTAAAACGAGAATGG
Source organism: Neoceratitis asiatica (assembly GCA_030068015.2). Taxonomy (NCBI): domain Eukaryota; kingdom Metazoa; phylum Arthropoda; class Insecta; order Diptera; family Tephritidae; genus Neoceratitis; species Neoceratitis asiatica. Next base: position 98,392,778 of record CM061524.1, on the reverse strand, counting down.
CCTCGTAATTGGGAAACTTTTATTAGCGACATTGTGGGCGCTTCAAAGACAAACGAGAGCCTTTGTAAAAACAATATGGTTATATTAAAAAACCTTAGTGAAGAGGTTTTTGACTTTTCCGCTGGACAAATAACTCAAACAAAAGCTAAGCATTTGAAGGATACCATGTGCTCAGAATTTTCACAAATCTTTACACTTTGCTCTTTTGTTTTGGAAAGTTCTATGAATGCACCTCTTATTCAAGTTACATTGGAAACTCTACTAAGATTCCTTAGTTGGATTCCATTGGGATATATATTTGAGACAGCGTTAATTGAGACACTTATTTTTAAATTCTTAAGTGTTCCAATGTTTAGAAATATTACGCTGCAGTGCCTGTCTGAGATTGCTGGCCTAACAGTGCCAGATTACAATGAAAATTTCGCCCGAATGTTCAAGGATACAATGGTTCAATTGGATCAAATGATTGGACAAAATCCCAATATGAGTCATATTTATGCTAATGGCAGCAGCACCGAACAGGTATTTGTTCAGAATTTGGCAATGTTCTTGTGCACATTCCTGAAGGAGCATGGAAAACTTGTAGAAGATGTAAAATATATCGACTACTTAAATCAGGCACTACTCTATTTGGTAATGATATCTGAAGTTGAGGATGTTGAAGTTTTCAAAATATGTTTGGAGTATTGGAATAATCTGGTTGAAGATCTCTACAATAGTGAAACATTTATAAGCCCCACAACAGTCCTTAGTCACACTGAAGCATTAACTTTGGCCAAACGTAATGCTTTACCCCGACGCCGCTTTTATGCTAATATCTTATCAAAAGTGCGATACATCATGATTTCAAGAATGGCTAAACCGGAGGAGGTACTTGTTGTCGAAAATGAAAACGGCGAAGTAGTACGTGAATTTATGAAGGATACTAACGCCATCAATTTATATAAAAATATGAGGGAGACACTTGTATTTCTGACTCACTTGGATTATACCGATACAGAACGTATAATGACACTTAAATTAATGAATCAAGTTAATGGTACTGAGTTCTCATGGAAAAATCTTAATACGCTTTGTTGGGCTATTGGCTCAATATCAGGTATGTTATTTAGATATATTTAAATGTATGCACCTATATACGTATGTACATACATATATAATTGTTATTGACTTAGTATTTATGCAAGAAAATATGCTTATATAATATTGAATTTTTTTGTAAATTTTTGTATTAATTCAAATGCTTTTGTAACCATTTATGGAAGGTTTAAATTCCATCATAAATATTTTTCGATAGTAATCTATATCACCATTTAATTTTAAGAGCATTTTTTATTATTTCATTTGACAATATAGCTTTTTTAGAATTGTTATTTATGTAAAATGTTTAAAAATAGAGAGTTTGTCAGCAATTTTTTTCACCTGATTTTAGAGCGTTGAGAAATTTAATAAAAATCCAAAATCGGATATCTATATACTTTTGACAAAATCAGTTATCATAGTTGCAAAATCCAGCGAAATTTTAATGAGACAATTTTTTCTTCTTCTTTCTCTTAATTTCTATTACTGGTATGGTGGTGGATTTCTTAAATTTTTTTTGGGAGTGATAGATGAACTTCCTGCGAGATGCCTATGACATAGACTTACTATTGCTATACATAGTGCTGTGATTTTCACTATCAAGACACTCATTTTTCGGAGAAATAGCAAACTGAAGCGACCATTACGTAAAAAAAAAATTGGATTTTGTTTCCATGTAAAAAACTAAATGTTTAGTTTGTGTTTAAATCGACAGACAGTGATCCCAAAAGCTTTTTTTCATGCAAACGAATATAAACATTCGAGGGAATTCGACAAAAAACATACAATTTCGATTTTCTGTAAATAAATGATAAAAGTGGGAGTTTCGGCTCAGTTATAAAAGCGTTGAATCTTGAATGTATTACTGGTCAAAACCATTTGAAATATTGTGACTTCACCTCTAAATAAAATATGAGGCTCCTACCAAACTTGCTCTTTCTTACGTATTCATTTTTGTGAAAGTTTAGTTCTTGAAAAAGATTGGAATAAAGGTTTGATTTTTTACTATAAGCACCGCGTCTTTCCCAACTTGGGCTTGCAAATATTATGATTATGGCATTTCACATATTTTAAAATACACAAAAATACAATTTGTGTGAAAATTACAAATTTCAATTATACTAAAATCAATCCTTTTTTTTTGTGTAGGTGCTTTCTGCGAGGAAGACGAAAAACGTTTCCTAGTTACAGTCATAAAGGATCTACTTGGTTTATGCGAACAAAAAAAGGGTAAAGATAATAAGGCTATTATCGCTTCGAATATAATGTATGTTGTCGGCCAGTATCCACGTTTTCTTCGCGCTCATTGGAAATTTCTGAAAACTGTTGTGAATAAACTTTTCGAATTTATGCATGAAACACACGATGGCGTACAAGATATGGCTTGCGATACATTCATTAAAATTGCCATCAAATGTAGACGCTACTTTGTGACCATACAGCCCAATGAGGCATGTACCTTCATCGATGAAATACTAAGCACTATGAGTAGCATAATTTGTGACTTACAGCCACAACAGGTATGTAATAATTTAAAAAATTATCTATATGTATGTATTATATATATAGATAAATTATTTTAATACGTTTACACTTAACCCAATTGCTTTTGCCTATAGGTGCATACGTTCTATGAAGCTGTTGGCTACATGATATCAGCACAGGTGGATCAAGTACAGCAGGACGCCTTAATTGAGAAATATATGTTCTTGCCGAATCAGGTGTGGGATGATATAATCTCACGTGCCTCGAAGAATGTTGATTTTCTTAAAAATATGACAGCTGTAAAGCAGTTGGGTAGCATTTTGAAGACGAATGTTGCGGCCTGTAAGGCCTTAGGTCATGCATACGTGATTCAGTTGGGACGCATATACTTGGATATGCTTAATGTCTATAAAATAACATCTGAGAATATTATACAAGCGATTGAAGTAAATGGTGTTGTTGTAAATAACCAACCGCTTATAAAAGCAATGAACGTTGTAAAGAAAGAGACTCTTAATCTAATTTCCGAATGGGTATCGCGTTCGAATGACAATCAATTGGTTATGGATAACTTTATACCGCCACTACTCGATGCTGTTCTATTAGATTACCAGGTAAATGAAAAGAAGAAAAAAATCTAGTTATAAAGCACGCATAAAAGTTTTTTTTCTTTAATTACTACAATAACAAATTTCCTTTACAGCGCTGCAAAGTAGCTTCTGCCAGAGAGCCAAAAGTGCTTAGTTCAATGGCCGTTATTGTGCACAAACTACGTAATCACATCACAAACGAAGTACCAAAAATATTCGATGCCGTCTTTGAGTGCACACTCGATATGATCAATAAGAATTTCGAAGATTTTCCTCAGCATCGCACCAGTTTTTATGAGCTCTTGCAAGCCGTCAATGCGCATTGCTTTAAAGCATTTCTCAATATTCCACCAGCACAATTTAGACTCGTATTTGATTCCGTTGTATGGGCGTTTAAGCACACAATGCGTAATGTTGCCGACATGGGATTGAACATTCTGTACAAAGTATATATAAAATATATTTTTTTTTTATTCGGTTTTCAAATGGAAATTATAATGTATTTATCTTTTACCTTTTAATTTTTTCATTTTCTTTTAGATGTTACAAAACTTGGAGCAACATCCACAGGCAGCGCAAAGTTTCTATCAGACATATTTCACTGATATTTTAATGCAAATATTCTCCGTTGTCACTGATACTTCGCACACAGCAGGCCTCGCCAATCACGCCACAATACTAGCATATATGTTCTCATTGGTAGAGAATAATAAAATAACAGTGAGTCTCGGACCCATACCGGACAACACGATTTTCATACAGGAGTATGTGGCCTCATTGCTGAAATCTGCTTTCAATCACTTAACGGATAACCAGATAAAGGTCTTTGTTACCGGTCTTTTCAATCTGGACGAAAATGTGCAAGCATTTAAAGAGCATTTGAGAGATTTCCTTATTCAAATTAGGGTGAGTTTAAAACCAGGAACTAATATAAAAAAAATATTACTTTTAAATATAACTAATCATATGAGTGCTTTTATCGAAAAATATATATAATGATTTTTTTATAAATTATTTCTAAAGCTATAATATTTATCTATTTAGGAAATTACTGGCGAAGACGACTCCGACTTATACTTAGAAGAGAGGGAGGCAGCACTACGTGAAGAACAGGCTAATAAGCGTCTAATGCAGCGTAATATACCGGGCATGTTAAATCCGCACGAATTACCGGAAGATATGCAGGATGAATAAGATAATTAAACAATAAACATAACATCAAGAGTTGAAAGTAGTAATGAGTGAAGAGCGAATGTTTTGATTTACATGAAAACAAAAGAAACAAGTAAAAAATGAACACACACACACAATTAATAATTATATTATTCAAATGCATCTTTTTATATTTAATATCCGTATGAGAAAATTGAATAATTCTAAAGTTATGTTTGAAATGAATATTTGTCGTCGAAGTATGAATGTTTAAGAAATCCAACATCATAAATCTATATAAATATTATTAGACTATTGACTATTTAATATAACCAACAAAGCGAATGATTGCGTTTCTTTATTAAATTTAGAAAATAGTTTGTACATTAAAGCAAAAATAATGAATGAGATACAAATGCAAACTACATAAAAGAAAATGAGCAAAATGCGTTAATTGTTATATTAATCACAAATGATTGTAAGCGTATGTGAGTGAAAATGAATTATACCAACAAATATATACATAAGTATGTATTAAACAGTTGCAGACAAAAAAGGAGGTTTTTTTTTGTGAAATGCATAACTCTTTAATATGTATGTACTGTAATTTGTTGGTACAGCAAAATATACAAAAAAAAAAAAGAAATTTAAATAAAATAAAATTAAAATAAAGTAAAAATCAAACTTAACAAAATATTGTGAGAATTATGCGTTATGAAAGATATATATTCATTTGCAAAGAGCGTGATGAGATGACATAAATACAATAGTAAAAAAAATTACGATTGCTACTATTTTACCATTTGAACTAAGCAATTATAGAACGGAATAAACCTTTGAAATTAATTTCACAACTAAAAACTGAATGTTCTTATCATTACTCGTTTTTATTAATGTCTAATTTATTATTAATGCTTGAAAATGTGTATGTTTTGCTTTTTAAATGCGTACTGGGTGAGCTGAAACATTTGGTTATAATAAAATAAAACCGGTGTTAACCACCAAAAGACGATACATTTTTTTTCTACTTTCCGTTTTGTGAATTTGTTAATAAAATTATATTTATTTTACGCCTTTGTTAGTTACGAACCATGATTTCGGTAGAGTTTCCAGCAGCTGTTGGGTTTAAGCTTTCTATTGTGGTCAGCAAAACACAACTCTAAGCTGGATGTAAAAAATTTCTAACAGGTCAATTGGGAAGTCCTTGGCCTGACACATAAAAGAAATGGAATTAGAAGAGTTAAATCCATATAGATTTCAGTTGGTCCTAACCTTCAAAAGACGCGTGTATAAATTTGACAGCTGTCAGATCATTAGTTTGTGAATTATAGCATATTGATTGAAGCAACTTTTTTTATTGAGAATTTAAAATAGATAAAAATGAATTTCGCGTGTTGTTAAAGTATTGCTTTTTGAAGGGAAAATTTACAGTTGATGCAAAAGCTTGGCTTCATGACGAGTTTCCATACACTGCCCCAAAAGAATCAATCATCAAGGATTGGTATGTTAAATTTAGACGTGATGAAATGAGCACCGAAGAAGGTGAATGCAGTGAACGCCCAAAAGAGGTTGTTACCGACGAAAACATTGAAAAAAAATCCACAAAATGATTTTGAAAGACCGTAAATTGAAATTGCATGAAGGAGCAGGCACTCTAAAGATATCAACTGAACGCGTGGACATCATATCATTCACGAATATTTGGGTATGAGAAAGCTCTTCAAAGTGGGTTCCGTGCGAACTCACTTTTGACCAAAAACAACGACAAGTTGATGATTCGGAGCAATGTTTGAAGATGTTCAAGCGTAATAGACCCGAGTTTTTACGTCGATATACGACAATGGATGAAACATGGCTTCATCATTTCACTCCGACGTCCAATCGACAGTCATCCGAGTGGACTGCACACGATGAATCCGCTCCAAAAGGTGGGATTCGTATGGAAAAATTTTCATTGACTACCTTGGAGAAGAGAGGAGCATCAACAGCCGAATTTGGAGAAAAAAGTGCTGTTTCACCAAGACAATGCACCGTGTCATAAGTCAGTGAAATCAATGGCAAAAATCAATGAATTGGGCTTCGAAGCGATTATTTCCTGTTATCAGATCTCAAAAGAATGCTCGCTGGGAAGAAATTTTTGTTGAATGTAGAGGTGATCGCCGAAACTGATGGCAAAAATCCATGAATTGGGCTTCGAAGCGATTATTTCCTGTTCTCAGATCTCAAAAGAATGCTCGCTGGGAAGAAATTTTAGTTGAATGAAGAGGTGATCGCCGAAACTGAGACCTTTTTTGAAGCAAAGGACAAATCGTACTACAAAAAATGGTATCAGTGTATCACCCTTAAAGGAAACTATGTTGACAGCTATCACCAGCGAAATCCACGGCGATCAAAGTGGACGACATCGAAATTCCGACTGTTAATATCTCAAAGTTATTGGCAGAGCCAATAAAATTTTCGTCCACCGAAAAAAACGACAGTCCACAAAATGCTAAAATCCGGATCAACTCAGATGCGTCGAGCTGTTTTTCGGAGGAGTCGTAGTAATTAAGTCAATATGTGACATAATGTTTCCTTTGTAAGCAGTATCTGCCTAACGGAATGCTACCGCAAGGATAACCTTTGCGGAAATCTGCTTGAAGCAGCAATCAGAATACCTTACTAAAGTAATCAATTTGGAGATAGCGGTCAGTGAGTGCATAGGTGATAGAGATGATAGCTAGTAATGAGTAATAATTTTGCCTCTGGATATGCAGTAACAGCTGCAAGATCTGCTCAAATTCGGGTCGCACTCGCTCTGAGTTATGAAAGATTGAAGCCCACCAACAAACTGCTTGGACCTCATCGGATGGAGCAAAACCTCCATTGACCAGATACTTACCAGGTGACATCAACAAACACCTTCCATTGACATTAAAATCTTATTCGACTGCGTGAAGAAGAGCCCTAATGTCTGAATTACTTCTCTGTAAAATTTATACGTATGTATTACTGACGCCGTACAACACCAAAAAATTCGCTAGAATTAGGAAGGACCTGTTTGAGCCGTTTCTACTAAGCGATGATTCAGATTATATCAATCTATCGTGTGACTGCTTTAAAATAATAAGTCGGGAACTGTCTGAGAAAGCTTCTCCCATCAAACGTGCACTAAGGTTGATAATTATACCCGTTCTACTATGTGGTTTAAAAGCTCAAACGCCCAGAAAACTCGACGAGATGGACCCCAGGAAGTTTTGCGAAAGATTTATGAATTTTTGCGTAGAGGTGGCCGTTAATATCGTAGACGACGAGCTGAATAACAACATTAAAATAGTCCAGCGAATATAGAAACAGTGGCTATTGCTGACTATTACCCTACCTCTCACAACGAACAAATAGATCATTCTATGATGCTATCTTTATGCCCTCTCTATGCGGTACAGAAGTACGGACTATGACAACATCGGATAAGTTGGCACTAAAATGAGTATTTTGCTGGGTGAGCGTGAAGACAAGGGGAAATAAAAGAAATATTATTGAATATTGGGCTATGTTGATTCAAGCAGATTCCTTCCCACCTTATCCATATTATCTTCCGTGAAGCAAAATTCAGCTTTAGAAAGTAAGATCAGGTATATCTGATCTGATTTCAGGAAGACCAAGGGTGAAGAAGCAGATATATCTGTATGACTGGGCACAGTCAAAGAATGAAATCAAAAGAAATAATCGAAATTTTTAACTATGCATTTTAAGAGACACCCTAATGGATATGAATGGTATAGCAAAACGTTCGGATCGATTACATGGGACTGATTGATTCGACGAGAGTCTCACATAGACGATAATACGTCCATGGCATTACTACTAGGTATACTACATACCAACAAATGTGTTGTACAGACTTTGTTGTGTCTCTAGCATTCCTTTTCTCCAAGCCAATTGAAAAAGACGTTTTGGCCCTCATAGATTATTTGCTCTGTTATCTCAGCACATTCTCTGCATTTTTCGTTCTCAACCATCCTAATTTGAAAGAAAACGACGCCTTCTTGGGAATGCTTTACCTTCCTGGGATTAATTAGATCGTATTCCGAAAGGGTCTTCGATGCCTATATGAGCTGATACCCAATAAAGTTGTACTTCTCTTTCCTCGGTCAGTTTTTTAACCACAAACACATTACATCAAACAGCAATATTTATTTTTTTACATAGTCAACCCTTACGGAGTCAGTACAATATTCTTTGAAACGTAAACTGTCCTTATATGTAGTCCATTTATTGTAAATGTATTTAGCAACTGTAAGGCTATCTCCAACCGGTTCCGTAGGATAGACTTTATGAAGAATGCTGAAAGGATTTTCGATCTCACTGCTAACTCTCTGATTGAATGCGTTCTCATCGAACTTTTCATTACGTTGCAAGCTACTCAGAAGCATTTGCAAGAAGAGTTCCCAACGTGGGCGGTAATAGTCAATAACAATGCCCGACCATTGTTTTGTTGCGTAATCATGAATTTCTCCAGTCGACCCCCAGGCGGTGATTTGATTGCGTGCATTCATTTCGTAAAGTCGTTTCTCTGCGGGTGTACGTCCCAATGATCGTGCAGATTCTAACCAAGGACTGATTGAGAAATCCATATTGGTGGCTAATATTGCTTCGAGATCATTTAGGATTTCGAGCAATCGTTCTGCAATATAAGCGAACCGCTCCATTTGTTTATTTCTATAGGCAGCCATTAAATTCACATATAGCTCATCGAATGTTTGTTGTACGAATTGACGTGTTAAGTCGACCATATCATGTGCGCTAAACTGCAAATTATGTTCGGGTATTTTTGTATCCTCAAGCACTGTTATAAATAGCTTCCATGCCTCGTAGACGATTGTTGTATTATACCAAGTCCATGGGTAGAGTTTTAGTGATGGCCTCCTTGTGATGGGATATTTGCCACGAAGTTTTATAAAACCTTTATAGGAGAACACAGAATTTCGCAACAATTGCCAAACTTTACGCAAACGATCGTCGCGTACACCGTAACGTACATCAGCATATGTATCGAACCAGGCACCCAAATCGAAATCCTCCTGCGCCCACCCCCGTTCCAAAACTAGTTCGTACATGGCATAGTTTTGAAAAATGCCCTCTGGTGTAGTGCCCACACCAACCATGGTGTTATTTAACATATTTCTTGCTGTATGAATTCGTGTATTAACAATATCAGCGGAGCCGTGCATTCCAAGCGTACCACCGAAATTGTGCAACATGCACCATATAAATGGTTGGCCATAGAAGAAGTGTGTGTATTCATATAGTGGAAAATGCTCACTTTCTAAGTCCAGCACTAGCAATTTGCCAGTTGGCACTCCAGTTAAGAATGCTTTCGTCAATTCCTTCGTCCACAAGTCAACCTTTTGAAAAAACCAATCTTGTAGCAACCAAATGGCGGAATTATCCACTAAACGCATGGATTCGTAAATGTGTTGGGAGGTGGCGCGCAAATATTCAACAGTTCTCTCACGTGGTGACACTTCATTATACGGATCACAAAAGTATATATTATCGCTACCATACATTTCAATGGTCAATTTAAGAAATTTCACAGCAATTTGTTGAAACAGCGGCTCAGTGGGATCGAGGAAAACAGTGCAACAATATCTGTCGGGAAATCGGTTCCAACGTTCAACCGGTGTAAAGGTGATGTTGGGAAAAATTCGTGTCATAGCTACTGGTAAGTGGCCAGCAAAAGCTGGCAAAGCCACACGCATGCCAAGATCACGTTCTGCTTTCAAAATGCGTTGTTGTAAAACTTTTTGTAAACGTCTATATGTTGGCGTTATCGGTCCACCCCAGCCACGCATATTACCCATACGCTGCCTGAAAAATAGGAAAAGGCCAATAAGTAACGCGTAACTGACAAGTAAGAAAGATTATGTGCGGGTAGAACCATACAAAAAAGATAATCGGCTGATATTCATATAAAACGCTAGGCGGCCTATCTGACTCTCACAGAAGGACTAAAATCCAGTTAGATGGCCACTAGGCTAGTTAGTTAGGATTTTGCCATTAAGTTAAATCAAGTTTTCTCGATAAATTGCTCAAATATTTGATCGTAATTCAATATATCGGCTAAAAATAGAAGGTCTGGAGGAGTTAGGACTATATATATGTATAATTGGTGCTTTGTAACCGCTGAAGCGGTTTTGTACCGAGCTCCTCCTCCAATTTGTGGTACGTTTTTTCCAAGAAATAGAGACCTACAGTTCATTCAGTTCTGGATGGTTGGTAGGACTCGGTCCATAGTACAGTCGAATGTAAAAAGAAAAATCGCCGTATTCGGCTATGCTATATTAGTCGTAAACGAAGGAACAGTTCCGAGGCTCATTGATGTATTCTTTTGTGGTGTAAATTTTTTATGTGGTAGATCTCTACGCACAATCACATAAAGTTCGTCTTCCCTGTTGCCTCTAAACTCAAATTTTTTGGCTACTTGGTCAAAGACTGGAAGTGGAAAATCATATACAAAAGTATCATTTCTGGCGAATGACCAACAAAAGATTTCTCCACTTACGTGGACTTCTATACAAAGTCCGATCCTATGGCCATAATCGCGTAAACGGTGTCAGCGCCAAGCATCAGAACACCATCAAGAGGTCCACGAGAGGAGGATTCCTGGTGGCGTCGGTTGTCCTCAACATACATAGCAAAGTGTGTTTCCATTAAGAAACATAAAAACATGCTCAACAAGCGGCACCTATAAAGATTTTAGCGCAGCATGGAAAATGGAGATGTAGTAACCAACCCGTGTATAGCTTTGAGTGGCGGCTAAAAGAAAGGTAGCTTCAGTGCAGCCGCATATCCGACATATCCGGTTTAAGAAGTTTTATTGCAGCGTCTGCTCTCAAGAGGCTGAGAGTGGTCATCGGCCTTTAAGTTAGCGCTTTATGAATGTGTTTTAAATTATACCACCCTTGGCAACGATGTTGTTAGAAATAAGTTCACTGAAAAGGTTAACAAAAACTCATATAAGAGCTTCAAATTTTGATGCAAACCCCCCTTTTCCTTCGGTCACAAATTCGGAATACATGAAGGAAGGCAGTTTCCTGGTTATCCCTCAATTCGTTCAAGGCCCCAATTAGCACGAGATAAGTCTGATGTCATAAGGGATGGCTCTCTTTAAGTTGATTTCTTAAAAAAGCTCTCTTCGCTTGTGTACATATGAAATAGTGCAAATACAGTTTTAGGTGTTTCAGCTAAAGTCCGTAGGGAAAGATTTATCCTTTCGCCCAGAGTGAAATTATGAGCGCTGGACCCATTTTCGACATGGTAGATAAGTGGTAAAGTCTTTCTCAACTAAAATCGGATGCCATAATAAAATTAAAAAGATCGACTCTATCTAGCCCTGACAAATGTTCGTCTGTAGTGTTAGATATCCGATACTTACCATGCTTGAAAAGCAGCGCCGGCAAAATGTTCATCTATTTCACTTCTCGTAAGGCCCAAACTAACGTAAACTTCATTCCATATATACTCTTGGATTGGTGCTATGGTTAAGCTTACACCCATCATAGCCATCCAGTCAATGTGACGACGCCACTTGGAAAAATTCCACCATGCAAAACTATAGCTCCATGTGCAGACGTTTTGATAGTAAATAAAATCACTTGCCGATTTAGAGAAAATAGTCACATTTGGCAATTGAATAGGTGACGCCAACTCAACTCTCGTATTGGTCCATTCAATATGCTTATGCAAATAATACTTAAGATAATGATGAAAGCCTTTCGCTACCGAAACGCCATCCGATCCTTTTAAAGTTATTGTTGTCGGAGAGGTTTTTTCAATCTGAAACGAGTTGGATAAATATTAAAGGATAACCCCGGCAGTTAGTGTCAACATATGCGAGTATATTTCTGCTATAAGAAATGTCACCATAGAAATCGATATGCCGTTCGGAGGCGGGTTGGAAAAAACTGTAGGTCCCTTCATTTATTGGTAAAAACTAAAAGACTCACATACAATTGGAAGAGGAGGAGCTCGTCCGAAAACCAGTTTACAGAACTGTCCTTGCGTATTAAATACTCAGATTTTTTAATCATGATTTGAGTGGGTAGTGTGTACTATTACACAGAGAGTCATAGGTACGTGTCATGAGCTTACCAATATTAAAAAGTGTTTTTTTAAAGAGGCGTTCTCTCCTCGACAGGGATTTCCTCCATATATATTTTTGAAAACAGTACCTTCTCATAAAAATCTATCAGCCGTTCGTAAGTGGCTTAAAACTGTAGGTTCCCCCATTTGTTGGAAAACATAAATAAACACACTTCAAGCTGGAGGAATATCATATGGCGCCGTGAGCTCTTTCAAGGATGAATGGATGCTCGGTGATAAACTTCTCACTCTCTGAAAACTGTATTGAAATCGGTGACACAGCACGAAGCAAGCAGAAAAGCCTGCAATAAAGGAAAGAATAATTCGACTGTTTTTGAGCTCACTTCACTCAATAAGGACAGTATTTGAATTATTTATGGTGCGCTCCCAGTTGGTTGTTTAAATAAACCCAGCTCAACTCTTTGTTATCGAGAAATTCACGCGATTGGATAAATTTTCTTATTTTCTTATATTCATGCAAGGCTGGACCTTGGAGCATCGTGAATGATATGATGCCTCAATCGGCTGAAGGACCGGAATTCACTAAGGCGCCTTAAGCAATGCCCACACTCCCTGTTTGGAAGACAGAGTCATTGTCATTGAAGCTACCTTCTACAATAGGAGTATCATAGAAGAAGCCTGCTCCTACATTTGGACACATCAGTACAGATATAAAATCTTCACAAATACTGATAGCCTTACCGTCTACTAAAACTTCCCTGCTCGAGAAGGCTTGGGTGGCGTCCAGTCGGTAAAATTATTTCGGCTTGTTTAGTCCGAGTTATGTCATAACTTTTGGTACACGGTAAAATCCTTCTCAGTTGATAGAGATTGGATCCAATTGTGTCATGTCAGCTCTTCCGGTTGATTCATACTTCAGTTGTATTATTATTTAGGCTGATGTCAAGAATAACTTCGAAAACCTTTTCTGAGTTAATCGGCCTCGCGCCACCCTAAGACAAGAGGCACGCTGTATCTGTGTCAGAGATTCACTGCGAAATTTCTTCTCCAATGTTGTCTAGCATACTAGAGTGCGACATTTGGGGTCGTCGCCCCAACCCCTTTTGACGCAATTTCACTTATAACTTGACTGATACTAATACGCAGATCTGTAAATCTTAAATTAGTAAAATTTTGTCTTTCTTGTAGGGGGAAGGCCTCAGATTTTTTCCGCCTAGCAGAGAGACCGATTTAGTTAAAAAAATCGATTTCTCCAGTAAACTGATTTCGGTGCCGAGTAACTGCAGGCGCGTTGCAAATTAAGAAGCTGAATGGATGGAGAGATCATTGATAGGGAACGTTGGTCTACTCCCTCAGGTCTCCTTTTCTTGCAATTAAATATCTTGGCGATTGATGCAGTTAGTGAATGTTAGAAGTAATTTTTATAAAAATCTAAAAGGTTCTCAGGAAGAAAAAGAAGTTATGAACCCAATCAATCACGCAATCTTTTATATAGAACTTCTAAGAGGAAGTGAGTCATTCTTTAGAGAATTTTTAGTCTATTGCTTACTTGTATGCGTTCGTATTTCATTTTATACCAAATGACCTCTACCTGTTCCACTAGTCGAGCATTGTATAAGCAAAACTCACATTAAAGCTTCTCAAAGGCATCGTATTATCCACGTGAACATCAAAACTTCTCGAAGCATCTTCACCAATTGTACGTATTATTAATTCTCGCACAGCCTTTTCTTGTACATTCGGAGCTGCTACAACATTGCGTAGGTCAGCGACTGTAGCGACAGAACGTTCTGTAAAAATGTAAATTTGTATAGGAATAAAAGCCTTTAATATATAAAATAAAGATTTTTAATAATTTTTTAAGTTCAGACTACGCAAAAAAAATTATTTTCGTACGAACATCGGCATTTATGTTGAAGAAAAAATTTGTTATCGTAGTTAAAATATTTTTATTGAAGATTTCTTAGTTGTTCTTACCATCTTTTCATTATCTTATAAGCTATCGCTGCACACTTTTTATGCTAAATTTAATACCTGGCACTTTCCCGAGACAGTTATATTCACCCGATGCTTCAAAACAGAGACGTGAACCGGTAGAAGTTTTTGTTAGATCTGGCTTTGCGGTGCGTGCAGTTGTTGATCGCTTGAAAAGGTACGACAAAGCAATTTTTTTCGCCTTTGAATCGACGTCTCTGTACGGTTCATTGGATAGGGTGTTAAAAAATGAGAAAGCTACATATGTATGTACATATAATATGCATAAGCATACATAGTATGTGTTATTATTTTCGAAAGAGTTAAACAAAAAAGAAATTAAAAAAAATTAATGAAGGCATTTATGTCAAAACAATTGCATAATCAAGTAATTTTATCTACCCAACACCATGGTGAAAATATCTTTGAACCACAACCACTCACTCAATTCGTCGAAAAAGAATTTTTGTTGACTTTGAAAAATTTTGTTTTCTTCTCTGATAAATCTTACCTAATTTTTTTTATAGTATATTCCAAAAATAATACAAAAATATTATTTGAACTAGTGTTTTCTAAGTATGTTTGTGCATTTGTGAATAAATAGTTTTTTTTGACTAATTTCCTTTGACAATATCGATTAGGATGATTTCAAGATGATAAATGAGGTTAATGGAGAGAAAGATTGGTCCAATGATTTATTAATGATTTTTATTAATTTTATAAATCGGTTGATGCATTGACACAATGTGCTTTTGATTTCCATATTTCCTTACCATACTCATTTAGAAACCAAGAAGATAATCTGGTGATGGATGTTCAGAGCATACTGAGTTTATGGAGGGAACACTTCTCCAGCCTGCTGAAAGGCAGTGAAAACTAAACAAATGTAACATAGTTGGCGAAGAATCCGACCCCAATCGATGATGATGAAATAAACATTCCAATAGTCTACTATAACGAAGTACCAATAGCGATTGTTCGCCTGAAGAACAACAAAACGGAGTCTTACCGGCTAAGATATTTAAATAGAACGGCGATGAATTGTCAAAGATGATGAATGCATGCCTGACGATTTTAATCTAAGTATGCTCTTTCCAATGCACGAAAAGAGGATCGCACATTGTTCAAGTCAATTACCATGGGATAAGTCTTCTAAATTTCGTGTAAAAGGGCAATCGAGCTTATTTGCGTGAAATATTGAAGCCCACTGCCAACGAACTGATTGGAGTTTATCAGTGTGTCCTCAGATCTGGCAAATCTACCATTTACCCGATGTTTGTCATGCTTGGAAAAGAGCCGTGAAAAAAGGAACGACACACACTACCTCTTTGTTCGTTTGGTATGCCTACAAAACTTGTACAACTGTGTAAACTGACGCCGAGCAACACCAAAAGCTCCATCAGAATCGAGAGGGGCTCTGGCCGAACCGTTCGATACCAAACGAGGTTTCGCCAAGGTGACTATCGTGTGAATTCTTTAATCTATTGATGGAGAAAATAATGTGAGCTGCAGAGCTGATTAGAGAAAGTACAAGGTGAGAAGGTGAGTTCTTCCTTCTACAGACTGGCTAACGAGCGAGGCGTATGGGTCTGTTAGTGAACGTGGACAAGACGAAATATCTCCTGCCCTCAAAAAAAAAAAAGTAAGTGCATTCTCATCTCGTAATTTTTGATAGTCATAACTTTAATACCGTAGATAATTTTGTCTATTTTGGAACCAGCACTAACGCTAACAACAATAGCAGCCTGGAAACCAGGTGCTACTTTGAACTGAGTAGGAAATTGAAAAGTAAAGTCATCTCTCGTCAAACGAAAACCAAACTCCAAAAGTCATTCATCATTCCCGTCTTGTTATGTAGTGCGAAAGCTGGGACCATGATACGTGCGACATATATATACGACGATATTGGCATAGTTCAGCAACACTGGCTTGGTCTAATTATTCGAATATATGAGAGCGCTTCAACTTTTTAAATTATTCGATGCAGTACCCGCTGCTGGAAAGCAGAGGAAGGGAAGACCACAGCTCAGTTGAAAAGATCAGGTAAAGACGGAACTGACTTCGCTTGATTACCGAACAGAAGAAACGTCTGGCGTGCTATTGTAAACTTGGCTATAAACGTGAAAGTGGTGCCTATTCCAATCCAAGAAGAAGATATGTATGCATCGCTTTCGAAATGTAAATTGGTGCATTTTTCAATAATTTTAATATCAGAATATCCTTATATTGACATATAAGCTTATTAAACAAATGTAATTTACAAAAAGCCATGACTTTTTTTTACCAATAAATGGCTTTCCAATCCACCCTGATAGTTTTTCACTGGAGTCGCTGAATGTGCACGAGCATTATCAAGAAGAAAAAGAAGAAGTTTTTCTTGTCTGGAGTAATATTAAGGGCATTTTTCCTTCAGAGCTGTGCTCAATATCATCAGCTGTGTTCTGTAGAGAGTGCCGGTAATTGTTTCCTCTATGCATGCTCTTCAATTTTTAACCCTCCACTGCGACCTCTGTCAGCTACGTAAAACTAAACGTTTCTAAACTTTTCAAACTACTTGCGACAGGAAGAGGAGGTAAAGAAGTAAATTAAGACGCTTAATTGACTCAAATTTAGACATTATTGGATATAAAAAAAAAAACGATATTACGAAATTAATAATAAAGGGTGAACCAATCAGAGGTATTTTTTTCAATAGCCTTCGTTTGAGAGATCACCCGTTATTCACGTTCTGTAAAGAATGTGTTTCGCGCGCTTCGCTCCACTTATGGTCAACATAATCAGCCTCCTCTCCTGATCGTCAGTGGTGACCGTTATCGCGCCATGATAACCGACTATTTGATGCCTGAAATTGAAGCTCGTGATCTCCGTGACATTTGATTTCAACAAGACGGTGCCACTTTCCACACATCGCATCAATTAAAGGATTTATTGAGAGCATACTTCGGTGAGCAGATAATTTTACGTTTTGGGCCAGTCAATTGGCCACCAAGATCTTGTGATATCACACCGTTAAAGCTTTTCCTGTGGGGATATGTAAAGTCTAATGTCTAAGCGAACAATCCTGCTTCGATTCAGGCCTTGGAGCAAAACATGATGCGTGTCATTTGCCAGTTACCAGTTGAAATGCTCGAACGAGTCATCGAAAATTGTACTCAAAGGATGGACCATCTGAGACGTAGCCGCGGCCAACATTTTAAGGAGATAATCTTCAAAAAATAAATGCCAAAGAATGTTCTTTCGAATGATAATAAACATTCACATTGAATTTGAAATTTCTGTGTTTTTTTTTTCTTTAAAAAAAAAGTAGGGAACCTGGAAATGAATCATCCGTTATGATAAATTATGTATTTTTTGAATGGGCAACCTAATTTTTGAAGTTGGCTATGTGCGTATTCTAATGTAAGCCTTGTCCAAGTCATCACCTTCAAAACAGCGGAAATTTATTTGCAAGCTCAAAAATTTTACCAAAAATAGAGTAAACAGAGGATAGAGGAAATTGTATTACCATTATTCCTGTTATAAAAAAAAAAATTTTTTGGCCTAATTATTACAAATTAAAAAAAAAAAAGAATTAAAATCGAAGAAATTGTGCAAGTGGCACACAAATAATAAATATCACTTGAAATTAACACACAAAAAGTGAAGATTCATACATATATAAACATGTTCGACTATATGTATGTTGTTGCCGACTTTTGAAAATAGGCGTGGCAATATCAATTACTATCGTACAAGGCTACTAATATGCACAGGTCTCTCATTAGTCAATAATTTTAGCAACGTATGTATGTAGTATATGTAGAAGTTAATCAATAGTTATTACACTTATTACACATAAAACACTTAATTTTTATTTTTTGCATTTTTTTTTTTTTTTTATATAAATGCCAATTTCACTA
The DNA here is from genome assembly GCA_030068015.2 of Neoceratitis asiatica. Lineage (NCBI taxonomy): Eukaryota > Metazoa > Arthropoda > Insecta > Diptera > Tephritidae > Neoceratitis > Neoceratitis asiatica. The sequence continues at coordinate 98,374,510 of CM061524.1, read as the reverse complement.
AAATTATTTTTATTTTCAAAAACTTACCGCAAAAACAAAGAACTGTGAGCGCCTTTAGAAAAATTGCGTTCAACAACCGCAACCGCATCGTGCTACAGTAAAATAACGTCTGAAAATTATATCTTCAGAGTCGATTGGTCCATAAGTGTTGGAATATTGGCGTTGATTAACAAACTTTGATTGTATTCAAGTTTATGCACTTCCATATGAAAATTCACATATGTTGAATGTGTATACATATGTAATATACATATACAGATATTTGCACATACATATGTGTACAAGTGATATGGAATAACTGTATTCTTTTGAAGTTGAAGGTTCACGCTCCATAACAAATTAATTGTTACAATTTCAATTTTATTAATTTTCAATATTATTTATTGTTATAAAATTGCAATAAAAGTGAGACAAGACAAGAGTGAAATTACAAAAATATCGGTTGTGTGTGTGTTTCTTTTGAGAAATATGAACGCCCAAAGAAACGGTTTTTATTTATTATTTGGCATCAGCGGCATCTCGGTCGAATTGGTTGGCTGGGAATTTAAAAAAATAAACAAACAAAAAAATGTCTGTAAAGGCACTTCCGGTTTGATAAAAGGAATACTATAGATTTTTCATCTATTATTTCGTGTTGTTGGCGAGGTATTGCAAGCCGGGAATGCATTTTTTCTAATTTAACATAAAAAATTAATATTTTTTTTTGCATTAAAAATATAAATACATGAGATTTTCTTTTATCAAAATATATTATTTTATAAAATAAAAAATGACTTAACCCAATATATAGGGTTTTCCAATAAGAGTGATATGATTTCTTTAAAAAAAGCACACACACTAATTGTTGAGGAAATTCAAATGCTTTTCTTTTAATTTGAAGTACAATCGTTACAATTAAGTTTTGAATATAACATCATTCAAATGGCCTCCACGACTTCTTTTGCAGGAACGAGTTCGATGAACCCAATTTTTGAGCACTTTTTCCACTAAATCAAGTCGTATGTCATGAAAAGTACGTTCAATATTGACTTTTAAAGCTTGAAGAGAGTCTGGTTTATTGCTAAAGACCAATGACTTCAAATAACCCCACAAGAAGTAGTCTAATGTCGTTAAATCACAACTACTTGGCGGTCATTTAATGTCACAATTTCTTGAAATAATCGAATCTGCAAACCTTTCTCGCAATAATTCGATTGTTGCATGTGCTGTGTGACACGTAAGGCCGACTTGTTGCAACCAGATGTTGTTAAGATCAACTTCTTCCAATTGAGGGCCATAAAAAGTTAGTTATCATCGATCTATACAGCTCTCCATTGACGGTAACGGTGCTACCAGATTTATTTCGAAAGAAGTACGGACCGATGATTCCACCAGACCAAAAACCACACCAAACTGTTAATTTAGGTGAATGTATAAGTAATGGTTGTTCATGAATAATTTGTGGATTTTCTTCGTACCACACAGATGTAAGTGAGCCTAAACGGCGAAGATGATTTTCTTAAAAAAAATCGTTATCCTCTTCAAGTTGTTCCAAGGCAAAATCAGCAAATTCACGACGTTTATGGTGGTCCATGGATGAAATTGTAAACATTACAGAATGCAATTAAAAAAAAAATAATTAAACACATGACATATTAAAAATGGCCAAAACGACACTTAGAAATCATATCATCCCTATTGGAAAACCCTTTATATACAATTTTATAAATTTTTTATTTTATTTGCAAACTAATTTAAAAAAAATTTGAAAAAGTTCTTAACAGATGTGCTAAACTTAATAATAATTCAATAAGTGATGGAAAGTAATACAAATTTCGAATCATTACAAATTATTTGAGAACAAAAAAGGGATTAATTTATTTTTTTAAATAAATATTTTGTCGGTTCCTAGAAATAATAAACTCGTTCTATATTTTCATTCACAAATAACTAAGTCTCTTCTATGTTATCATGCTTCAGATTGCAATTTTGTGTATAAAACAGATAAAGTATGTACATATGTATGTATGTACATAGATGCTATTTGTTATATTTCATTACACACCGCCGAAAAGCATAAACAAATTCAATGAAAAAATGTTTATTTATTTAATGAGCCGCCGTTGTATGCGAGGATCACTCTATAAATTTCTAAATATCAGTAATCCGTGCTGATTTCAATAGAAAGAAACAAGAAAGAACGGCTGTCTTTGGTCATGTCGAAGTCTTTATTACATTTCATGAACATATAAAATTTATTGCAAATTACAAAATTTGACTTCGATAATTTTCTGTATCAATATCAACTTCAATTTACGTCTTTAGAATACCAGATTTCACGCTCTTTTAATTTTTTTAGACGGATCTTTTAACGCAAAACCTCATATCTGAAGAAATTGGTTGTTTTGGGGCTGTATGATATAGTAGTCCGATTTCGATGGTATTCGGTACCAATATGCAGTTCATTATGTATGTATGTGTAGTAAAACAAATTTCCTTTTTTGACGGATTAAAAATTGCATAACTGGAACACTGGTGGTATATATGCGGTATATATGCTATAGTTGTCCGATCCGGCCGGTTCCTATAAATGATCGTTTAAACGTAAAGGTGCATCTTCCTACCAAGTTTGATTGAAATATTCCAAAAATTGAGGGACCAGTTTGCGTTCAAACAGACCGACGGACAGACGGACATGACTAAATCAACTCAGCTCGTCATTGTGATATGATCGGTATAAATTTCGGTGGGTCTATCTCGTTTCCTTCTGGTACTTACATACTTCGGACCAAAGTTAATATACCATTTCATGTACATGATAGGTATAATTCATTTATCACCTTCACAAATCACATATCCGATTATATCTGAATCAACAATAGCGCGCCAGTCTTCATTTTTTAGACGTTCGACGCCAATTGGAGACCCCAAGTGAAGCCAAGTTGTTTTTCAGTTGTTTTCAATCTGATCCTTCAAACGGCGTGCTGCTTCCGCCAGCAATTGCAGTATTTAAAACTTTCAAAGCCGGACTGCTCTCATCTATTCGGACAACATGATCAATCGAGCGTATTTGCTCTCTTAATTCATTGAAATATGTCAATGTCGACGTATGTATATCTCGTACAGCTCATCTTTCTCTTGAAGACTTCCACTTACACAAAGTAGAACGGGAATGATGAGCGATTTGTAGAGTTTGGTTTTTGTTGTTGTTGTAGTAACCGCAAAAATATTTTCCAAATTGGTTTTCTGGGAATATTGAGAAAGTGATAGTCTTTGATCGGAAAAAAATCCGTGTCGATTCGGCATAAAGACGCGAAAGTATTATTGAATTTTAGTCGCTTCTTGCGACAGACATGCCTTGCCGCAGGTAAATTCTTGAACCCCTAAGAGGGAATTTTTGTTTGTCGGGAGAGGTTTTTACTGTTCAATTACGTACTTAGTCCTAAATAGTTGTTGTTTTTGCTGGTTTCTAGATAGACAAAAATTATGTACGACTTCAAAGTTATGACTGTCAACCGTGTAGTGGGGACCAAGATACGAATGTGCTGACTATTTTGTTTGATTAAAGGAGATATTTCGTCCTGCCCTCGCTCCTCACGAGACCCATTTTCTTCGCTTCTTTGTCTACTGTGGAGAAAGTAGAACTAATAGTGCGGCTGTTACAGCCAATGTTACAGCCAATAATATCGGCGTTCGACAGCAGCTCTACACGTTTAAAGAAGATTGTACCTTCTCTACTCAGCTCTGCAGTTCGCATTATTATCTCCAGCAATAGAGCAAGAAGCCGGACGACTTTTTCACGAAGCTGAAACCTTGTTTGGTATCAAACGGCTGGGCAAGGATACTTTCCGATCCGGATGGAGATTTCGGAGTTGCTCAGCATCAGTTGACACATTTCTATGAGTTTTGCGGCGATACCGAATTCTGATACAGGGGAAGGAAGCTTTGAAATGGACAAAGAGGTGGTCTGTGTCGATCCTTTTCTTCTCACATGATGAATATCTACTCAATTGTAGATTTACCAGGTCTGAAGCTTCACTGATAAGGTTTAATCAGGTGGCACACGGTGGGCTTTAATCTTCCACACAGTACGCTCGGTAAGTAGAAACTGTTATCCACGATAATTGACGTAGATTATGGGGTTGCCTTTTAGTGGTTTGGGCAGTGGTTTTCCATCGTCATTGTTGTTGTTGACTCCACATAGGGTCAGGTAGGTCCAGTCTTAGTTATCGAGGTCATATAACGGGAGGCCCGGGAAACGTGCTGTTTCGACAAGTTCGGATGAGGGGGGTTGAGTGGGCATGCATAGAGGTGGTTAGTGTAGTGCGGGCATTCGTTGCATAGACATGTGTTAGTCATGTCAGGGTTGAGTCTGGATAGGTAGGAGTTGAGCCTACTACAATATCCAGACCTTAATTGTGCCATTTTTACTGCTATTTAGCAGCGAAGCAATCATTGGCCGAGCCTCTTCTTCAATTCATGGTTTTAAGTTTTGATGTTTTTTTTTTCCAAGAAATGGTGGCACCAAGAGTTTATTCTAAGCCGCCTCCGTACGGCGAGATGATTTTATTTTATGTCAAAAAAAAAAAAAAACGAAGGACTGATATCCGCTGCCGTGGGCGACAGCAATTAGAAAAATTTATTTTCTATAATTTTGGATTTTGGTGAAACCAGTGCTCGAACCATGGGCAACACGTAATCCTAACCAGTCGGCTATTGCGGCGGAAATTCAGTATAAGAAGTCGAAAAGATGGCAATATATATAATTGCGTCTTATATGAAAAATAAATAACACTTATAGTGAAAAAATGTTACGAAAATTATATTGAATGGTTTTTATTTAAATTATACTTTATTTTTAATTTACTCTTAATTACATTTAATGATATCCATATACATACATACATTCAATGTTTGCTGTAAATGTATTTCTCAATGCTATAAAAATACATACATCATAACAGAAATATCAATATATATATATATATATATTTAATTTTTAATGAACAAGTCTATGAGTACTTTGGCATTTTGCTACTATAATTAAAAGTAACTTTAAATTTATCGGTAATATATGCGACAAAATAAAAAAATGATTGTATAAAAAAAATTAAGTACAATATATAAGTCTCTAAAATAATAATGAAATTATAACAAAATTTAACTTAGTAATATATTTTAGTATTGTACGCTATAGTACAAGTAAATACGCACATATTTACATATAATAAACAAAAATATCGATCACAACAATTACATGATATACCTTCATATAATAAAAAGTTATTTTAAAAGCTTTAAAAACACAAAAACGGGTCATATATTAAAAGTTTGTCAGAAAACAACTTTTCCTCCAGCTGAACTGATGCTGCGTCTGGCATCCTTTGCCTGGAAGAATACTAGTATTAAAAATCTCAAAAACGAAGTTTACAACAACGTTAGGCCTCTTATATCTATTCTGTTGTACTAAATGCTGGTACACTGCAATATAATAAAAATAAAAATAAACAAATTGATATTATTACTTACACATGAATTACATATGTTTTATATGAGTAGATAATACAATACAATCATATCGGAGAAACAAAAAAATAAAATAAACTGAGTCCTGGACCCTGGGGGCGCATTAACCTAAAAACAAATCGGTGCGCGTGTACATATTTTGCACAAGAAAAAAAATAAAATAAAATTGCAGATGTAAATTTGTTCTTTGATCTTGCCAAATGCATTAATTTCTAAATTTGTTTTGTTTCTGAACATGTACATCTAAACCAAACGGATAAATATTCGAAAGTGTAGAAATGTGGGCAATTACGTATGTACGTATATGAATTGACGTTTTGTCCCACCTTTTTTATCCAAGAAGCTTGTCCTCTCATACTCTAAATCATAAAATGAAGATAAGTTTCTTACTTGTATTATTCTGTTAGATGTTTTTCGTTCTTCTTACCTGAACAAGTGCAATATTACTATTCACTAATAGAGTATGCCTTCCTCACACATTTACTATGTCGTGTGATTCTGCATTCTTCGCTACCAGGCTCTGCATCGAGATCTGCACAATGTGTCGATGATTTAATAAGTGCGCAGGTTTTTATAAAATCTATAGTAGAATAACCGAGAGTTGACTCTTCTTTAATTTGCAAATGTTCAGTGCTTTCACTATTTTGTTTCGTTGTTTTCGTCGTGTTAGTTGTCGATGTTGTTGCAATACTTATGGCATTCGATGCTGAAGCTAAACTATAATGTGTTGAGTCAGTAAACGACTCTGTTTTAGATCCAGATTTAATGCTACCATCAGTGCCGTCAGCCGTTGTTAATGATAATCCACTTCCTACGAGTAATTTTGGGGAACATTGCGTCGGACTACGAGGTTGGTCTAAATCTAGCACGATATAATTGACTGCATTTGTTCCTGCGTTTTTGACTTGTTTAGATGGAGGGTCAGTGGATATGGAAACATCAGCCTCAGTTGGATTGGTTGATATATTTTGCTTTGGAAGCATCAAATTCAACTCTTCTCTATTCAAATTTTCATAGCAACGCTCCTGATCACGTAGTAAATTGCGTTTTACTCCTAAAGTTGAAAATCCAAAATTACTAGCTGAAAGTGTATAACTTTCTACATTGGCATACATATGCTTGGCTTCAAATTGTGGTGTTAACACTGGAGCAAATTCCTCTGGTGGAATATCAAGTGACGAGTGTTTCACCAAATTTTTACGTAGCACATTTGTATGTTCGTCATTCGTTGCTGTTGATAAATTATTATTGTGTTCAACTCGGTCCCGTAGAGGATATTTCGAGTAAACATTGCTGTTGGCCAGTGCATTGGAAGTAGTCGGTGTGTTAGCAAACGTACCGGAACCGGAGGGATAGTGTGGACTTTGTATATGTACTACTTCATTTGGTGAAAATGATATACTTGGTATAGAATCTGGAGAATCTAGATTTAGTGGGCTACTACTAAAAGATTCTCGGGCTGCACTTGTGCGATGTAACATCGACATTTGCGCTGTTCCCCCTACTAACGGTGCAGGTTCTAAGTAATTATTTGTGTTTTGAATATTTTCACGTCGACCTATTGTACGTGATGGATGTTCAAATTCTTGGTCACGTTCACTAAATGTAAATGCATCATCTGTCACAAAAGATACGGCATTTATGTAAGTTTGAAATAGATAGTATAACTGCTCTGCACGATGACATCGAAATGTGTAAATTCCGGGCCCAGTCATACAACGACGGCCAGCCTCAAATGAGAAAATATCGCCATTGAGTCCATATCTACGCAGATGTTGCAGAGCCCATGTAACACGTTGGTTGGATGCCGTGCGAAAAATTAGTTCCCTCGGCGTTACCTCCAGAAATCCTGTGCGGCCTTGCTCTGTCAACTCGGTGTGAAGTCGAACAGCACGAAAAACGTTTTCGTTTTTTAAATTGTTTAATTTTTTTGTACTGTTGATACATCCCATTAGACACGCAAAAACTGCTTCGAAATACTAAAGCAAAACATTATTAAAAAAAATAATTGTTAACCTCAACCATACAACTTTTCGTGCGAATGTGGCAGGAACAAGTTGGACTAGAGAAAATTTTTATTAAGCTCCTACTTAACTTTTGCAGTAAAATCAAAAAAAAAAAAATATAATAATTATATTTGTTTAAAATAGAGAAGCAGAATTTGGGAGAGATTTGAAATATGAAATAATAAAACCTGATCATATGAAAAAAATTCATGTTATTAATCTATATATAAATAAAGTGGTTATAAGCTGAGACGATTTTAATCTCAATGACAATTTAATAATAACAAATATTAGTTTTCCAAATTTTACTATAAACCTGTTTAAGGTAAATGAAGAGCTACAAAAATTTAAATACAGGTGGATAATTTATTTTGGTCTTGCTGATGTTTTAACGATTTTTTTTTTGTTACGGGAAAATGCTAAGACCATAATGCTCTTTGATCAAAAATTACAAAATATACTGCATATATAATTTTACTACGTATAAACTAGTAATGTATAATCTAATTGGCAAAATAACTCTTGCAAACTCACTTCATCAATTCTAAACTAGGAAAGCTGACTCGGTGCAAGTCAGAACATAACTAAATAAAACTTATGAACTTAAGCATTAACCGGAAGCTGGCAACCTTGCGAAGAATGCAACACTGTGACGCTGTTGGATATCGAGTTCGAAATTCTTTTTCGGCATTGGAAAGGCGGTGCCGTTTTTGTCGCACCTCAAATAAGTTGCCACTTATTAGTAATTAAAGTAATTATTCAAACAGGATTTCTATAAATTCACAGTTGTCAAGCTAATAATAATCAGTAACGAACCGAAAATTATTTTAGTTGAATATTATACTAGTTTTCGAAATTCATATAAATCATTGTTTTACTTTCCAATAAGTATCGGTAAATAAAATTGCATCTCATAGCCGTACGTGTATTTTTGTGCATTGTCCGGCAACACCTATTAGCGTCTTTGTCGTCGCATTGTATGCACCGCCTTTGGATCAAGCAAAGCGTTTCAATTCTTCAGTTACGGTCGAAATAAGCAGACATTTTTGTTTGAAACACTGTGGAGTGTGAAAAAAAGGAATATAGAAAAGAAAGTTTTTGGAAGTTGTTTCGAAATTCGGGTGAAAAGTGATATTATTATAAAGACGCCGAGAATAGAATTAAGTTTAATATAATCTAAAAGGAGCAGGTAATTAGACAATTTTCATTTGCAGAGTTGAAGTTTGAAAATTTGCTTATATGAAGATATGAAGAATGGCATGAAAAGTGAAGTTCGAAAAAAGGAGTAGTTGTGTATGAGAGTTAATGAAAATTCTGTATAACGATATGTGTTATTAAAGAAAATACATTAAGTATCGGTGACGCACATATATATTGTATTGCACTTTTGGAGTAAATGCATTTTCTTTGTTTAAAAATTGGTATTCATAGGAAAAAGTAAAATAAATATAAATTGCATGTATATATCTAATATGTATGTAGTTATAACCGGAACATTGTTAAGTATCACGGCACTACTAGTAATACAACACGACAAAGTTGATTGTCGACGGTCGGCCGTGTAAAAAGTCGTCTTCACCCCTCCTTGATTCCTGTCGTTCATTGTCGTTTTAAAGAGCTGTGAAATGTGTTCAATTTGGGTGTGCCTTCGCAGCTCTGCCAATGTTGCGGTCGCGTCGTCGCCAAAGGCGAAGTCGCAGGCGCCGGTATATAGTAGCAAGTTGGCTTTGTTGTTGTTGTTGCTGGTGTATTGCACTCTTATTTGTAGAGTCGACCATCGCTGCCGCCTTCGCCTTGATACTTCGTGTATATATTTTTTACTCGTTTGTTTAATCCATATACGAAGTTTTCGTTACTTCTACTCGCTCCTTAACGTTTATTCGCTCAATCATCAATTCCTATTTGGTCCTTTTTGTTTGTGTTTTCTTTGAATATTTACATGATTCTTGTATATACTACATATTCAGGAGATAGTGTTGAAATAGTAAGATGGGTATAAGTAATTTAACGCTTAATGCATGTACGTATGTATGTATGGAGTATATGACGCCTTGCAAATGTAAATTTATCTAAATAAATATAATTATTTTTTTTTTTTTACGAATTATAACTGGATAATTTAAATTATTGCATGTATTGATGACAACCTGCAGAACGAGCTTTAGTAGGGAATTTGTATAATAGCTCTATGCATAATTGGAGTTACCAACACATGCTTTTCAAAAATTTTGCAAGTACTTAACCAGTTCCTTCAATCGCATTGTAAAAAGGGCGTTCTCAAAATAAGTATCTGTGTAGGTATATGTTTATTGAATATGTGTATGTTTTGCACAAATGTAGTACGTGGACTACTACACACATGAAATACTGCCTACAAAGAGGATTTACTTTAATTCATTCTTAATTAAGTTTAAGGAGGCACCCACGTACTTAGCCATTGTATTTTCCATATGTCTTGCACAAAATCCCACAAAGTAAATATACTATGTATGTTGAATGGAGATTGATACAGATTTCTTGATTTGCTATAATTGTTATTTTAAAAGTTTAAGATTTTTTAGTAATAAATACCCAAATATATAGATTTGTATGTACATCTTCCAGAGTAATAACTTGCTATAAGCACTAGTATGTATGTACATCTTCCAGAGTAATAACTTGCTATAAGCACTAGTATGTGTTAACAATGATTTTTCTTGCTTTTCCAACACTAATCTAGTACCAAGTGAACATAAAGAACTTATTAATGTTATTTTGTCATATCTGTTGTATCCCTTTCGTCCACTTAAGTCTGTTTAATTAGTTTACGCGTCTTAACCTGTTATCTGACCTCATTTTATCTGATCAGTCGTTTAAAGGCGACTACTATTTGAAATATTTTATCAGAAATTAAAATTTTGGAAGTAAATATGTACCAATTGATAAAACATGTATGTAGGAAGGTATATGTAAATTATCTTTATCTTCGAATTATTCCTTATACACTTACCTTACCTACACATTTACGTTCAGTTCAGTGACTATGATGAAGTGATGGAAGTATATTAAAGAAATTTATAGTCAATTATGGAAATTTCTATGGCATTGATAAGACACGGGACTAGATCCATTGAAATGCAGTGAATATATTTGTACAGGCATACTCCATTATCTTTTTCTTTAAATAATAATAAACATGCAACACACAAAGGTTCGATTGAACTAAATGAGTATACATATAGGATAATACAGAGAAATAAAATAAATACCATATATAAAATATAATAAACATTATTTACGCTCCCACATTCTTATATGTTATGTATATACTCCATATATATATACCCCATAGAAATATGCATACCATTCAGTAATGCGATCACTTACATTAATAAACAAATTAAATTCTTATTACTCATTTTTCGCAACAATTATGGTTGAAACTGATTTATAATAACTTCGGCAATAACATAAGTTGCACTTGAAAAATAATATAACAGGGGTATTCTCTTTGTCTAGGAAATGCATGCTACGGTGCTCGGATAGGGAATTTTTCGTATTCGTGCAATGGCACAACAACAAAACACATGCAAAAAACATATGCTACGATAGGAAAAATATCCTATACCAAATTCTATGTATATTTATTTCCCACAGCTAGTAAGAAGGAAAATGCAACACTGAAGGAAAAGTAACCCTGTGCCTGTGTGGTTATTGTTTCACTTGAATATGTCAAAATTCTGCAAAGGGGGTGCTCTCGATATCTAGCACAATTCCATAGGAAATATTTGCATAGCATGCATTTCCTAGACAAGGCGAATACCGTATGTATACATACGTGCATGCGTGGTTATTGAGAAACAATTTTCATGGCAGGCATTTTATTAATATTTGAAATTATTCTTACATCTAATTTAAAACGAGCTATCAGAGATGCATAAAATTGGCAGAACATATATGTGTATTTCTGAAATTCTTTATAAATTAAAAGTTTTGATTACTCTTTGATGATTAATGAAGTGATAAAGATATGTATTTATAAAGAGAAATGTGTGTTCATAGGTGGTATGCATTTGGGGAATATTTAAGTATTTAAATTACATATTTTCATACATGTGCATATATTTATTATGATTTTTATACTTGAACTTTTTTTTTTTTTGCTAAAAGTTGCATTTGCGACAGAAAAGTTATTCTACTTAGACTGATGAGACGAAACGATTTAGGCTGTTGGACTAGATAGTATTCAATAAAAGTCCATAGTTCGCAGTTCCCATTTTTATTTTATAAATTTTATTTTTATTTCAATATTTTTTGGTTAATTTTTTAGTTAATTAATCTTTTATTAATTTTCTTTTTAATAAATTTTTAAAATTAAATTTTTATTGTAATATTTTTAGTAAATGAGCTGTATTCAAAGACCTATTTTTATTAGAAACATTATTTTTACATTGAATATTTTGTTATACAACAAAGAAAAAATGATAGAAGTGACAGCTGTTTCGGAGATCACCACATCTCCTCATCAGACTTCTTTTGCCAGGAATCTAACCGAAGGATTCTGGCATAACGTATAATTTGAAATACTATACTTATATATATGAAATATTTTTAGTCTTATATTTTGGTATAACAGGTCAATTGAAAAGTCTCCGGACTACCATAATAAAAATTTTTTTTTTTTTTTTTTTTTTTTTGGGCAAAACAATATTTTTTATTCAACGTAGGTCCCTTCAAGGGTGATACACCGATTATAGCGACGCTCCAACTTTTCGATACTATTTTTGTAGTACGATTTGTCCTTTGCTTCAAAAAAGGTCTCAGTTTCGGCGATCACCTCTTTATTCTACGAAAGTGTCTTCCCAGCGAGCAGTCTTTTGAGATCTGAGAACAGGAAATAGTCGCTGGAGGCCAGATCTGTAGAATACGTTGGATGCGGAAGCAATTTGAAGCCGAATTCATGGAGTTTTGCTATCGATTTAGCTGACTGGTGACACGGTGCATTGTGTTGGTGAAATGGCACTTTCTTTTTCTTCCAATGCGGGCGTTTTTTTGGCACTTTCGTTAATCAAACGGTCCAATAGCGCAATGTAATAGTCGCCTTTGATGAAAAATATTCCTTGCGCATCCCAAAATACCGACGTCATAGCTTGCAAACCGACTGTTACGTTTTTCCACAATTCGGAGCGGGTTGATCGTGTATAGTCCACTCGGATGACTGCCGATTGGGCTTCGGAGCGAAATGCTGGAGGTAAAATGAGTGGCAAAGTAGGATAATTTTTCACCCAACACTTGACAGTCTACTCGAACGTATATAAGAAGTCTTTTCTATGCTAATTAAATAGGACTGCACCATGGTTTACGTATACCAATATAAATCTCTCTATCTTTCTGTCTTTACCAATATACATCTTCCCTGTAATAGGGAGTAATAGCTTAATTTAGCGCAGTATCATATCTTAGTTTAATTAATAAAAAAAAAATATTTCTGAGTTTTTGATATTGTTTTAATAAAAAAATAATACTCTTATAAATAGTAAAGACAAACTTTTATATCCAATTTCCAAAAATCTGTACCCAACCATTCGGCACTATAAACAAATATGTCATATATGTATATATGTATACATGTACGTATGTATATATTTAGTAGCAATTTTTATTATTTTTATTATTATTATTATTTCAACTTTAGCTGCGTCACTTAATAGTCACACTCGGATTGATTGAGGCTTTGGTATTAGCTAGCCGCCGCCGTTTACTCATTGTTGCTTTATAATCAATGCATACATACATACATACGTACATACGAATATATCCACATAAAAATTATATGTTGGTCAATGAACGTGTACAAGCAAATGTTTGGCGTTGGACTATTCGCTTGTCGAGTTCAAACGCATGAACTCGCAGTGTGCGGCATCTGCTTGGTGACTCTAATGTGCGCATACATACATTTGTACATGCAGAAATATAAATTTGTTGATATGTACATCATACATATATGTATATGTTGTACTCTTGGACATAATACAATACAATAGTTATAGATAAATTGTTGTACATTTAATGTACATATGTAGTTATGTATATTTGAATGTACATAATATTATATTTATATGTATGTCGGTTGTGTTTTTCTAATGCGTTGATTCAACTGCCGGTTAATTTAGTCGAATCTTTTCTTTTGCTTATACATATATACATATGTACACAATCTGGCGGTTAGAACCATGTGAAGGTCAATTATTGGAAAGTATCGCGGTAGATAGTTATTAAATTGTATGTCATACATATATTTACATACGAGTATGTATAAAAGCTTTTATACGTAACGGTTCTTTTGCATTATATACGGTGATGGCGGGCCATTGTACTTCCGAATAATTGCCAATTACCAAATTTATTAAAATATAAACGTGTCCCTTATATGATAGCTCACCGGTTTTTTTTTGTTGACATTGTTGTTGTATCTATCATCGAAAGAACAACAAGTAAAATAAAATTCTGTACTCCCAACACACTCCCGTCACAATTTTGAAACGTCAAGGCGGTGGTGGCGTATTGCGGCTATTAGTCACTAGTATGCATATTGAATATACCACACTTTACTAACAACAGAACAGATTTTACCGCTACTGTACATATTTACATACATATCTGCATGTGTATGTTAGCGCATAAATTCATGTGTATATCTATCTGTGTATTGTATACATATTTGTTATGTCCACTAACGCAGTAGATGTCTAAAATATTACTGACAAGTATGAAAATGGGGAAAAATGTATACAATCAACCGGAAGTAGTGTGAATGGTTATGAATTATTGAACAGTGTGTTGGGCATTTCATTTTATTTTATTTCTAATCCTATGGTAAATAGATTTTCATACGCATATGAACTTAAAATGCATGTTTATATACTGAAAGTAAGATATATAACCACATACATATCTGTATGTATATTTTTTTTAACTTCAAAATAGTATATAGTTTTTTATAATACCAAAATTCACTGTAAACCAGGAAATCCTCTAAAAAAACAATAATTGAAAACATTAAATTGGAAATTACAATAATAATAAATGAAAATTAAATACAAAAATAAAAAAATATAAAATATGTTAAATAAAAAATGTAAAAAATAATAAATAAAAAATATATATAAAATAAAGAAAAAATAAAATAAAAAAATAAAAAACAAAAATAAAAAACAAAAATTAAATAAATTTAAAAAGGAAAAATTTTCAAAAAATAGAAAAATTACAAAAAATTAGAAAATTAATTTAAAAAAAACTTAAGAAAAATTAAAATTATAGGAATATAAAAAAAACAATAAAAAAATAAAAAATAATAAAAAAATATTAAAAAAAAAATAAAAAAAAAAAAAAAAAAAAATAAAAAAAAAATTAAAAAAAAAAAAAAAAATAAAATTAAAAATAAAAATATAATAAAAAATTTAAATATTCAAAATAAATAATTATAAAAAAAATAATCAGAAAAAAAAAAAAAAAATAAAAATAAAAAAAAAAAAAATAAATAAAAATATTAAAAATTAATAACAAAAAATAAAAAAAAAAATAACAAAAAATTGAAAAAAAAAAAATATAAAAATATACACAAAGTAACACATAAAATAACATAAATAATATAAAACTAAAACTAAAATATGTAAAAAATAATGAACGAAACAAAATAAGATAATAAAAAAAAAAAAAAATTGTAGAAATGTACAAAAATTAACTATTAAATTAACTAAAAAAAAAAATTAAAATAAAAAATAAAAATTAAAAAAGTGAACAAAAATAATTAAAAAATTAGTAAAAATGTACAAAAATTAACTATTAAATTAACTAAAAATATATATATATATATATATATATATATATAAAAAGAAAAAGTAATAATAAAAAATAAAAAAAAATAAAAGTAATAATAAAAAAACAATACAAATATAACAAAAAAATAATAAAAAAATATAAAAAAAAAAAAATAAAAAAAATTGGGAGAAAAAAAAAAAAGAAAAAAACAAATATATAAAAAAAAAAAAAAAATCAAAAAAAAAAATATAAAAAAAAAATAAAAAAAATATAAAAAATTTAAAATAATAATAAAAACATTAAAAAAGTAATAAAAATTGAATAAAAATAATAATAATAATAAAAAAATTAAAAAAAAATTAATAAAAGTAAATAAATAAAAATATATATATATAATAAAATATTAACAAAAAAGTATATAAAAAAATAATAAAAATACTTACGAAATTAATAATATAAAAAAATAAAAATAAAAAAAGTAATAATAGAAATAATATAAATAAAATAATAATGAAAAAATAATATAAAAACAAATAAAAATAAAAATAAAAAAATAAAAAAATATATAAAACAATATATAAAAAAAATGATAAAAAGTAATAATATAAAAAATAATAATGATAAAATAATAATAAAAAAATTATAATAATAAAATTATAATAATAAAATAATAATAATAAAATAATAATAATAAAATAATAATAATAAAATAATAATATAAATAATAATAATAATAAAATAATAATAAAAATAATAATAAAATAAAGTGAATAAAAATAAAAAACTAAAAACTTAAATAAATAAAAAATAAAAAAGATTTAATAGCTTATTTTGGTCAAAAACGCAATGATATTTTAAATTCAAGAGCAAAATATTTCACCATTGTCTATAGTTATGGAATAAATTTCAGTGTTTTTTGATTCATATTCCTTAATCAACCACTATAATTTTGTTAAATATCTACACAAATCTATTTTAAATGTCTTTTCGAAGCGAGATTTCAGCAATAACTATAGT